>OX638066.1:4275998-4730488 GCA_951804385.1 Trifolium dubium
CAAAGCTGCATAAAATAGTAATTAATGAATTCTGCAATTATGGAATGACATAGAAACAAATTGGCAAATTGCTAGCTGTACATTGTTTTTTTGGTAAGAACCTGTACAATGTTTTAGTAGATATTAATAATTTATTTATAGCTGTACAATTAATAATATACGCTGTAAAAATGTGATACGTTGTACTAACAATAACATACTAGTAGTAACACTAGGGTTATGAGTGCTCCACGATTTAAGGAAAGTTTCGTTTTTGCAGCTTACGGCGCGCCACCGCCAGCAAAGGAAAAACCGCCGGACATGATGATAGGATTATCACAACATCCCAAGGTATCATTGCGGGATATGCTTTTTGAAGGGACTCACCGTGTGCCAGTTAAGGAAAGAGTTAATCTGGTGGAAAGAGGTTTGGTGGAAATAAGCTTCTGCCAAAAGTCTCTCTAGATGAATCTTATTTCAAAGAATTATGCCATCCGTGGAAGGATGCGTTAGTGATCAAGTTACTTGGGAAGACAGTTGCGTATCCTTTTTTGAAAGAAAGACTCACTAAGCTCTGGAAACTCCAAGGAGGTTTTGACATGATGGATGTTGATCAAGGGTTTTAGATGGTGAAATGCATTCTCCTTGCGGACAGAGAGAAGATTATGACTGCGGGTCCTTGGATGGTGTTGGATCATTATCTTGCTGTAATGCAATGGTCACCAGAATTTGCATCTCCAACAGCAAAGGTTGAGAAGACTTTGGTGTGGATTCGGTTTCCAGGTCTAAACTTGTTTTTCTATGATGAAAGTTTCTTGATGGCCTTAGCATCAACGATTGGAACGCCTATCCGTGTTGATACTAACACACTTAACGTGGAACGAGGTAGATTTGCCCGCATTTGCGTCGAGATTGATCTCACAAAGCCGGTGGTGGGGAAGGTCTGGGTCAATGGCCATTGGTATAAAGTCCAGTATGAAGGTTTGCACATGATATGTTCTACTTGTGGATGCTATGGCCACTTTACTAGGAGTTGTCCTAGAGGACCGGTTGTGCCAATTGTCAGAGAAGAGATTTCTACGCCAACTGGGGCTGTTGATGGCAGCGGTACTGCGGTTAGGAATAGGGTTTCATCACAACAACACCCTAGTCCAGAATGAAGTGGTTATTGTTACGGAGAAAAATTCGGAGATACCAATTATTGAAACCAAATACAAGTCCTTGTTAGGGGATGCAGCCCCGGAAACTGAAATGCATGGAAAGTGGATGGTGGTTACTAGGAAAAAAAGGCAAAATGGGGCGAAAAAACAGGGCAATCAACGTGATCCTCATGTGCATGGCAAGGCTGATGGGAAGGGCTTTAAACCTGGGCAGAATAGAGACAATGGTAAAAGTGGAGGGCAGCACTTTACACTTGGGAAGTTTGTGGCACATAACTTTGAGGTGGGGCCCAACAAAAAGGGTTGCGGCAAAAAAAGAGAAGGTTTGATAATGTGACATATTGGGACTGAATTTGGGCCTAAAGTCCAAGCAAACGATCAGTTTGACCCAAAGTTAAATCTGCCTGAACACACACTTGGTGGACCGGTCGGCAGGGAGATCCAGGCCCAACTTTGACTAGCTCTTCAAATGGACAAAACCGCGAGCTTCTACAACAGACAGAAGGACGAGCTGCAGCAGCACATGGCGATGGCAAATAGTGTGGCATGACCGAGAACAACAATTTTGATGTAGTGCTTGATGATGAGATTGAATTTGTTCAAGAGACTCCTCCTAATGGGGGGATCAACAACATGATATGTGTCAATAGGAGCTCATCCTTGGTACCTACATCAAACTACACTTTGTTTCTGATGATAGGTTTCAAAGATGTCACAATGCTCTCCTGGAACATTTGGGGAGCTCTAAATAGGAAAGCACAAAGACATTTAGGCGAAATTATAAAGAAGCACTCTCATACTTTCCTTATAATTATGGAAACACATGGATTTTTTGCTCGCACGCTTGCTTTTTGGAATCGAGTCGGGTATAGTAGAGTGCAGATAGTGGAAGCTCGCGAGCACTCTGGGGGGTTGTGGATTCTTCAACAAAATGGGAGTAATGTGAGAGCAATAGTTGTGGACGTGTTTCATGATACAATCACCGTCAAAGTTTTTGTTGGTGACAAATTTTGGTTTTTCACAGGTATGCATGCCAGCCCTATTCATTCGCAACACACGGTTTTGTGGCAACATTTGATAGCATTGCACAATAGTCTTCCTGGGCCGTGGATGGTTATCGGCGATTTTAACGAAATTCTTCTACCGAGTGAACAACATGGAGGTGTTTTCTGTCCAAACAGAGTCGCTGCTTTACTTAAGGTTATGGAGGAGTGTAGCTTTGAGGATATAGGTACTATTGGCCCTAAATTTACTTGGACCAGAAATTGTGCTGGTCACCAGAGAATTATGAAGAAATTGGATAGAGGGATGGCTAATGTATCTTGGCATATGTCATCCCCCGATGCTCACGTCGACCTATAGAACCGGTGTGAGACCTTTTCGGTTTGAAGCAATGTGGATCACACATGCTGCATACTAGCAGGTGGTCCAAGATTCAAGACTCTCCGTGCCCCATAACCAGTTTAAATAAAGTGAAAGAAGACTCTATTGCTTTCAATTTGAATGTTTTTGGAAATATCAGGAGGCAGAAGCTCGCGCTGGAGAAACGGATAAAGGGAATTCAATCTTCTAGCCAGCGGGTTGATTTGGCTCGGTTAGTCTACTTAGAATAGGAGTTACAAATTCAATATAATCGGATTTTGGAACAAGATGAAATTCTTTGGTACCAAAAGTCGAGAGAAAAGTGGATTACATTGGGAGATAGGAACACCAAATTTTTTCATGCTAGCACGGTGATAAGGAGGAAACGCAATCAAATTCATGGTCTGAATCTTCCTAATGGCATGTGGTGTACTGATGATGGGATACTACAAGGTGAAGCTCTGAAATATTTCAAGCAATTATTTGGGGTTAATTTTAACCTTACGAACTCCAATTAACTCCTTGATACTGTAATTTCTCCTAAGCTATCGGCAGAGGCCACGACTGGTCTTTCCCAGGTTGTGACAAGGGAGGAAGTAAGGCATGCTCTTAATCAAATGAATGCGTTTAAATCTCCTGGCCTGGATGGGTTTCAAGCTATATCTTTTAAACAATATTGACATATAGTGGGTGAAGATGTTTTTCAGCTTATATCTCAAGCTTTTGATTTTGGCACTTTTAATTCGTGCATTGGTGAAACTCTTATTGCATTGATACCCAAAGTTGATTCCCCACAGAGCTTTAAAGAGTTTCGGCCTATAAGTCTTTGTAATACCATATACAAGTTGATCACCAAAGTGTTGGTTAATAGGCTCCGACCATTTTTGGATAACATCATTGGCCCTACCCAAAGCAGTTTCTTGCCTGGCAGAGGTACTTGTGATAATGCTATAGTGCTTCAAGAGGTCATTCATTCTATGCGGACTTCGAAGAAAAAGAAGGGGGGTGTTGTGCACAAAATTGACTTGGAAAAGGCATATGATAATGTCAGCTAGAACTTTCTACAGGGCTGCCTTATTCAGTTTGGTTTCCCCCCCATGACGATTAAGCTTATTATGACTTACGTGACAGTTTCTTCGTTATCCCTTATTTGGAATGGTCAACGACTATCTTCTTTCTCTCCCACTAGGGGCCTTAGACAGGGAGACCCTCTCTCGCCCTATCTTTTTGTCATGTGCATGGAAGGATTATCCCACTCTATATTGCGAGCCGTTGATAGTGGAGAGTTGAAACCCATCACTATTTCTCGGAATGGGCCAGGAGTCTCCCACTTTTTTTTTGCGGATGACGTGTTGTTGTTCTCTAAGGCTACGGTATCGCAAGCCAAGCTTATAGAGGATGTTCTGACAAGATTTGCTAACTCTTCGGGTTTGAGAATTAATATTCAAAAATCAAGAGCATTCTTTTCGGCCATGACTAGACCCAGCAAACGAGATTCTATTGTATCCATAACCGGCATTCACTATACTACTTCCCTTGAGAGGCATCTTGGTTCTCCCATGATTAATGGCCGCTTAAGTAGCACGAACTATAATTTTTTGGTGGATAAAATTCAGCACCGACTCGCATCGTGGAAGACCAAGCTGCTGAATAAGGCTGGTAGATTAGTGTTGGCTCGGTCGGTTATTACATCTATTTCGACCTATTATATGCAATATCATTGGCTTCCGACTTCTATTTGTAATTATGTGGTCAGAGCTTGCAGGAATTTTCTTTGGAAAGGTAGCACTTCTGCTGGTTTTCACGGGGTGGGGTGGGAGAAAATCACGCAGGTAACGCAATTTGGTGGGCTGGGTATTCGGACAGCACGAGCAGCGAACACATCTATGCTAGGCAAGCTTGTATAGGATCTCCACAGTAAGAAAAATAAGTTGTAGGTGCATTTAATTTCTCATAAATATATTCGCAATGAGTTTTTCTTGGATCTTCCTAAGAAACCGGGGTCCTTGGTTTGGAATTCTATAATGAGGGCTAGGAATTCTTTGCGGGGTGGTTATGAGTATCGTCTGGGGGATGGCAAGTCTTCTTTTTGGTATGACCCCTGGTCAGTGCATGGTCGCTTGTGTGAGCAGGTCTGGTATGTTGATATTCATGATGTCCACCTTTCTGTTGCTGATGTCGCCCCTCAAGGTATTTGGCAACTTTCACAACTTTATACGCAACTTCCTCCTCATTTCATTGAATCAATTTCCAGAATTTCAGTGTTTTTAATGCAAATATAAATGATGGATTTACTTGGAAAGGCAATTCTAACGGGGTTTATACGGCCTCCGCCGGTTACTCTTGGCTTACTACGGCCCATACTAATAATCATAATTATGGAACACAGTCATGGAAGTGGGTGTGGAAATTGGCTGCGCCGGAAAAATTCAAGTTCTTTTGCTGGATAGCATGTCATAATGCTCTCCCGACGCGTCAGACGTTAAAACAACGTGGTATACTACCTTTGGATTCATGCTCGAGATGTTTGAACTATCCCGAAAGCATTTTGCATTGTTTGAGGGATTGTCTGTTTGCTAGAGGGATTTGGTTGTCCCTGGGTTTTGACAAAACCTCATTTTTTCCTGGAACCGAATCTCTTCTCTTGGTTTAAGAATGGCACCACTGGTTTTTCTCCACATAAGCAGATATTCATGGCAGCTTGTTGGTGGATTTGGCGGGCACAGAATAGGTTGTGTATGGCTAATGAAACTATTTCGCCTCACCAGATCAAGTTACAGATATATGCGGAGGCTTACATTAATTTTACAGTATTTGCCCCTGCTATGTATACTGATATTGATGCTTATTTGGTGTCGTGGCATCCAGATGTTGGCCCCTCTGTGGTTCTCAATGTTGATGGTAGTAGCTTGGGTAATCCTGGTACATCGGGGTTTGGTGGAGTCCTCAGGTTTGCTAATGGTACTTGGATCATCGGTTTTCGGCTAATGTGGGTGTTTCCACGATCCTACATGTTGAGTTATTGGCTATTTTTCATGGAATCTAGTTGGCTTGGAACAATGGTTTTCGTGATATAGTTTGCTATTCAGATTCTACACTCGCTCTCCAGCTTATTGGTGGTGAGGTAAATCAGTGGCATCATTATGCTTCAATACTCTATAATATTCAGGAGTTGATGAACAGGACTTGGACTATAAGCTTTAAGCATGTGCCGTGGGAGGTGAATTCTGTTGTTGATCTGCTGGCAAAGGTGGGTGCTACAGGCACTGATTTATGGGTTGAATTCCAAGAACCACCTACGGCAGCATTACCGCTTCTTCAAGCAGACGCTTCCATGGTTATGATTGCAAGGAATTAGTGGTTGCTTTAGTTTTCTTTTTTCTGTTTTTTTCTGCTTTTTAGCCCTGTCATTATCAACAAAAAAAATACTAGTAGTATTAAACCAATCGTTAGTTAGTTAAGTTGTGATTGGCGCTTGATTTGGTATGGAGGACCACGGTTTGATCCCCCACAACTGCGATTGAGAGTGGGCTTAAATCACTTGATGTCAGAACTGACCTCTGAATCAAATTAAACTTGTGGTGAAAAACAAAAAAAACATACTGTACTAAGGAATTAAAGAGTTAAGGAGTAAGGAATAATTAACAGAATAATCTATATCTATATATAGAGGAGGATCAATTGCCACAGTCGACTACCAACATCAATCACACCTCTAAAAATAATTCTTCTCCTTTTCTTTCTAAATTGGTTAAATAAAATGAGGATAGCGTCTAAAAATATTAAAATTTAAAGACCAATACTAAAATTCATCAATGGAATCAAATAATAGCATTATAGCCTCCAAAAAAGAAAAGGAGAGAGTGGAATGATACATGAGAACTGAGAAGTACTGGTTGGATTTTTCTCATAAAACACACACACACCATAAACTAAAACCAAGTCAGCATCTACAAATAGTTTTTGCAGTAGCATACAGGCTAACTTTGCATTTTACGAAAAAAACTAACCACATGCATTTTTTTATTAAATTGGAGAAGGGTGAACTTTTTTTTTTGGACCAAAAGTAAAATATTCATTCATTCAAATTGATAGAGTACATCGATATAATACAAATCAAAATAGCTAAAAACAAAAAGGATGAAACTACGAACAAACTCACAGTATCCATGTTTATAGCATAAAACGGCAAATTACATATGCCTACTAATGTGATTGTATTGAAGCGTCCGAAATACCCAAGTCTCCGGATCTGTAGCGTTGATGACACCAAAATCATTGATTGGATCTGCACTGGATCGAAATTAATCTTTCAATCTGAAAAAATGAACACCGTACAAAACACGGGAAATAAACCGTACAAAGACGGGAAAATAAAACAAAGTCAGACTAAGACGAGAAACTTAATATGTGTGAAAATTACTTATTTGAATAAAAAGGAAAGGAAAAACGATTTGGAGGGGTGATTTTGGATCAAGAAAGAATTGATCCTAAACCAGTGGATCCCCTCTTTGGTGCATTTGTGATAGAAGGGTGAACTTATTATTAATTAAATGATACTAATAACAATTTTACAATTGTCTCTGAGAGGATTTGACTCCCATTACTTGAGGTTACAAGACCAAAATCTTATTACTAAGATGATATATACCTCAAGGACCACCACATGCATTTCAAATGTAAGTGTAACCATATGAGTGAGTAGTAGTGACTAAAAAATAAGAAATGGAAAAAGGATAGCTTACAGGAGTATTTCCAACAGCAACACCATACTTGTTAGCAGCATTGACATCAACATTATTATAACCACAAGCATTGTATAATAATGAGTATGCTCCGCTCTAGGTGTCGGTTCTTACAAAGTTTTGCACCGACTTAACAAAAGTAGGCACAGAGACGAATTTAGATATAAAATTCTTGTCTGTCCTTCTTTTGGGTTTGATCTCATCTTCTCTTCTTTGGGAGTCGGGTATTCTCGTTTTGTGGTTTTAGGGTGTTATGTTTTCTTTGGAGTTAGGGTGCTTGCTTTTTTATTTATGGCGTTGTTTATTTTTTTATTCTTCTTTGGTGGTTTATGTTGATTTCTGTATCTTCAGGTGTTAGATTTTATTTGTGGGTATTTCTTATACTCATTTGTACTTTGAACTATTGTCCTTTTATGATGTTCTAATTAAACATACTTACGAAAAAATCAATAAAAAATACATGATGAGTTAACAATAAGGATCAAAACTAAATGCATAATAATTTTGCAGAGACTAAAAATTAAGAAAGGACTAAACTTAAAATGTCGTCATTTCTATACTGTAAGAACAAAAAAAAAACATATTTAACACACGCACGGACGCACACGCGCACACACACACAATATTTTCATCGACACACACTCAACCGATATAAATTTTAAAAGTCCACCTACACACATATATAATTCATAACTCGTATAATTCATAATTCTTATAATTTATAATTTATAATTTCAAATCAAAATTTTACTCACACTCATAATTCATATAATTCATAGATACAGAGTTAATTTATAACACACTCATAAAATACTATTTATATATTAAAAACACTTATTTATAACTCATACATAGAAGTACCACCGCAAGCAAGTTCATACAGAGTTTTGGAAAGAAAAAAAAAAGATATAAATTGCTACTAGTACACAAATATCATCATATCCATTGTTTTATTCTGACGCAGAACGGAAGCAACAGTTTAGCAAGCACTAAACTTCGAACGAAAACAGACAAGCTGTAAGCGCAAACCTGTCAAGAGGTTTCTGGAATCTACCAGAACTTGAGAAAATTCTCTGTAAATTTTATTGAATGAAAAAACTGCCTCTTAGGCTACAATAGTTATGTTTAAATACTAGGGAAATAACAAACCCTAATGGGCCAAAATAAATAACAAACTGAAATAAAAAAACAGAAAATTAATAAAGTTACTGAAATAATAAAAATCTGCTCTATTCCATTGAACCTTTCTTGCACGCCACTTCATCTTCGATGCGTGCAGCCAATTTGTCTACATCATATTCAATTGATATAGGTATATTATAGATAGATAAGTTTCACCACCAGCATCAGAAAGACAGAGCATTTCCTACACACACACCATGCATAAAAATAGTTCCCAACACCTTACATCAAATTCAAATAATCAAATCAAATAAAATGAGTTCCCATCATATACAAGAAAGTAATAAAAATAAAAATAAAATTAGTAAATAAATACTTACTTGGGTCACTATAAGCAACAATACCAGTGTTAGCAAAGTATTAGGTGGAGTCAGTCTTGTGGTTTTTGGCGAAGTACTGGTTCATCACAACATAGGCATGGTTGACTTTGGTGTCAGGTATAAGAAGCAAGATCCGCCTGATTTAATGATGTTGCAATTATCAAGATTGTTGCATGCGTATTCTATGTTCGATGTAAGTTCAACAACACTTGCTGAAGGTCTCGCCACACACCAACGCCCTGAAACTTCTTGTGCAAATCCTCCTGCAGCACAAACAAAAACACATACATCAAAATCTAATTAATAATTTAACTATATATATATATATATATATATATATATATATATATATATATATTAATTAACACACAAAATAAAACAATGAATTGAATATGATTATAATTACCTCCTTCACCATTCATATTCATAATCAACACAAGTAAAATTAGAGCACCGCACCCCTAGCTTTCATCATCATCATATTCGTAATTCCCTTCTTTCTCTGCCAGCTCTCTTAAAACTTAATATAAAAAAAGCTGTGTTATTTATAGAAGAAGACAAAGAAAGGCATTAGTATCATGCATGTCCACAAAGTCATTCCTAATTTTACTTTATTTTTAAGAATCCTAAAAGTGGAAATTTTATATTGAAAAAGGCATTATTTTAATTTTTAAAAAGTTGAATCCCCACAATTTTCATGCGCGTGCGTGCGTGCTTTCGTGCGCGACCTTTCTTCATCAACCTCATTACCTCATCCAGCATTCATATTCATAATCATCACAAGATAAATTAGAACACCAGCCTTAGTTTTCATCATCATCATATTCATAATTCCCTTCTTTCTTTTTTAGCTCTAGCTCTTAAAAGTAATTGTCAGAGAAACTAAGGCTCTAGCTCTAGCTCTTAAAACTTTCTTTCTTAGTTTTTAAGCCATAGAAGAGTCACACGGTGACACTCACTGTCAGAGATATCAACAAAAGAAGAGGGATGGACTGCACACTCCTCTGTCTGACGACTTGTACCTATATAAAACAATATATGTTATTGATAAATTTGTATATAATAAAATAACAATTCTAAAAAAAAATAACGATAAAATTTAATTTTTTTGTAATTACCTTACCATAACGCTCAGAGGGGCGGCAAAAACAGCGATGGATACGGAAGTACATATCATCCTAATACGACGACACGATGATTCTTAGTTATAGCAAAGCGTATAACTAAGAATATCAATGCCGGTAAGCTCAAGTCCAATGCTATAAGCAATCTCAAGACAAATAACTGTAATTAAAAATAAATTAATTTAAATATCTTAGTAATTTGTAACATATATAGATCGGTCAAATAGTTTCTAAATAATTTAAATTTTGTAGATAATTACCCTGGCAGTTGTGGGGGCATAGATGAGGTAGATGATGATATATATAGATAGTCTGTACGACACATCCAAAGACGTTTATGATGATTAGAAAAATGTCATCTGCCTGCATAAAGCCATAATATAGCCATAGGAAGTAACTAAATTGTGCTACCAAATATGGTAGCATCTGGATGTCCTCCGTGCCTCTCCTACCTCGAACGACTCTAAAAAAATATCACCTACAATAAATTCATTTGAGAAAAAAATTTATATACAATATATATATATGTGTGTGTGTGTGTTGGAAAATATTTAATCTCTTTTTATTATTTCTAGTAGATTCTAGATATTCGCGGGACTGTTGACGTTTTACTCTTTACGTGTTCCTGTTCATCAACTAAATTTCATATGTCGTTATGAATTCAGGGGCGAATCTTATAAGGAGTCGGGCGGTGCCGCGACATTCTTCAAAAAATTTAAATTTCGTGAATATATTGTGTATGCGTGAGAAAGTGAGTGAGATAGTGAGTTGTTTTTTAAGAATTGAAAGTAGGTTGGTGTATGCGTGCGTGTGTGCGTGCTTTCGTGTGCGACCTTTCTTCATCAACCTCATTACCTCCTTCGGTATTCATATTCATAATCATCACAAGATAAATTAGAGCA
This sequence comes from Trifolium dubium, assembly GCA_951804385.1. Lineage (NCBI taxonomy): Eukaryota > Viridiplantae > Streptophyta > Magnoliopsida > Fabales > Fabaceae > Trifolium > Trifolium dubium. The sequence continues at coordinate 4,286,773 of OX638066.1, forward strand.
CCGACTTTAGATTTGATCATGATCATATTCATAATTCCCTTCTTTCTTTCTTAGCTCTTAAAACTTAATATGCTGTTATTTAATACAAGAAGAAGAGGTTGGTGAAATGGTTTTAAGGGGCCAGTAGTAAAATAGGAGTATCAAGAATGGGATTAAGTAAAGTAAATCATATTCACAAAGATCACCTTTTTTTTATTTCATATTATTTCTTCTTCTTTTATCTAATCTTTTTCAAGTGGAGGAATCTTCTGATATACATACTATAGTTTTGAGATAGTATGGTACTATTAATTTAAATTTATAAAAAAAGGGAATTTGCAAAGACTTTTTTTTCTCTTTCTTTTCACCATTAATTTAATCTGTTTTAAGGTTCAATTTTGACATCAAGTGAAAATTTTGTATTGAAAAAAAAATACTATTTTAATTTTCACAGTTAATTATTTTTCCTCACTTGATAATAAATGTCTTCAATAATTCAATTCTCAATGTGACGTCTAACATGAACCTAATCTAAAGATGAAGGATTTTTTTTCATCAAGATTATTCATTTGGCATGCCTCATAGTATATGCGTAGTACTACTCCGGTCTCAAATATAAGCAAAAATTCATTTTTTAGATTCATTGTATTATTAATGTATCTGGTCAATAATGTGGACCAGATACATTAACAACTTAATGAACCTAGAAAATGAATATTTGCTTTTATTTGAGACGGAGGGGAGTATGAATTAACTTCACTTAATAGTTGTCAATGTTAAGTCGTGAGTTTGCGTTTTCTGGGTTAGTAGTGATCGAACGCATTTCTAGGTACCAGGTATTGCGTATTGCGTTTTCTGATTGAAATAGGTTGTCGTTCTGCATTTTGCGTTTTCTTATTGAAGGTTTCAATGAGAAACTCGCCAGCTAATCGAAGGATTTCATCAATTTTCTATTTCTAATTTTTCTTTTCTAAAAGCGTATTTGTAAGCTTCACACCAATACATACTTATACCCTCGGTGAATAGGTTTATGTTGGTTATGGATACCTACGGCTAGTAGTGGCGGAGCCAGAAAGTTTATGAAGCCCAGACAAAATATCAAACTTAAACAAAAAATTTAGTTTTGCAATGAAAATTTTCAGTTTTGAAAACAAAATCTCAGTTTTGTCCTAAATTAATCTTTTAAGAATTTCAATATAATTTTACTCTAAACTAACCCTTAAAACACCAAATTTTTTGTTTTGCAATGAAAAATCTCAATTTTGCCATAAATTAATCTCTAAAAATATCAGTTTTACCCTAAATTAACCCTTAAAATATCAAAAAATTCTGACCGAGCCCGGGCTAGAGCCCTGGCAGCCCTTATGGTTAATCCGCCCATGACAGCTACAAAGGTTGTCACTAAAAACATCCGTAATTATAATTTTTCTTGTAGTTATTCATTTCAATAATTTTTTTAACAATTTTCGTGAGTTAAACGTGTTACTCAAATCATACCATTTTAAATTTGAACTGAATAAATTAAACCCAAACTTAAACATATGCTACATATTAAATTGGTTTTGATCATCGAATTTAACAAATTACATATTATTTAATATTACAGTGAATGTGTCAGAATTACTTAACCTACTATAATTTTATAAAAATTACAAAATATAACTTTAAAAAAATCACTATAATTTTAACATTCATAATACTCCCTCCGTCCCAAAATGTAAGAGAAAAAAACTCAATTTTTTTGTTGTAAGAGAAAAAGTTCTAATATTTATCTTTTTAAGAAAAGTTTACTTTCTCTCTTACTTTTTCTATAACCAACAACCAATAAAAATTGTTTTTACATCTTTCCATACAACTTTTTTCAAAAAAATATACTCTCAATCATTATATTTTACTTTTTCTTAATAAGTGTGGTTTTTGTTTTTTTCTTATATTTTGGGACGGAGGGAGTATCAAACATGTATTTATACCATAATCACCCCTACATGCATACAATTGATGATTAACAAAAAACTCGAGGATAGATTGATATGATTACCACATATATATTCTGCTGAAAGCTGTTATGCAGAATTATGCAGCCAACATTCTAATTTTTCACAAAACAACAACTTACTGGGCGCGTGCAATCGTGTGTGGAAGTCTGTTGTCCCGGCTCAATGTGTTTGGTTGGATGATTTTTTATGAAGGGCTTCCTACAAGAATGAATCTTTGGCATCGCGACATTCTAAGAAATCATCATGAACAATGTTTTGTCTTGTGTTTTTACGAGTTTGAAACTCATAAATCATAATCATCTATTTTTCTCTTGTTTGGTTTCAAAAGAAATTTGGAGAGCTATCTTTATTTGGATGGAGTGGCATCCCACTTCTTGGGGGAATGACGAAGTGCAGACATTTCTCTCTTTCAGTAGAATCTTTCAAGATTCAAAAAGTCACAAATTCTCTCATATTTTTTGGTTAGCTACATGTTGGCATATTTGGTTAGAAAGGAATAACGTGCTATTTAATGAAAAAGTAGTAAATGTGTCCGATGTGGTTGAAAGAGTTAAGCGCATTATTTGAGTCTAAATTTGTAACTTAGATGGGAGTAAGAATATGTTCTCTTTTTGTTGATTGAGTTCATAATCTCCTTACATATATTTCATCTACGTAATGCGATCTCTTATATTGAGTTCGAGTACCTCTTATATTCTTTAATAAATATATCTTTTCGCTTATAAAAAAAAAAAACAATTGATGATAAGATTATAAAAAATGCACAAACACCAGAATAATTCCCAATAATCCACCAAACTCAATTAGGAAAAAAGTGAGCCCCACACACCCCGTTCAATATCATTTCCCAATGACATGTCATTTACAATTCATCACTTATTAAAAGAAATGACAACGTCGTTACCGGGTGGCGCAGCCGCGTCACTGAAGGCGGTGCTTGATCGCGTCAATCACGCCGCCGAGAAATCAAGTCGGAACGTGAAAGAAATCAAGGTGGTGGCGGCGAGTAAGACGAAGTCAGTTTCTTCTCTCCAACAGGTTTATGATGCTGGCCATCGTTGCTTCGGTGAGAATTACGTTCAGGAAATTGTTGATAAAGCTCCTCAGCTTCCGGATGATATTGAGTGGCATTTTATTGGTAATTTGCAGAGTAATAAAGTTAAGCCACTGCTTGGTATGTTACTTCACTATTTTGATTCTGTTAATTAATCTTACACTACCGAACACGACACTGACACAGATAAATTTTAAAAAAAATGATATAAGTGAATGTAATTATAAGTGTTGGTGCCAGACATGACGCGTGTCTGACACGGGACACTCATAATTTGGGGAGTGTCCGTGTTTGATAGTTTTTTTTTTTCCTTCTAGATATGAGTTTGTTTGCATAAACAACTTATTTGTAGCTTATAGTACAAGCGTTTATTTGGATAAGCACTTTTGTATAAGCTTAAATAAGTTATTTTTATAGCAAGTGATAAAATATAGAAAAAAATGTTATTATATATGTTATGAGCTATTTTCATAAGTTATACTGGAGATTTGTGAAAATAAGCTGAAAAAACTTTATGAAAATTGTCATAAGTTGTGTAAATAAGTTCCCCTAAATAGTCTCACAAAGCATATGCTAGTACAGGGGCTTCTATGGTACAATTGGTTTTTTATATGTACCGGTACAATTGAATATAATGACCAATGACAAATTGACACGTTTAATAATTATTGGTCAAATAGAAGGAATATGTTTGACCAAATAGTAATTTGAAGTGTGACGTGGAGCAGTTACTATAAATCCTGATTTTTTATTGGTTAATTTTTATATTGTATCGGTACACTACTTTTTATACATTGTACCGTAGAATCTGTCATGCTAGTACACTCTTCTGTGAAAAATGTTCAATTGTATGTTTGGACTATTTCTGAATTATGGGACGTGTCTTTTGCAAACTTGATTGTTAGTTAGATTACATTATTTATTTTTTTGTCAGATAGTCTAGCGGCCAGAAATTCATCCATTAAAAATGAATAAGTGGGCATACCGGGTTCGAACCCCAGTCCCTGCACAAATGTGCAATGTCCTTTACCAATTGAGCTAGGCACATGAAGGCAGTTAGATTACATTATTTTATGGAGATATCTTCATTACTACATTCATAATCTTTTGTTTGTTATGGAGAAATCCTAAGATGTTTCGGTTCTTATATGATATTTTTGCAGCTGGTGTTCCCAACCTTGCTTATGTAGAGTCTGTAGATGATGAGAAGGTAAATGTTCTTGTATCTTCATGATTTATTAGGGAACAAAATGTAGATATATTTTTCATGTGTATTCAAGTTATTGAGTACAAATAAGAATGTAAACATTACATATAAGTTTAAATTGAGGAATGGAACATAAATAGGCCATGTAAACAGTTGTAACACAGTGATGAGCTTTGTCCTAGCATTTTGGGATTTTACTTGGATGGTTAAATTGTTTGTATATTTGAAGTCGAAATTAGTCTATATATAGACTACAGATGGGTCTTACATTAGATGCATGCCACACTAACACATGACTATAAGTAACTACAACACTTTCATCTGTAATCAATTTCCCAGGAAATATGTTCTAAGCAGATAAAAATTTAATTTAACGTGATTTAGAAATTAGTCTACCTAAAATGAAGAATATATTTTGATTTGGTGCAGTTGTGATCTTTGCGTTTTTTTTATATTGCATTGCAAATGATGCATGTTCATTTCTGATTTTATCTATTTTTCTTTGCTAACAGATAGCAAACCTTCTTGATCGTGCCGTTGCTAAAATTGGCAGGAAACCATTGAAAGTTTTTGTTGAGGTGAATACAAGTGGAGAAACATGTAAGTTAAACTTGATAGATTTGCCAGCCAATCTGGTATCTACCATCTCTTAGTAAACTTGACTTGGTTTTGTTGGAATACTATTTAAGAGCTTGCGGGTTTAGAAAACATGTTCCACACGATTTTGTAATTTTTGTTGTCCCATGATAGAATGTGTATCGCTAGTGTTATCAGTTTATTCCTGGTCTAAAAAATAACATTTGATTGATGTGTCTTGCAGCTAAATTTGGTGTCGAACCAGCCTCGTGTGTAGACCTTGTAAAACATATTGTTACAAATTGCCCAAACCTTGAGTTTTGTGGCCTAATGACAATTGGCATGCTGGATTATTCCTCCACCCCAGAAAATTTTAAGGTGATGACCTTGCATTTTGACATGATTCTTTCTTATGTTTCGGTACTTCCTATCCAGTCTTGGTAAATTTCCAAACTAAATTTGTACTTTGTAGACATTGTCCAAATGTAGAAGTGAAGTTTGTGCGGCAATTGGAACATCAGAAGCGCAATGTGAGCTGTCAATGGGCATGACTGCAGACTTTGAGCAAGCTGTAAGAAATCATTTTCTTGAAAACTACATTAATTACTCATAAGTCATAATATTTCTTTAACTATAGTAATAGAACTCTCTCATTTTGTAGATTGAGATGGGAAGTACAACTGTTAGGATTGGAACTGCCATATTTGGGCCCAGAGAGTATCCACATAAAGAAGAGAAGTAGCTGCCCTCATATTGCAGTCTTATTTTGGTGATCTTGTGGTGCTTATAGATTCACATGTCGATGTTTTAGAGCACCAATATACAAATTATTTTAGCTTGAAATAAATATGTTCATGAGATTGATGGTAGTAGTCAACAAAGCTCCTGGTGAGCTGTGTTTTTAGAATAATCTTCGAGGCCGAACATTATATGTTTTGTTGCTTGTAAAATGTAAAAACCAACCCTTATTTACACAACCAGAACTAAGTAAGATAGTCTATTTTTTATAAGAGAATTATGATGATCATGAAAAGTTACAGCCTTGTATAATCATTATGGCAAAGTTTGTTATCATCTTTTGCATGCCAGATGTGGAATGTTCATGGTCTTAGGACAATAGTTGTTTTTGAATCAATTGATTTGATAGGAACTGGATTTAAAATGAAAAATTGAAAGAAATTCTTATTGAATGAATATTTCTCTAACCTGAATACTCAGATTGTTCAACACAATCTAGATTATCCCTCAAGAATTCTCAAACTATCTAAATGAAAGACTTTATAGTTTATAACAAAATATTAAAGAAAGTCAATCAATTTTGTTCTTTCATCAATCTCTTTAGAAAAACATTCATACAAATTACATGTACCTTAAATAGTTCTTTTATTGCATCAATATAAACATAAAAACTTCTTGCTTTGGTTTCCAATAATATATGTGCGAAGTTTTCATCGCCATTAGCGATGATTTAATCTCTGTCGAAGAATGGCGTAGATAAGGTGGATTCTCCACCACCTGCTTTAGGAGTTCAATATTCTTACCATTTTGACCAATTTATTATTGGTAAACATAGAACCTGTTACTAAATTTTGAAAAAATAACTAGTAAATTGGAGTATAGAGATTTAATTTAACTGATAATTAAATATAAGGATTAATTTGTCCCCACTAAGTTTAACTCAATTGGTAGAGACATCACATTTTATTATAAATTTTTTATATTTAGGGGTCGAGATTCAAACTCCGAACACATCACTTATTCACCTTAAAGATGAAATTTCTAGTCACTATATTACTTAGGATAAATTTAACAATTTAGTAAATGTTTGGTATCATAGTGGATGTGTCAGAATCACGATAATCCACTATAATTTGCCTGAAGCCAAAACTTGTACTCCATCGGTTTCAAAATAAGTGTCTCTTTTGGTGTTTCGACACATATTAAGGAATGCAATCATTGTGTTAAAAGTAATAACACTCTTACTAAATTAAGCCTACTTTTTCCTTTATTTTCTTGAAAACAATGTATAAAATAGTAATTAGATGATAGAAATGGAAAATATGGAAAATATTACATTGAGAATCGAAAGTTCATTTTGATACAAAACTTTTGAGCTAAAGTGATATTTATTTTAAAACTGAGGGAATATCTTTTGCAAAATCACGTGAATGAGTGTGATTTATCAAAGCCTTGATAGATGTTGAAATACTCATATTCAAGCACAGCAACTTAACAAGGAATGGATCATGTTCACATACAAACCAAAACCGCATTCACTACTAACTCTCACTACCCAAAAACGATGGAACCAATCACCACCACCACACCCTTCTTCATCTTCCTCAACCCCAGCCACCACCAATTCATACAATGCAATCATCAACCGCCATTCAAGCCAAGGCTCTCACCGTCAAGTTCTCAACACCTACACATCAATGCTCTATGCACAAATCCCTTCTGATGCATACACCTTCCCAAGTCTTCTCAAAGCATGTTCATCTCTTAACCACTTTCATCTTGGTCTTTTAATCCATCAACGTGTTATAATTAATGGGTTGTCAACAGATTCCTACATTGGTTCTTCTTTGATCAATTTCTATGTTAAATTCGGGTTTTCGAGTATTGCACGCAAAGTGTTTGACTTTATGCCTGAAAAGAATGTTGTACCTTGGACTACTGTTATTGGGTGTTATTCTCGTATGGGTAATGTTGGTGAAGCTTTTTATTTGTTCAGTCAAATGCGTTACGGAGGAATTCAGCCCACTAGTGTTACCTTGTTGAGTTTGTTGTCTGGTGTTTCGGAGGTTTCTTGTGTGCGGTGTTTGCATGGTTGTGCGACTTTTTATGGGTTTATGTCGGATTTGAATTTGTCGAATTCTTTGCTGGATGTGTACGGGAAATGTGGGAGCGTTGAGGATTGTAGGAAATTGTTTGATTGTATGGATCATAGAGATATTGTTTCTTGGAATACTTTGTTGTCTGTGTATGCCCAGATTGGAGATTTATACGAAATTTTGTTACTTCTCAAGACGATGAAGGTGCAAGGTTTTGAGCCTGGTTTACAGACTTTTGGGTCTGTGTTGTCTGTGGCTGTGTCGAGAGGTGATATGAGATTGGGAAGGTTAGTTCATGGCCAGATTTTAAGAGCTGGTTTTGACTTAGATGCACATGCTGAAACATCATTGATTGTAATGTACTTAAAAGGTGGGAATATTGATGTTGCATTTAGAATGTTTGAAAAGAGTTTAGATAAGGATGTAGTTTTGTGGACAGCAATGATCTCAGGCCTTGTGCAGAATGAGAATGCAGACAAAGCACTTGTAGTTTTCCATCAAATGTTGAAATTTGGAATGAAGCCATCTACGGAGACTTTGGCTAGTGTTATTACAGCTTGTGCACAAATGGGGTCTTATAATTTGGGTAGATCTATTCATGGTTATATAATAAGGAAAGAATTGTCGTTGGATACCGCTGCTCATAATTCTCTTGTTTCCATGTATGCGAAGTGTGGCCACTTGGATCAAAGTTCTATTGTATTTGATAAGATGAACAAAAGGGATTTAGTTTCATGGAATGCCATAGTTGGTGGATATGCTCAAAATGGTTCTGTTTATAAGGCCTTTTCCTTTTTTAATGAAATGAGGTCTTGTCAACAAACACCTGATTCAGTAACCATTGTTTTGCTCCTTCAAGGGTGTGCGTCCACGGGGCAACTACACCCCGGAAAATGGATTCACGGGTTCGCAATAAGAAATGGTCTTAGGCCGTGCATCTTGGTTGATACTTCCTTGGTAGATATGTACTGTAAATGTGGTGATTTGGATACTGCTCAAAGGTGTTTCAACCAGATGCCGAGTCAAGATTTGGTATCATGGAGTGCTCTAATTGCAGGATATGGCTATCATGGTGAAGGGGAAATTGCATTGACATTATACACAAAGTTCCTAGAAAGTAGGATTAAACCCAACCCTGTGATTTTCCTCTCAGTTTTATCTTCTTGTAGTCATAGTGGACTTGTAAATCAGGGCTTGAACATATATGAATCTATGGCTAGAGATTTTGGGATTGCACCAAATCTCGAACACCATGCTTGTGTGGTGGATCTCCTATGTCGTGCAGGGAAGGTAGAAAAGGCGTATAACTTGTACAAGAAAGTGTTCTCAGAACCAGTACTCGATGTGTTGGGCATGATCCTTGACGCTTGTCGAGCAAATGGCAATAATGAACTTGGTGATACAATTGCGAATGATATTCTCAAACTGAGGCCTATGAGTGCTGGAAATTATGTACAACTAGCACATTGCTATGCTTCAACAAACAAGTGGGAAGGTGTGGGTGAGGTATGGACTAATATGAGATCTCTTGGCTTGAGGAAAATTCCTGGTTGGAGCTTTATTGACATACATGGAACCATCACTACATTTTTCACAGATCACAATTCACACCCTCAGTTTCTAGAAATAGTGAATACCATGAAAATTTTGAGAGAGGAAATGAACAAAATGGAGGAAGTGGACATTAATTTTGGAAGCAACCACACTCTATCATTATAACATATATGCTGAAAAGTTATTATGAATATTATTTATATAGATCATTTGATTTTAAATCTTCATGGATGTTTAGCTTATGACTGGTCTACTTTTTTTTTTAACTATTTGCTAAACTTTTTACTATTTACTAGAAAATGTTGAATTATGGGTGAAAATTATATTAGACTAGCTAAATAAATTGTGTTTTGATAAATTATATATAGTAAAATGGGATTAATTTATCAATAATAGTAATAATAATAATAATAATAATAATAATAATAATAATGTGATTTAGCATGAAATTAAGGGTCACAACCACAGCTCCAAGCTCATTCTCATTCCAGATACATGTTATGAGCTAAGCTCACGAGGACAAGTTAGTTTTTGGTCGAGATCAAGATATTCACCGTCGAACGTAGTGACGATTGCTAGATTGGACGCACCTCAAACGATTGCTAAATTGTTCTGTACCTAAGACGATGATCGAACCTCCAACCCTTAATTTAGAGAGGATGAACTCCAACGCTCAACCACACCCTCTAGATTATGAGGACAAGTTAGTTAATTATTATTATTATTATTATTATTATTATTATTATTATTATTATTATTATTATCATTATCATTATAATTAATAATTAATAATAGTACTAATTAACTAAGAGAATGACCAAAACAGCAAATAAATATAGAGAAGAGTGAGAAGTAATAATAATTAAGAGAGACACACGTAGTGTAGTGATGCATGTGGGTGAAAAGTGAGAGTGAGAGAGATTTGCAAATCTTGAAACTGAATTACCTTAATCAACTCAAACTCATCAAGATCCTCTTAATCTCCCAAATAATTTGCTTCCAAATTCATCAAACATGAATAGGAGGCAACAAAGGGCATTCAAATTGTTGTTTTGGATTATGGGACTTTGTCTCACATGTTATCTTGCAGGACCACCTTTGTTTTGGGCACTTAACGACACTCTCAGTTCTGTTTCTTCTTCTTGTCCTCCTTGTCATTGTGATTGTTCTCTTCAACCTCTTCTTTCCATCCCAGAAGGTTTCTTTTTCATTCTCCTTTCAATTCTTAGTTTTATTTTTAAGAAATGATAAATAATGTGTCTTGTTTCTTAACATGTGAAAATTGAAACATTTACTCGAGTCGCGTGCATTTGTTAATCATAGTTTTAAATTGCATTCCCTGACTCCAATTTGCGTCTGCAATGCAACGGCATCGCACATGCAATTGCGGCCATATTGGCTACAGTTTGGTTTGTGGTGTAACTGCACCTGCAAATTAAAACATGTTATTTTTGTCTAGTGGCCTAGTAGCTAACATTTCACCTTATAAGGTGAATAAGTGAGTCTATCAGAGTTTGAATCTCGGCCTTTGCATATAATATGCAACATCTCTTCCAACTTAAGTAAGCTCGCAGGGACAAAAAACATGTTAACTCTTTGTTTCTAAGGCCTGCATTGGGATACATTTTAAAATAGTTTGATGATCAATTACAGAACAATGAGAATATTACAATAGACTATGTTGTCTTGTGCAATGGAAAATATGGAAATTGAAAAAGTCTTTGGTAGATTTTGTTTCTTGTGCTTAGACATTGATTGTTGTTTGCTAATGTGGTGTCTTTGCTTGTTTTTTGATGCAGGTTTGAGCAACAATTCTATTTTAGGTTAGTTCTCTTCCTTATGTTACACTACTAAAGAAAAACAATAGGTATGAGGTGATGATTATAATGATAACTTGATAATTGATATGTATTTGATAGGAAAATGCTAGTTAGTGAGTGATGATTATATTCATATTTGATATGGCAAGTGCTAAATCACATTAACTATCAAAATAACTTCATTAATCATAAATTTGGATGCGATTATCCGCACATTTCAAGTGTTCGAATCTACATGTAGTTGAACACGAGGAAATTATGATTAACCACGTCCAATGTCGTAGTTAATGAAGTTATGCTGGTCGGTGCGGTGATTAATAGATTTTGATACTTGATATATCCATTAAACATCTACTGAACGTAAATAACTATCTATTAGAGTTGCGTTAACTACTTAAAAAGATATCACAAAAGTTCCGTAAATTTGGTCGTATAAATATCATTTCTCTAATATAAAATAAACAGTGCTGAAAATTCTTTAGTTAGGAAACTCTCATTGTATACAAAATAGTGTATTAGCAGCATCTTCAATAAGTAATTATCTCTATGCTATATTAAAAACATAAGGTTTATAGATTAGTGAAACAGTTTTAGTCTTATGTAGGGAAACTGAATAAGAGTAAATTTTTTGGAGGATAGTACTTGCCAAATGCCAATGTATGCTTAAAGAGTTGAAAATCTGCTACCTTTTCATCCATGAACAATTTCAAATGATGTTTATATTTCTATTATAGATTGCATGAGACAAGATCCAGAAGTGACTGAAGAAGCTGGGAAGAGTTTCACAGATCTTTTGTCTGAAGAGCTAAAGCAAAAGGAAGCTGAAGCTCAGGAAAAACAAAGACATGCTGATATATTACTTTTAGAGTCTAAGAAAATAGCTTCACAGTATCAAAAAGAAGCTGATAAATGCAATTCAGGAATGGAGACATGTGAGGAAGCTAGAGAAAGAGCTGAAACAGCACTTGAAAAACAGATGAAAGAAACTGCTTTGTGGGAACTTAGAGCTCGCCAAAGAGGTTGGAAACCTTCTTCTGCAAAGAAAGCTCGAGCACAATTTTAAACAATGAGTACAAATTTTATCATCTCAGTTATTTCTCAGTAACTTGTTATTTTTTACATTCATTGATTTTTTATTATTTTGCGGCGCTTGATATATTATTTAATGAGAAATAAATACATAAGATTCATTTTTGGTTTCACTATAGATTGTTATCTTTTGTGAAGTTGGTGTTAAACCACGGTTTGATCCCCCACGGTTTGAACCACTTGATGTCATAACTGACCCCCGAACCAGATTAAACTGGTGGTGAACACCAAAAAATAAAATAAAAATTGGTGCTAAACCATCCTTATCAGTCTGCTATGAGAATTGCATCTATCATAAATAAAATTCCAAATATATTATTAAAAGAATGCTTCTTTATATGCTATAACTTATAACTTATAACATCCAATTCTGTGACTGATCAGTGTTACAATTGTGGTTTGATCTACAAAACCTCTGACAGAGCTAGATAAAATGGTCCTATCAGCTTGTTAAATAGGATTAACTATTTCAACCAAAGCTAGAAACTTGCCTTCAAAATCTGTGTGGAGTATGCTGTGTATAATGTAAAGTGATTCCGTTAGACGTTGAAAACTTGGAAGTATGCGTCTAAGTAAGTCAGTGGGATATCAGTATACGGCTAAAGAGCTGTTTGGACAGAAGCTGAAGTCTCATGGGCTATTGCCTAGCAATTTGGAAACTTCAAAGTGGTCAATTACTCCGTCACCCAACAAGCGCATAGCTGCTCCTCGAGAGAACTTCCTAGCAAACAGAAAACACGGAACAAAGGTTGAATTGGTGCGACACCATTCTATCCGGTACTCTGTCTCATAATAAACATGGTTGATGTCCTGTTTAAAAAAGTTAAAACAGAATGAGAAGATGAAAATAGTTGCATGAAAACATGTAATCACTTCAGCAGATGTTAGAAAGCAGGTTTTACTGATGTAGAGCATTAAAATTTAAAATCTCATTTTTAACACAAGCGTAAAAAACAAATCATATGCCAGTAGTTGTATAACAGATGACAATTAATTTTGCTTTCCCTTTATGAGCCTTTATTCAACTCTTCCAAGAAACATGGACACTTCAATCTTCTCATAAAAGGGGACAGCTATTTTCTGCTGCATATGAATTGTACCATGATATAGGACCATATTGTATCTCTCGGAGCAAGCATTCCAGGAATAATTACAAGAAATTTTTATTTACTTAGTTTTCAATCACTCCAAGTTCTATGAGAATTTCAATATTTTGACTAAATTTCATAATTAATTGAAATTCTGACACTTAAACTATATTAAAACACTTCTAGATTCAACACATTAAGTGTTTAACTACATCAGTAAAAAACAAAACAAAATAACACAATCTTCTTTCCACGGGTTGGGTTCACAAGTTTGGGAGTTTGGAATCACAAACCAGTTACCCAAATCAAACCCTTTAGGTTGAATTGGGTCATCGGATTGACCATACCTTCTAACACACCTATGTCGCAGGAGACCGAGCCATCCCAATTATCCATTCAACCCCAAAACTTGCTAAAAACTATATGCTTAAGGAAGTAAGGAACCAAAAGATAACCTTTATTTCCTTTATCTTTCGAGGGCTGGCATTTGCATAGCTGAAAGTCATTGGATGCCAGCCTTTATTATCTGTTTTTGATGTGGACTGGTTCCACAAAGTGTAGGTCACTGCTCTGCGTTCAAGTTCACCTTCAAGGTCATGAAACTAGCAAAATAGCACAAGAAAAATATAATATTACAAACAATACTCGAGCAAATCAATTCTTAAAGAGAGTATTTTACTAAGGTCATTTGTGAATAAAGAAGAATCATGAATGAATAGAATTGACAAACACATTGCTTAACCAACAAATGTAGATAATGATGGAAAAAATATCTTGGTACTTACTGCAAGCAATGTCTGCACGTAGTGCTCATCTGGAATACAGTTGTGCTGCTTCTGAAGTTTCTGCACAAACACCAAAAGCATGGCAAATATTAATAGATATGAAAATAAAAAATAATATTCATAAATAAAATAGGTACTGAGGAGCATCACAGTATTATCATTTATATATCAGTATAAACAACGTTATGGTTTCATCATACTCCATATAGGATATATGATACCTTCCGGTGACAACATAATGTAAGAAAACTAAAATTAGAGCACTTACAAGATTCAGCTTTCCCTTTCTGGTATCAATTGGTGGACGCCTCTGAAAAGAGAGAAGGAATTTAGACAGGTTTTTTCAAATAGTATTAACACATTACAAGATTTGCATTTAGTCCAGTCCAGTCTAGTATAGTATTGTATGTTAAAACTTAAAACTTTAGTTTAGAATTCTATATGATGACTATGATGTAATATCAACCAACTCAATACAAGTTATTGTATCCAATGTAGTCTTGTGGTTAAATTAACTAACTAATGATAGCTCACATACCTTACAGTATCTCTCAAAGACAGAGAAGATAATATCATCATCAACAATCACTTCTGCATGTTTACGAATTAAGGTGAACCACTGGAAAAACAGAATAAATTCAGATTACTTCATAAGTTTTAGGAATATGGGCAACGACATAATGGTTTTTTATGTCACCTAAACTACAATGCGACTGTAATTGAGGCCACATCAGCCACATTTGGCCGTAATTATCCGCAATATCAACGACTGGATGATGAAATCAAATATAAGAGAAATAACCTGGGACCCTTTACGCCATTTTTCCCTTGGTATTTTAGGTGACATTTTTGGGTTGTAGCGACCCTCTTTTGCATCAAGAAAGCTGTAATAATATAAACAAAATAGTTCAATTCACCTTTCATGTGTGTGTGTTTGTATGTGGACTGACTACGATTGAACATTAAAAAGTATATTAGTGCTAAGCACCTCAAGAATCAAAGCCTTCTTCTACCTGTCCACGAAACTCCTTGGAGAAACATTGATATAATTGTACACATAGGAAAAGTTGTATAGAGGAACACAGCTGCACATGGAAAACAGAAACTCAGATTGTTATCATGGCATAGTACAGTTTATGCTAAAACATATCCCAAGTCCAAACTCAGTGCCTTCAAGAAAGGTTAAGAGAACAAAGATAGGAAAGAAATAAAGTAAAAAAAACAATCCCGTGGAAACATATGATAATAAAGACTTGAAAACACTAACCTATCTGAGAGAAGAACAAATCTTTGATTTGCAGGGTCTTCCAAAGCTGCTGACAGTAACAATCTTTCCGCCTGAATCATACTTGATTCACCCCATAAAACCTAAGATATGTAACAATGAATTCTTCAGAACAAGTGAAAATACCAAGTTCCATCTCCACACAACATATCAAAGTACTATAGCTTATTTTCAACTACATCTGCATGCCCTATCATGCTAAAGTCATAAACTCTAGCAGTAAGTGCCATAAAAGAGGGTCACACAATCACTCTTCGACATCAAATGCTATGTTATTGTTTCCTATCAGTAACAGAACAATCTCATTGACCTCCAATTAGAAATGTGTACATAGGAGGTGGAAAAGAGGGATTAAGGGAGGATTATCATTTATCATCACCCCATCACCATTCTCAGTTACAAGTTTATGCATTTACGTAATTTGGCTAAACTAGAAAACAAAACTATAAAATTGGTTATGATATCTCCATCATATAAACATCACACAACATTTAACTTGTTAAACTAATCAACCTATTGGAAAAAATTTAGCATACTCCCTAAATGACAAAATCCATCTTTTAGAATCAATTAAGCATCACCTAAATTAAAATATAAACTTATTTTTCAAACAAATTTTTTTCCCCACTAGTAACCAGTCCACTGGGCCGACTTATCCGGTTTAGGGCAAGTTTTGACATCAAATGGTTCCAGCCCCTTGCAAAGTTATAGTACAACGCCAATCATCACTAACCAACTAATGTTTGGTCAAATAATATTTTAATTCATATAAAGTCCACCCCTTATGCTATTAGTACTAATTTTGAAGAAACAACAACAGCACATGAAAATGAAACCTTAACCTTTCCAAAGAGAGTTAAACTGAACTAACCTGAATACTATTGCTGATTTGTCGACCATAGAAGAAGTTAGACCTGCTTGTTGACTCATCCAACACAAATCCAGGCGCTGAATGAACATAAATCGAAAATTTCGAAACATCACCATTCTACAAAAACAACAAAAATGTCAAAATTATCCCAAACAAATCAACAATCATAAATTAATTAAAAAAATGTAAAAAAAAAAAACAAAACCTGAAAGAAAGCACCCCAGAGAAAATCGAGGGGGATATTACTACGAACGAGGAACAAAAAAGCGATTTTGGGAGGGCCGTTGAATACGGAGGAGCGAGAAATTCGAATTGGGGGTTTGTTAGAAATGGAATTGGAATTAAGAGTGAAGAAAGCTCCGGCAACTAAAACGACGACGAAGAAGATCAAAACGGTGAAGAGGGTGATGAGCTTGCAGCTCAATTTGGTTGACACGTGGCGTCTCTTCACCGTTCTTGCCGCCATTTCTCTAATTCCAATAACGCCACAAGCCTAGATACTCCAAAAATGACGTCCGACACATATCCGATACTGATATGCGTCCGATATATTTAATGATAAATCAATAAATGGTAATACTAGTTAGTTAGATATAAACAAGGTGAATAATGCCGGGCGTTGTTTATCGTCGTTGCAACAGGGAAGCTACAGCTACTTTCTTTTTTTTGCTATTCAGTTTCACGGGACATCATGCGTTATGACTTATGAAACTCGCGCGTCAAAACGTCGTCGTCGTAAATATGACTTGTACATATAGGATTGTGGGTCCCACTAATATGTAGGTAGCCATGTGTTGTAGGCTGTAACGCTGAAAGTGGCACCGTCAGTCGCATTGTTTTGGAATGCAGTGCAAGCCAAGAACACCTGGCTACTTTTTTAATTAAAAAAACAAACAAAGTTGCATATCTCACACAATCGTTAAGCACATTGAGATTTTAGCTCGTAAAAATTGAAAAATATTTGAGTTGGACATTAAATTGTGTTAATTTACAGATCAATGAATGGAGTTTTAAAACATATCACCAATATGCATGAAAAAATGATAAGTTGTAGGCATATGCACCTTGTACAAATTAAAATGCCAAAAAAAAAAAGTACTGCATAAATTTTATCGAAAAATGGTACGTTTTAAATTATACTATTTTTGTTTGAAATTATAAGATACAATGTACTATTCAGATTTATTATAAAACATATAAATATATCTAGTTTATATTATTGATCATATACATTAATGTTTTAAAAAAATTTAAAAGTGAATTAAGGTTTATGTATTTGTTCATATAGTTTATGAAATAATTTTTCATTTTTTCACATTATAGGTACCTAATATTTCACTAAGAACTATTATAGAGGCGTGCCGCTTCTATCGTAAGAATTGTAATGTTCGTTTGTGTTCAAGAAGAATAATCAAGGCTTAATTTATTATAATGTCTCTTAAGTTAGTTTGTTTCATGAAAAGTGAATATACTTTTCATCTTTGTAATCTAATTTTATTTTTACACAATCCAAAAATTAGAGGCCGAGAGAAAATAATCCGAACCTAAAAATAATCAGAAAACTACTAAAAATGAGAAGTTGTTAAGAGTTGCTTCTCAAATAATAAATTATTTTTAAAGGAGAGAGAAAATAAATGTTAAAAAGTTAAAGTGATTTTGTAATAAAAAAATCACTTTTAAATGGTATATCGAAACAAATTAAAGATTATTTTATTAAAAAAAGTGATTGTTATTACAATAAACAAACATAAAATGAATTTTACTTTTCTATAAAATCACTAAAAACTAGTCTCTAAATTATTTAACGTTAAAATCGCTTTTTTATTAATCTGTAATAAACGATATCCTAATAGGAACATAAGAGATTATGAAAAAGTTCATCATAACCAATATATGATTAACTTATTACTTCCATTGCTTCAACAAATTTGTGAAGAACAAAATCAAGAACAAGAGATTGAAGCTAAAATACAAGGTAATAATATTTTTAATTTGTTGTTTTTTCTACATACACATATACATATTACTTTGAACATATCTCTAACAATAATTAACCGCTCATATTAAAAAAAAAAATTGTTCTGAGATTGAGATAACACAAAGTCAATGTCATGATGATGACTGATGAACATATCTATTGGTATGTTATTGATCTTTACTTTGCAATACAAGCACGCACACAAAGTGTATCAGGTGCCTGACACCAACAAATGTAGTCACATTTAATTCTTTTATTTTCTCAAATCTCTTGTGTCATAGTCGTGTATGATGTCTGATGGTTAAGTATGCGTGATATACTTACATTATTTTTTTTATTTTTTTGGAACAATGATCATTGTATTACTTCAATAGTTGATCTTCATCGAAGTTGTAACAATTGCTCTTTTGAAATCTGCCTTAATTAGTTGTTGCAAAGAAATATGCAACGGAAGCATTAAACCACACCCTGAAATAAAGTTTCAATATAAAGATTAAGGCCATGCTTACATGTACGGAGGTGATCCCGATCCTCTATATATGCAGTTAGATACAAGCAAATCAAAGGGTCGGCGTTTTAAGACATTCTCCAAATGGAACACAAAAAGTGATGGAAGTATCGCATGTGCTCCAAAAGAGCTAGATGGTTGTAGTGGATGTGTAATAGAGCTAAAACACACTCTTCTGAACAACAGAATATCATATTTAATATCCAAAGCTCGCAGTTTGATGAAATATTTTTGCAATAGTGAAGAACAAAGAAATGTTGAAAATAAGTATCGTCAAATTGCAAGAATGAGAATCTATATTGTCCAATGTCAAGTGACCTTATAAAAGAAGGGCTATATGAATTCAGAAAGCATTGGAGGAATGGCGAACTTATTATAGTTCGCGATACTCATAAACAAGGGACAAATCTTAGTTGGGAGCCAATGGTTACTCTGAGAGCATTGTGTTGATATTCAGCTTCAAACGTCAGCTTAAATGATACATCAACAAGTAAAGCCATCGCTTGTTTGTCTGGTTGTGAGGTTTGTTTCTTTAGCTTATTTTCTAGTAAATAGTATAAAATCTAGTAAAAATTAAGATAAAGTAGACCAATCATAGGCTAAAAAATAACCGGACAAGCAATTGAGAGTCTTAACTATTGATGTATCATTTGAGATGACGTTTGAAGTTGAATTACCACACAGTGCTCTCAGAGTAACCATTGGATCCCAACTAAGATTTGTCTCTTGTTTAAGAGTATCGCGAACTATAATAGGTTTGACATTCCTCCAATGCTTTCTAAATTCATCTAGCCCTTCTTTTATAAGGCCACCTGACATTGGACAATATATATTCCCATTCTTGCAACATTTGTTGGTTCTTCACTATTGCAAAAATATTTCATCAAACTGCGAGCTTTGAATATTAAATATGATATTCTGTTGTTCAGAAGAGTGTGTGTTAGCTCTATTACACATCCACTACAACCATCTAGCTCTTTTGGAGCACATGTGATACTTCCAACACTTTTTGTGTTCCATTTGGTGAATGTCTTAAAACGCCGGCCCTTTGAATTGCTTACATCTAACTGCATATATAGAGAATCAGGATCACCTCCGTACATGTAAGCATAGCCTTAATCTTTATATTGAAACTTTATTTCAGGGCGTGGTTTAGTGCTTCCGTTGCATATTTCTTTGCAACAACTATAACTAAGGCATATTTCAAAAGAGGAGTTGTTACAACTTTGATGAAGATCAACTATTAAAGTAGCACTATGGTCACTGTTCCAAAAAAATAAAAAATAAAATGTATATTATATAAAACACTCATGCATACTCAACCATCACACAACATACACGACTATGACACAAGTAATTTGAGAAAATAAAAGAATTAAATGTAACTACATTTGTTGGTGTCTGACACTTAATACAATTTGTGTCATTGTGTGCGTGCTTGTATTGCAAAGTAAAGATCAATAACATACCAATAGATATGATCATCATCATGGCATTGAGTTCGTTTTATCTTAATCTCATAACAAGATTTTGCTAATATGAGAGGTTTATTATTGTTAGTAATATGTTCAAAATAATATGTAATATGTATGAAGAAAAAAAAAACAAATTAAAAGTTTTTTTTGACTCAAAATTAAAAGTATTATTACCTTGTATTTTAGCTTCAATCTCTTGTTCTTGACTATGTTCTTCACAAATTTGTTGAAGCAATGGAATATAAGTTAATCATATATTAGTTATGATGAACTTTCTAGTTTTACTTCATGACTATGTCTCTGAAACAAATATTACTTCTTCATCATCTTGAAAATTGTTATTGGAGATACTTTCATCAAATTTTCTTTTATTTTGATTTTTCGTGGGATCAAATAGAGCCTTCATTATTACTACAGAATGAACATGTAAATAAATTAATAAGCATGGCATTAATGTGGACATCAACATATAAAAGAATTTTCAAAAATAAAGAACAAGAAATATGAAAAAGTGAAGTCAACCTTAAAATTACTGTGAACTAAATAAAACCCACACAACTTGTGAATTTAAAATTGATGATAAGTACTATTGAGACCTGATCAAGTATGAGTTATATAGTCATGAGAGAGAGGGGGGGTGGGGACTATAGAATTGGAAGGTAAATCATAAATAACAATAAAATAATACCTCTATGTGTAACCAAAAAAATAATATCTTTACCAATTTGGAAATAAAGTTTGATTTTTTATTTTATGTTTTATATTTTCTTTATTGATCTAGTCAAAAGAACAATATATTTTCCTTTTTGATATATTTTTTATTATTTATTTTGGTTACATATATGTTTTTAATATTATACTTTTTTCAATATATTATACCTTACTAACTGATTATCAATTAAATATATTAATTATTACATGGAAAAAAATCAAAGTATTTATGATTTGCTATTATTTTGTTTGACCGTTGTAGCAATGGATTTGACTAACGGATCTATTAATTAAGATTAATATTTGATCTTATCTCTCACTATATATCTACCTTATGATTTTTATCTCTGTAAGTAGGGGTGTTCATGGATTTGGGTCGATCCGTGAACCCAACTCAACTCAATCTAAAAAGTATCCGTACCCATTCATTTACGTGTAAAACTCAACTCAATCCACCCAACCCCTATGTCATTGATTCAGGTATTTGATTTGACTTTTTGAACCCGTAAACCCAACCTGCTGATGTTGCTTTATTATCATTATTATTAATTAATATTATTTTGTATAAAAACTAATTAAAACTTCAAAGTATTTGCATGTCTATTAGCAACACTGATTTTTCTTTTCCATATTTCCCTTATTGAAATTTTCCAATTTCATTTCATAATTCTTTCAATCTGTATTGATTTTTCTTTTACTAAATCTTGTTTAATTTGCTACCGAAATTTATTTTATTTGACTTTGTAAATTTATTTAATTTCCTATTGTTGCTTGAAACTTATGTAATAGAAGTGTTTTGTGGAATTATTACAACTAATGGATGAATTTTTATTTGAAGTTAAAATAATATGTTTCATCGAATTTATGTGTCACAATTGTGTTGAATTGTATTATAGGTTTTTTAGAATTTTTTAAAAGGTGCATTTTTTTCTAAACAACCCACAAACTCAACCCAATCCACAAATAATCGAGCTGGTTTGATTTGGGTCCTAAAAATCCAGTTTTGATGATGAACTCAATCCAAGATATATTGATCAATTTGGATAATTGATTAGACAAATTCTACCTAACCCAACCCACATATACCCCTATTTGTAAGACCTACTATTATTTGTGTCGTGTATTTTTTTGTATTGTGATTTTGTAAAAAAAATTGTAATTATTTACTTCATAAATTATATATTTAAATGTTGTAGATTATAAGACATGCATCGTAGGTGTCGAAGATCTAATTTATTTATACAAAAATGTAAGACTTCACATATAATGAAAATATTAACATTCATAAAAATATAATAAATTACAATTTTTTTTTAATTTGGTTGGAATAACAAATTATATTAAAAAAAAGTGTAATTATTTTGTTTATGTTCTATAATATACCTTCACAAATATTTACATAAAGGGATTTGATAAGATGTACGTATAAAAAATGTTTTATATTATTGGTGTATAAAATTAAATTATCACTTTAAATATCACTATCTACTACCTCCATCCCTAAAATAAGACTTTGTTTGACCAAATTGTATTATTCATTTATCAAGTTTTGACGTATTTTTTTAATAGTATATAGATGTAAATATTAACATACAAGATCTTTTTTGATTTGTTTTGATGAGTATTTTCAAAATATCAAATTTTAATAATTTTTACTACTAAATAATTAAAGATATTAGTGATCAAAATTGTACATTTGCATATGTATAGTAGTCAAACAAGGTTTTATTTTTACGGACGGAGGTAGTAACTAACTTTTTTTTTTGGTACATGGTAGTAACTGTTGGTGTTTTTGGTGTTGGCTTCATTTTTGGTAAAACATAATGAGGAAGAAGATGTGCAGGATAATGTGGGCACATGTTGAAGACGCACGCGTATTTCTGGGCGAGATCTTTTTAAAAGATTTGGTTTGGTTTTATCTTCATTAATTGTGCACCAAATCTCGCATTTTTATCTAGAACCTTCAGGAAGTGGCATTTTGCCCTGATTGCTTTGTAAAATATGTTTCTCTATTTTCTCTATTTATGGAAACATATTATATGGTTCTAAAATATATTTGTTGGGTCTGAAACTTGTTGATCAAGAAAGCCCACGAATCTCAGGCTATTTAAAGGAAGATTCAGAACCTGAGAACTCACGGACTAAAATCGTCAAGTGCCTAATGATAAATCTAGGGTTTTAGTCTTGTCTATTGTGAGCCTTTGCTTGTGCCACCTTGATGCTTGCATAAGGACTAGGTATTGAGTTGTAAACTCTTGTACTCCGAAGCTTTTAAGCAAGGAGTCGTTTCTGTAAGTCACTCTAAGCCTCTAGGTATGAGTGAGGTTATTTCCATTGGAGTGGAGTCTCCTAATTTAATCGTTTGTTAAAGATGACACTGATCTATGTTTGGATAGGAAGTGAGATGGGTTTCTCTTACCCCTGGGGTACCGGGGTAGAAATATAACACGGGTAATTAGTGAGTTCTTGAAGTTGTAAACCGAAGGTCAGCCGGATAACTTAGAAATAACGTTACACTAGTGGATTTCCTTCCTGGCTTGGTATGCCCCCAGATTAGGACGTTGGGCCTAACTGGATTAACAAATCACTTGTGTACTTTACCTTCCTATCATTTATTTTTTTACTTGTTCATTGTGTTTTTCGCTGGTAAGATGTGTGCACATCATGCACCACATCTTTTACTGGTGCACCAGAAATTTCAGTAACTAACTTTACTAGGTGCATATGTGTTATAGAACTATATTATTACTCGGTCTTCAATTCTCTTTTATATAATTTGAAAGGTTAAATATAGAATTAAATATATTTTTAGTTCTTATAAATTTATAAAATTTTATTTTTTGTCTCTATAAAAAAATCATATGTTTTGGTCACTATGAAATTTTTATCCATGTAATTTAGTCTCGCAATTTTTAAAAATTATTTAATAATCATTAAAATTTTAATTTTATTTTTCATACATGTTTCAAATATTATAAAAAAGTTTCTTAATAAAAATTAGAATTTTTAAAAATGAATATAGTTAAATATGAATTTTTCAAATTTTAAAAGTTAAAGATAAAAACAAACATAAATCTCAATTTAGAAATCGAATTTTTAAGTTTTTTTTTTCGAGCAACTTTTTACAATGTTCTAAACATATCTACAAAAAAATCATTCAAAAATAACATTCTATACTAATGAATTACTAACTGGTTTCAAGATTGAATCAATTGATTATTCCCAATGTCTTCGGTAATAATCCACTCACTTAATCACAACTCCCCAATCTCTTGGGTGAGTTTGTGTACACAAACATGTTTAAGTGAGGTTTTCACAAACATTAATTCTTTAATCACAATCAATAATCTTACATCTCTAAAGTAAAAATCAATTGTTCAATTATTCTTAGATCAATAGTTAATTTCCATTCTCATGATAAATCGACTATCAAATTCATCAAATAATTTAGCCAAAATCATATGAAGCATTAAGTGCAAAGAATAATCAATTAAAACTAGTTCATAATCCAATCATATATAATCAAGTTCACATGGTTCAAACAAATTACAAGAAATCCAATCTAAGAATCTAGCAATTCATAGTAAAAAGAAAGATTACATGGAGAAGATGAGAAGATTTCATCATGACAAGAGGTTTTGGAGTATTTCCATCCTTTGATCCTTGTTTGAATCCACTTCAAATGAGTTCCAATCTTCTATTTTGCTCCCAAAATTCGTAAACCTTTCACCAAAAAAGGGATTTTCTATTTATAGGCAAAAAATGGGTTCAAATTGGCGCCTCACGCCCACTCATTTTCAACACGCGTGCCACTCTTGTGCTTGCATCAAACACCATATCCCTTATGTCGGATGCGTCTGGTAGTGCCAAAATGGCCAAATCTGAGTGCATCTGCATTGGACGCAAAGCTCCCTCCACTTCACGCAAAATGCAGCTTCAAAATATCAAAATTTTCATTTTTCTTGTGATTCAAGCTAGCTCAACTTATATTGCACAACCTCTTATTAAACATGACAAAACCTCTTTAAAACACCTCTAAACACTATTGAAATGATCTTCGAATGATATAATGATAAGAGTTATCAGGCACCGTCGCTCACATTGTTTTAGAATGCAATGCAACTATGCAAGCCAACAACACCTGGCTAATTTTTTATTTATTTAGAAAAAAATGTTTCATATACCTCATAGCTTGCATGCATGTATGTATGTATGTGTACAAATATGGATCTTCTTCTAATTTCTCTAAGTCCTTCACATTTCTTTTAATCTCTCTTAAATAAAAAATGATAAATAAATAAAGAGAGAGATAGAAAGAAAGGAGAGAGATGTAGAGAAATTGGAAGGAGAGGATCCAAAGTGATACACGGATTGTCTCTTCTAGTTTTATTAGCTGTACAACAGCAAATATATTTAATTATATCGTCGTAAGAAAGCTTAATTATTCTTAACTAATTCAAAATATATGAGATTCAAACTTTAGATTTTCTCACTTATTTAGCTTAAGATCGAGCAGCATGACTTGATGAAAAGCCCAATGGTGAAGATAAGTGTCAAACCCAACATGACCAAGCCCAAGTGGCTTAGTGATGAATTGAAGAAAATTTGCCCTTCCACCCCTATAATTAACTTTCTACTCCTATAAATTATTAAATATTTCAGTTTTATCATTCTTGCCAAAAAAACAAATAACATTTCATTCACAAACTTTTGGAGTTCAGCCCAACAAGATTTTTACCTACAGATTTAAAACATTTATTGACAGATTTTACACTTTTAGTGACAACTTTGTCTGTCACTATAAGTCAAACTCCTTCAAAATTAAGTGATATTCCGGAATTTGAGAATGAATTTCCGATAACCATGTATAAACCGGAATAATATGAAAAACATTTTCGGCACATGTCAAAACAATCTCTTTTTATACATTTTAGATTTTTAGTGACACTTTTTGTCTGTCACTAAAAATGTGGTGTAGATCTAACTCATTCAAACAGACACCGGAACACTTTTTTAAAGATATTCCGGTTTAAATCTTCTTATCGGAACACCTTTTTGAAATTATCACTTGAGTTTAAAGAACTTTAACTTCTAGTGACAGATAAATGTGTCACTAAAAGTTTAAAATATGTACAAAGAGGTCGTTTTGACATGTACCCGAATTTTTTTTCATATTATTCCGGTTTTTACGTTGTTACTAGAACATTCATTCATAAATTACGGAATATCACTTTATTTTGAAGGAATTTGAGTTATAGTGACAGACGAAGTTGTCACTAAAAGTTTAAAATCTGTCACTAAAAATTTAATATCCGTAGGTAAAAATCTAGTGGTGGTGAACTTCAAAATTTGTAAATGAAGTGTAAACTTGTCAAAATGACGCGGCAAAACATCTTCACACTTGTCAGAAGGGGGCCAATCTTTTAGCTTGAGCATTTGTGACCAGGAATTTATATATTCTCCCTCTGTATAACCTTTGAAGAACCAGTTAGTGTCGATTTCTTCCTGCAAGGTTTAGAAAGTTCAAGTATTATATTATTATAAAATGAAGTCGGCCTAGTGGGCCAGATACTAGTGGTGATAAAAAATGAATGAATACTTTTTATACTATAAAGTTCAAGCTACGTGAATAAAACCATCAAAATGAACCAAAGAAACAAACATCACAACCGGACAAGCAATTGATAGCCTTAATTGTTGATGTATTGTTTGAGTTATCGTTTGAAGCCGAATATTCACCTAATGCTCGCAGAGTAACCATTGGCTCCCAACTAAGGTTTGTTCCTTGCTTAAGAGTATCACGAACTATAATAGGTTCGCCATTCCTCCAATGCTTTCGGAATTCTAATAGTCCTTCTTTTATGAGGTCACTTGAAATTGGACAATATAGATTTCGATTTGTGCAATTCAACGGTGATTCTTTTTCAACATTATTTTTTTCTTCTTTGTTGCAAAAATGTTTCATGATATTGCGAGCTTTGTTTATCAAATTTGAGATTCTTCCGTTTGGAAGCATGCGTTTCAGCTCCATTACGGATCTGCCGCAACCGCCTAGTTCTTTTGGAGCACATGTGATTTTTCCATCACTTTTTCTATTCCATTCGGTGAATGTCTTAAAACGTCGGCCTTTCGAATTGCTTTTATCGAACTGCCTATATAAAAGATCAATATCACCTCCGTACATGTAATCATGGCCTCTATCTTTATATTGAAACTTTGTTGCATGGCGTGGTTTAATGCTTCCATTGCGTATTTCTTTGCAACAAGTAAGACATATTTCAATAGAGCATGTGTTACAACTTCTATGGAGATCAACTATTGAAGTAGCACAATGGTCGCTATTCCAAAAATATAAAAATAATGTCAGTATACTATATAAAACACTCACACGTACTCAAACATCATATATCATACACAACTATGACACAACTAATTTAAGAAATTAGAATAATTAAATGTAACAATATTTGTTTGTATCAGACAATTGATACACTTTCTATGTGTGTGTGTATGTATGGCAAAGTAAAGCTTGATAACATACCAATAGATACGTTCATCATCGTAGCCATGACTTTGTGGTATCTCAATCTCAGAACAAGATATTCCTAATATGAGAGGTTAATATAGTTAGTGATATTATGTTCAAAGTTATATGTATATGAAGAAAAAAACAAACCAAAAGTGCAATCTAACGTTACCTTGTATTTTAGCTTCAATCTCTTGTTCTTGAATTTGCTCTTCACAAATTTGGTCAAGCAATGGAAGTAATAAGTTAATCATATACTGATTATGATAAACTTTTTCACAATCTGTGATGTTCCTATTAGATGTCTGAATGTAAAAATAAAATTAGATTATTACTAAAATAAAAATATACTTAAATTTCATGAGACAAACTAATTTAAGGCACACTATAGAATATTAAACCTTGATCATTCCTCTTGAACACAAACAAACATTGCAGTTAGAGTTCTTACGACAGAAGGGGCACATCTCTACAATATCTCTTGCTGACATATTAGGGTACCTATCAAATGAAAAAATAATGAAAAATTATTTTAGATTTTGAAAATTATTGCATAAACTATATGAACAAATACATAAACCTTGATTCACTTTTAAAATTCATTAAAAAATTGATATACATGATCATTAATAAAGACCAGATACATTTGTTTTATAATGAATCCGTAGAGTACATTGTATCTTATAGTTAGAAACAAAAATAATATAATCTAAAACGTACCATTTACTATACAATTTATACAGTACGATGTCTGGCATTTTGTACAAGATTCATATGCCACCAACCTGTCCTTTCTCAAGCATTGGTGACTTGTTTTGAAATTTTCTTCATTGATCTGTTAATTAACACAAGTTACACTTATTAATATATGATATAAATTTGTTAAACAAAAAATATATGATAGAAATTATAATATAAAGTTTAAGCTACCAAACCAATTGTGATAAAGTATATATGACAACAAAATGAATAATAAGAATTGAAAAATTAACATACCGTTATATTATCAAACTTTCTTGCTTTGCTTCTTGACTTTGTCTCTGAAATAAATATTACTTCTTCATCATCTTGAAAATTGTTATTGGAGACACCCTCTTCAAATCTTCTTTTATTTTGATTTTGTGTGGAATCAAATACAACCTTCATTATTACTACAGAATGAACATGAAAATCAATTAATAAGTATGGCATAAATGTGAGCATCAATATATAAATGAACTTTCGGAAATAAAGGATAAGAAATATGAAAAAGTGAAGCCAACCTTAAAATTATTGTGAATGAAATAAATTTTGCGCAACTTGTGAATGAAAAATTGATGATAAGTATTTTTGAGAATCAAATGATATGTTTTTTGAATCAAGTATATGAGTTTTTTATTTTTGACACAAGTATATGAGTTGTATAGTTATAGTTCACTATTTATTTATATTGATAGTAGATGACATGATAGTGTGTGTGTGTGTGAGAGAGAGAGAGAGAGAGAGAGAGAGAGAGAGAGAGAGACTTATAGAAATGGAAAAAGAAAGAAAAAAGTAACTTATAAAATGTTTTCTAGGAATAAAACAATACCCTTAACCTAGACCCAAAAAAAAGTTAATACCTTTACCAATTTTGAAAAAAAGGTGTGATTTTTTTTTAATATTTTCTTTATTGGTCTGGTCAAAATTCAAAAGAACAATATTTTTCATTTTTGATATGTTTTTAATGTTATACCTTACCTTGATTTTTAATTAAATGTATTAATTATCACGTGAAAAAAGATTAATGTATTTATGACTCACTATTATTTTATTTGAATGATGTATCAATGAATTTGACTAATGGATCCATTAAGGTTAAAATTTGATCTAATAGTATCTTTCTATACATGTCTTACGATTCTTATCTCTATACTATTATTTGTGTTATGTATTTTTTGTACTTAAATTTTTGTAATTTTTGTTTTGTTTGATTTTTTTTTGTAATTAATTACTTCATAAATGTTGTAGCTTATAAAACTTGTGCATTGTAGTTTTCGAAGATCTAATTATTTTATATTAAAATGTAAGATATAATATATTAATGAGAATATTAACATTCATAAAAACATTAAAAAAATTACAAAACATATTTATTTTTTGGTTGGAATTAGAAAATATATTTCAAAAAAGTATAAATTTTTTGTTTATGTCATATAATATATCTTCACAAATATCTACATAAAATGATTTGATAAAATTAAATTATCACTTGAAAGTTGAAATATCACTATTTAACTAAATTTACTCTGTGTATATATGTTTTCAATTTTTTTTTTTGGTACATCAAAAATATAAATTACTTCCGTCATATTTTGATTCATGCGCTTCTTTCTACCCAACTCATGTCCTCCAGTTCATACCACTTAAGCTATCCTATAGATATATCACTATTGAACTTTATTTATTTATTTATTTTTGTTATAATAGAACTATATGTTTCCTCAAAAAAAAAAAAAAAGAACTATATGTTTACTCGGTCTTCAAACCTCTTTTATATAATTGCAAAACAAATGAAATATATGCCCTTAGAATGCATCATTCAAGAAAATTTGCTATAAGTGCTCATTATATTAGTAAAAAAATCATGAAAATATTCTTTGAAAATATGAGATAAAAAACTTCAAATAATCCTTAAAAACATGAGGAAAGGAACTAAAATGAGGAGAGATAAAAAATCATTTTATTTTATGCAAAAATGTGAATCATAAGTTGCATCATTCAAGATATAATCAATTAGATGTATAATATATCAAAATTAATTCTAAAATTTAATCAATTGTGATTCACTTATTATCTCTCTCTCTCTCTCTCTCTCTCTCTCTCTATATATATATATATATATATTCAGTGAGAAAAAATTATAAATAATTTTGAATGTTAGAAGTGTCATTTGAAATTGAAAGTATCAATTACTTTTGTATTTCAAATAAAAAAAATCAATTATTTCATACAAATCATTTACTCTATTTCACCTTTATGTGACTATTTTCCTCATTGTTCTCTTGGTTCTCTAAAAAAGCTAAACAAATATTTGCTTAAGTCTTTCACTCTCTTCAATATAATCAACAAAATTTGAGATTCACTCATGTCTTTGGAAATTATTTTTATCAGTTACAATTTTCTTTGAAAATTGAAATATATATCAATCAATTTTATATTTTTCATTAAAAAATAGCATCATTTGCTTCACATATATATCAATTTCTTTCTCAACCTCTCTCCCCTCTGTATTTGTTTGTCTTCTTCAACATCTTAATGCTGTTTTTTTTTTAATAAAAAAAGCCAATAATATTTCTTTGCCCCTCTATTTTCACCATCTCTCTTGATTCGTTCACATACAACTTAACAGTTACAATTGTCTTTGGAAATTGAAAAATCAATCACTTTTATCTTTTTCATCAAAGAAATGAAAAGCATTTGCTTTATATAAATCATCTTCAACCTCACTCTCTCTGTCATCTATCTGCCTTCCTCACTATTTTAACATTATTCTTTTGGTTCACCAAAACAGCAAAACCTATTTCTTGCCTTTATAGTTTCACCATCTCCTAAAATTCTTTTCTCTTTCTAGCCATTTACTTCAATTTAGCAAAAATAGAATCACTGAACACTCCTTTAGTCAATTGTACAAATCCGCACACAATGAACAATAATGAAGATTGGGATCTCTCTTCTATTATTTGTGGCTGCAAAACTACCACCTTTATTAACCCTTCCACCACTGTTGGTATTCTTCCTTCATCTGAAAATTTAACCACCATCACCACCACGACCTCCAGTGGCATCATATCGCCTATAAACAGCACACCATTTTCCTTTAACGATTTTATTTTTAACCAACAAAATAGTTCAACCCCCTTTGCCCCACTTAAATCAAATGACTTTATAAATCTAGAGAACTTGATGATCAAATTCAATCCCACCACCCATATCCCCACCCCCACTACAACCAATACCCTAACCACCATTATCACCACTTCCTCTTCCTTCACTATCACTACCACCGCCACTACTATCAAAAACCCCTACACCACCACCTCCACCACCATCCCCATCCACATCACCCCTAATATTAAAACTAATGTGCATGTTTCTAATCAAAATTCAGCCGTTTTTGATTTTTCAAAACTAATTGAGCAAGAAAGATTAATATCCAAATTTAATCCCACCACCTCTATCCCCACCCTCGAAACTAGTATGCCCACATCGTCCATCAATCCCACCATAACCAATCACACTACTATTACCCCCATCACCACTACAACCACCAACTTCATTATCCCCACAACCACTATTAGCACACATACCACCACATCTCATATCATCCCCACCACCACCTCCACCATGGCAAAGACTAGTGTTCATGGAACCAGTCAATATCATATCTTCTCTGATTTTCCAAAACTCATCGAAAAACAACATTGTCAATCAAGCATTAACAATCAAGTGTCTGTTTCTAAGCCTATTGTTGTTGAAATCCCAACTGCTCATTTTGAGGATGCATATAATCATCCATCAATTCCACCACAACCAAAAAGAAGGTAAATTATTTATTATTATTTTATTTGTGTCAAAGTTAATTAAATATTTTTACATAATTCTTGAACCAAAACCATCTTACCTTTCTTTTCTCAGAAAAAACGATAATCATGTGGCATTGGTGTGCCATGTGAGGGAGGATAAGCTTTCAAAAGATCAGTGGCATTGGAGAAAGTATGGACAAAAATCCATTAAAGGGACGCCACATTTAAGGTTTTCAAATATTCCAAACTCTTACTTTCAAATATTTATCTTTTATTTAACCATTAAGCCTAATAATATTGTTAATTATGTATTATTAAAAATAAATTGTCTATACCTAGTAGTATTCTCACCCACACACATACATGATTTTAAATAGTACGAGGTAAGAATTGATCCTTACCAATATTAATGTAGAAAATTTTAATTCAATCTAACACATGTGATCTTGATCATAGTTACATTTGAGTTTAAATGCATTAAAATATTTAAATGCATCACTTCTATTTTTCTGATATATATACTTGATAAGGTTAATTTGATAGAATTACTATTTTTCTTTCATTTAAAGTACTTTTTAATACGTAGAAAATAAACATATATGTCACTAATGGTGGGAGATAGAGTCGGATTGCATACCTTTACATTTTCCCTTCTCCATGAACATATATTCGAATTAAAGCTTTTATCTATTAAAATGATACAATTTTGCAGGAGCTACTATAAATGTAGCACTTTCAAAGATTGTTCAGCAACAAAATTAGTAGAAAAAAGCAAAACCAAAGAGAACACATATGTTGTGACATATCGAGGGACGCACAATCACCAAAAGCCAGCTCTTATACATAACTATATTGTTGGGACCTCCCAAAACAAGTCATCAGAGCTTAGATTACATGATGTCGGAGAACCTGGATCATCCTCAAATTTCAAAACCTTCGATTCACCTAATGAGGTGATGTTGCACTTTAATCATCCAGAGAGCAACAACACTCAAGTTCTCGGCAATCATTCAAAAATCCCTCATCCGGAAATTAAACTTATAGAGAGCGAATCACATGTTGACGGAGAAGGTGGATTGCCTCAAAACAAGTCATCAGAGCTTAGATTACATGATGTCGGAGAACCTGAATCATCATCAAACTTCAAAACCTTCGATTCACCTAATGAGGTGATGTTGCACTTTAATCATCCAGAGAGCAACAACACTCAAGTTCTCGGCAATCATTCAAAAATCCCTCATCCGGAAATTAAACTTATAGAGAGCGAATCACATGTTGACGGAGAAGGTGGATTGCCTCAAAATGGTCGAAACTTGGATCCACATGACATGATGATGTTACAAGTTGATAAGCCAGAAACAATCAATGTTCAGGTTTTTGGTGGTGAATCAGAAATTCCTTATTCTAATACAGATTTTATTGATGACGATGACATTTTGATACCAAACATTTCAACCATGTTAGAAGATTTCTTACTAGACTTCAATAACCTCAATGGTGGTACTCTATTTCCTTAGTTAGGTTTGGTTCCTTTTACTGTTTTGTCCTTTAAATTGAACTCACTTTCCATTGTGTCTTTAATCTTCAATTCTTACTATCCATTTTTTATTTGAACTTCCAATTAATAAATTATAATTATTTTCATTCTCAATAATAAAAGTTTGTTTGTTACACCTTTGTGTATATTTTTTTTATCATAAGAATTCTAGAGATTGCATTCATAATGGAAATCTCAATACAACATGGAAATGATTAAAAAAAATAATGGTTGCTCAAGCTAATGAATAACTTAATATAAAAAAAAGATTTATCATCTCATCATGATTTAACAATAAATCTTGAAGAGATAAACAAGTTGTCACCTAAAAAACTTCAAACTTCAACAATAAATTGTTCCAAGTCTTAAAGGTGTAGTTTTACATATAATCAGCAATATGTTAGAAAGGAACCATGTATCTTAGACAACAAACAAAAAAGTGACATAAGAGAAAAACTTCCGATTATTTAGCCATGAAAAATGAGAAAGATACCAAGACCCCATGTGAAAATTTTAAGTTAGAAAATATTGACGATAATCAAAAATAAATTTTGCTATCAACTAAATTATATCATATATATTTAATATGTGTGATATGTTTGTGAATTTTCCATTTATTTTTTGGGAAATTGTAATAAATTAATTCTTTTTGTGATTAAAATACTTTTTTAATAATAAAAATAGTTTCTATAAATGAATAATATAATATATTACTTTAACATTTGAAAAAGAAAAATAAAATCAATTGATAGAGATAAGAATATATGGACTTACTTTTCGTTACTACAAAATAAAATATCATTTAATTTATGCATTAAATTATGAAAATAATAGTTTGAAATGAAGCACAAAATACAGGTGTGCAACACAAAAAGCCCTGGAATGCGTGATTCATGACAAACTGTATTAAGTTTTCATTGGCTCATTTTTTTTTGTTTGAAAAGGCAACGGGTTTTGTTTGACTGTTAGACAAGAGTTCCTGAAAAATATAATATGAGGAAAGAAATTCAAAATGGAGAGGGAAAATTATTTTATTTATGCAAGTGAATCTCAAGTTGAATTTATTATCACAAGATTTAATATTTAACTCACTAAATATCATGTTAAATTGTACCCAAAAAATCCTGTTAAATTTTATTAAGATATTTAAGAAAATATTTTAGATAACACTCAAGAATTTTATTTGTGTTTGGCCAACATTTTAGATGATTTTAACATTTACAATTGTCTTTAGAAATTGGAAACATAAAACACTTTTGTATTTTTCATCCAAAAAGAAATATCATTTACTTCATAGTCTCTCTCTCCCGTTCTCTCTTCTTCACTCTGTCTTTGTTTGTATTCTTCATTGTCTTAACATTGTTCTTTTAGTTCACCAATGCAAATAATCAAAAATTGTTTATTTGGTCTAGTTTCACCTTCTCTCCTTTAGCTTTTCACTCTCATCAATCTAATCAAGAAAATTTGTGATTTACTCATGATTAAAAAGACTTGAGATAATTGCATTCTTATTTATATATTTTTTTTAAATGAATTTCATTTATTAAAGAATGTAATTTTTTTTTACAGTATATTAAAGAATGTAATTATGATGTTAAAAGAAATAATTTAGATTTACCTTTGGAAATTGAACAATGTTAATTTTCGTTATCTTAAAAAGTTTATCATCTCATTATCTTAAAAAGTTTATTTTACAAAAAATGCAATCCACCATTTTTAATTAATCTATCAATAAGTTTTCTCACTTAAATTGCTCATGGAATCACCTAATATTGTAAATATGGACATGATGCTTGTACTTTTGTTCAATCCTCTTTCCAATGTTTTAAAAAATTGATTTTTTTTATTGTCTATCCCCTTAAGATTATGAGATATTCACCCCCAACGACTCAAAAAAAAAAACTAATCGATATAAATTTTTATAAAAAATACTATTGGATTATAAGTTTATATCATATATATTATTGAGACGCATCAAACTTAACGGTTTGTGTGATTTTTTAAACATACGTAATCTTTATGTGTCTCAATAACATATCAAATGATTTTAGGTTTGTCTAAAATTTTAAACAAATAATCTATATGATATAAACTGTCTATTCAACTATGTAGTTTATAAAAATTTATATAGCTTAAAACCTTTTTTAGTTGATGGATGTAAATGCCCCAAATCTTGAGAAGGTAGACAAGTTGTCACCTAAAAAACTTCAAACTTCAACAATAAATTGTTCCAAATTGTAAAGGTGTTGTTTTACATAAAATCAGCGATCTGTTAGAAAGCAACCATGTATCTTAGACAAAAAAACAAAAAAGTGATATAAGAGAAAAACTTCCGATTATTTAGCCATGAAAAATGAGAAAGATACTAGGAGCCCATGCATGTGAAAACTTTAAGTTAGAAAATACTGACGATAGTCAAAAATAAATTTTGCTATCAACTAAATTGCATCATATATATCTCATGTGTGCATAACTATATTACACCATTAATATATATATGTGTGTGTGATGTATCCAAAAAAATGTATATGTCATGTGTGTGATGTGTTTGTGAACTTTCCATTTATTTTTTGGGAAATTGTAATAAATTAATTCTTTTTGTGATTAAAATACTTTTTTAATAATAAAAACAGTTTCTATAAATGAATAATATAATATATTACTTTAACATTTGAAAAAGTAAAAGAAAATCAATTGATAGAGATAAGAATGGACTTACTTTTCGTTACTACAAAATAAAATCTCATTTAATTTATGCATTAAATTATGAAACTGATAGTTTGAAATGAAGCATAAAATACAGGTGTGCAAAACAAAAAGCCCTGGAATGCGTGATTCATGACAAACTGTATTAAGTTTTCATTGGCTCATATTTTTGTTTTGTTTGAAAAGGCAACGAGTTTTGTTTGACCTTTAGACAAGAGTTCCTGAAAAATATGAGGAAAGATATTCAAAATGGAGAGGGAAAATTATTTTATTTATGGAAGAAAGTGAATCTCAAGTTGAATTTATTATCACACGATTTAATATTTAACTCACTAAATATCATGTTAAATTGTACTCAAAAAATCCAGTTAAATTTTATGGGTCTTGTTAATGTATGCCCTAAGGGCACATGTTAAGGAAACCAAAAATAGAAATTTTATATTGGAAAATACAATAGTTTGACCATTAAAAGGTTGAATGTACGGTTTTTAAGAAGAATATTTCTTATTAAGTTTATTAAAATATGCCCTAAGAACACATGTTAACATTTTTCAAATTTTATTAACATATTGAACAAAACATTTTAGATAACACAAGAATTTTATTTGTGTTTGGCCAACATTTATAGTTGTCTTTAAAAATTGAAAACATCGAACACTTTTGTATTTTTCATCCAAAAAGAAAAATCATTTACTTCATAATCTCTCTCTCGTTCTCTCTTCTTCACTCTGTCTTTGTTTATGTTCCTCATTGTCTTAACATTGTTCATTGTCTTAGTTCACCAAAAAACCAAAAATTATTTATTTGGTCTAGTTTCACCATCTCTCCTTTAGCCTTTCACTCTCAACAATCTAATAAAGAAAGTTTGTGATTTACTCATGATTAAAAAGACTTGTGATAATTGCGTTCTTATTTATACTTTTTTTTAAAAATAAATGTCGTTTATTAAAGAATGCAATTTTTTTTACAGTATATTAAAGAATGCAATTATGATGTTAAAAGAAATACTTTAGATTTTCCTTTGGAAATTGAACAATGTTAATTTTCTTTGAAAATTAAAACATATCAATCAATTTTATATTTTTAATCAAAACAACATAATTAATTGCTTCTTATAAATAATTTTATCTTTCATTCTCTCTCCCCTCTTTTTCTGTCTGTCTTCCTCAATTTTTTAATATTGTTTTTTTGATTCACCAACAAAGTCAAAATTATTTCTTTACCTTTAGTTTCACCATATCTCTTGACTCATTGCACGCAACAACTATCCACTTACTACAATTAAGCGAAAATATAGAATCATTGAGCACTCTTTTCTTCAATTATGCAAATACACAAACAATAGACAAAGATGAATGGGATCTCTCTTATATTGTACATAGCTGCAAAGCTACCACCTTTACTAATAACTTTTCCACCATTTAAGAAATGCAATTATGATGTCAAAAAAAAAATTATAATTGTCTTTGGAAATTGAACAATTATTAATTTTCCTTGGAAGTTGAAAAATATCAATCAATATTGTATTTTTAATCAAAACAACATAATTTGTTTCATATAAATCATCTGCACTCTCTCTCTCTCTCTCTCTTTCTCTCTCTCTCTCTCTTTCTCCTATGTGTTTGTCTGTCTTGCTCAATATCTTCATATTGTTCTTTTGATTCAGAGATTAAGTCAAAATTGTTTCTTTGCCTCTAATTTCACCATCTCGCTTGACTCACTGCACTCGATCACTGTCCACTTACTTCACTTAGGCAAAATATAAAATCATTGACCACTCTTTTCTTCAATTGTGCAATTACACAAACCATGGACTACGATGACTGCGATTTGCCTTCTATTGTGCGTAGCTGCAAAGCTACCACCTATACTAATGTTCCAACAATTTTTGGTGCTTCACCGTCTAAACCAGAAAACCTAACGGCGGTCAGCACCACCACTGCACCATTTTGCTATAATAATTTTACTTTTCATCATGAAAATAGTTCAGATCCTTTTGCCCCACTTATACCAAATAACTTTATAGATCTGAACAACCTGATGACCAATTTCAATTCCACCACCCATATCCCGATCCCCAGTACCACCACCATCTCCACCTACATCACCCCCAATATCATCACTAACATTAACACTAGTGTTCAAGTATCCAATCAAAACTCTACCTTTTCTAATTTTTCAACATTCCCCGAAAAACAACAAACGCAGCCAAATGAGTTAACTGAACAAGAAATTTTTTTTCCCAATTTCAATCCCACCACCTCTATCTCGAACCCCAAAACTACTATGCTCACATCTTCCATCACTTCTTCCACCACAACCAATCACACTACCATTACTCCGATCACTACTACCACCACCTTTGCTACTCCGGTAAGCACTATCAACACCCCGACCACCACCCCTACACATTTGCTGCAACGAAAACACAAGTCAAGTAAAAGGTAACTTTTTTACTCTTATAATTTAATATAATTTAATTCATTTTACAACTAATATAATTTAATTAAAAGTCAACTTTATGTAAATATTATTCAAACATTTTATTATGTGAAATAAAATCATTTTAACTTTCTTTTCTTAGAGAAAAAATGAAAACCTTGTGACATCAGTGTGCATCGTGAAGGAGGATGAACTTTCAGAAGATCAATGGCAATGGAGAAAATATTGAAAGAAATCCACTAAAGGGTCACCATATCCGAGGTTTTTTTTTCTTTTGTTTTTTTTACGAGAACCATAAACAAGATTTTCTCACATTCGAAACTCTAATTTTCACATATTTTTCTTTTATTATTTCACTATTTAAAAAATTGTTACAAGTTGAATCTTACTTTCAATGTGATATAGTAGTAATATTTTTTTTTAATTATTTTGTACATATATGTTTGTAAATTATTTTATGTTACGATTTTGTAGGAGCTACTACAAATGTAGCACTTTCAGAGATCCTTATTGTCCAGCAAAAAAACTAGTAGACCAAAGTACAACCGAAGAAAATACTTATGTTGTGACATATCTAGGAGAACACAGTCACCCAAGACCAGTAGTTAAAAAGAACTTCGGTGTTGGAACCTCTCGGAACAAGTCATCAGATGTTGCCGGAGTAGTTGGATCATCGTCCCAAAATGTTGAAAACATAGACTCACATAACATGGGCGACGTTACAATGTGACGATGAGCTGGAGAGAAGCAATGCTCAGGTTTTTGCAAGTGAATCAGAAATACCTTATTCTAAAACAGATTTTATTGAAAGTGCTAATGATAATGAGGATGATGACATTTTGATACCAAACATCACAGCCATGTCAGAAGATTTTTTACGAGAGTTCAATTACCTCAATGGTGGCGCTCTATTTCCTTAGAGATTTCCCGGCTTGAGCCGATTTAGTTTTGAACTGACTCTTAAATAATGTATATGATTCAATGATTTTTCTAGTTGGTGCAATACTGCACAAAATAAATATTCATGACTAATTTTTCTCTTTACCAATTACTCTTTATTCTTTAATCTCACCATATAGGTGTAACAATAGTTTTAATGTCTTTGCAAATGAGTGTCCACATTTAGAGTTCAACAGTGTTTTAAATATGATTATCTTTTTTTTCTTTTCTCAAATAGGATTATCTTTATCAGAGAAGTAACATCCCACCATATAGGTGTAACAATAATAGTTTTAATGTCTTTGTGAATGAGTGTCCACATTTAGAGTTCAACAGTATTTCAAATAGAATTATTTATTTTTTTCTCAAATAGGATTATCTTTATCGGAGAGTTAACTTTTGGAAAACAAAAATGTATGTTTTTTTTCTCAAATATGTTTTCTTTTTGTCAAAAAATGTATGTTTTTATTTACAAATTCACAGTTGAAACATGAAAGATTCATGCATGACATTGTTGAGAAAACTGAATTTGGTTGAAACATAGGAGGAAGACAGAAGTTAGGTATTAAGTTATCTTCCAGACATTTTTTTTGAACTGCCTTATCTTCCAGACATTAAATGCACTAATGCTTGGTTTTCATAAAAAGAGCCAACATCCCAATCCTCAGTTGCTGATGAAAGTGTCATTAATGCAACTACAATTGATCTCATGCTTGGTCTAAGTTGAGGATTTTCATGTGTGCATGCTTTGGCAAGCTGACACATCTGCAAATACAACAAATTAAGTGATGTTTCATGTAACATTAATTGTTTTACTCTAGTTTTGTATCTAACAAATAAATATTGTACGTGTTACGCAACTATATTTATGTACATTTATGGTAAAGATGAATACATATAAAGTAGTAAAATTGGTACACTCATTCATGAAAATCTTAAACAAAAATTAATAATATGAAGTGGAATGTGATTTTATATAGTAACTCTATAGTTTTGTATTTAATAAGATAAGAAAAGATTAGTTAGAAGGAAGTAGGAAGTACCTTAAATATTGAGTCAATAGGGTAACTTTCACCAAGCCTGGGGTCAACAATTTTACCAAGATCTTCTTTTGGGTATGGTAGAACAAGAACTTCATCAAACTGCATTTCATCAAGCAAGCTAAATGTAAGTAAATTAAAAACTACACGGATTCTCTGTGGTCAGCAAAAAGCCGCATTCAAGAAGTCAGCATGTTTGGAGTCGTTCTATCTTGATCAGATAGTCTATAAAAGGCAGTTTTTTATGTTATAAATTTAAAAATTCCAAACTTTAATTATACTGTCTGATCAAGATTGGACAGCTCTGAATACGCTAGTTGCAGGATTTCCCTAATCAATAATTGCAGGATAACAACCAGTGCAACTAATCCTTTTGATTCACTCTCGGGTTCATTTGTCTTCACAATAGCATTCTTCCTAGATATAAGCTCAAACAAAACAACTCCAAATGCATATACATCTATTTTGGGAGAAACTTCACCATATTGTGCATATCAACACAAAAACATTACAACACTTGGTCAAAAAAATTGTTACATAATAAAAAACTTAATAATTTTTTTCATATTCAGATTTCAGATACACAAAATCAGCTCGTAAGATGAGAATTGTCAAGGCTTTATAAGGTTTATTTATAAGTAAGTTTCTTACTCGGGAGGCATATAGCCGAATGTCCCTACAAGGCGCGTTTGCAACGAGGAACTACCGTATTCAGTCAATTTGGTCAAACCAAACTCTGCTACCTGTGAAAGAAAAGTTAGACTAAGCAGAACTCAACTTTTTAAGATGAAAAAAATCTTGAAATGTACAATTTCAAACCTTTCCGCGGAAGTTTCTGTCTATTAAAATGTTTGCTGATTTAACATCTCTATGAATGTAGACAGGAATTGTATGCTCATGAATGTATTCCAATCCTCTTGCCGAGTCTAAGGCAAGTTGAACTCTTGCAGGCCATGATAATGGATCCTTCTCTAGAAAGAAAATATCTTAAGAGTCATATAATCATCCTTAAAATGATGCAAGAAGCATTCTAAGTGGAAATTATTATGATTATTATTGGTAACCTGTGCCGCGCAAATGTTGACTCAAATTTCCATTCTCAATGTACTCATAAACCAAAAATAAAGAGCCCTCAACGCAATATCCAATTAGCCGCACCTGCAAATGTGGTTGCATTTAATCACTTCTATTTTCTTAAATTATTATTGGTGCCTATGTGTCATTGACAATGTCGTGTTTAGTGTCCGTGTTTGTATGAAACTTAAAATTTTTAACAGTATCATGGTTCGGAAAATTTCATACCAAGTTCAAGTGATGAACATGTGTCAGAACTTTTAGTTCAGCTAAGAACTCTTTTGATGCTTGCATATCCATTTTTTTAATTGCAGCTTTCTGCAAAAAGAATTAGAA
Organism: Trifolium dubium; assembly: GCA_951804385.1. Classification (NCBI taxonomy): domain Eukaryota; kingdom Viridiplantae; phylum Streptophyta; class Magnoliopsida; order Fabales; family Fabaceae; genus Trifolium; species Trifolium dubium. The sequence goes on from OX638066.1 coordinate 4,328,728, forward strand.
GTGATTAAATTGAATCATGTCTTGTTGGATAATACTAATGTGTGTCCTACACGGAGACACGCCTAATTTAAGAAGTGTTCGTGTTTCATAGATTTTAAAGATTAAATGTTGAAATACAATCTAGTTGGAAACTTAGGATGTAAAGGTTATGGAAGTTTCAGCTTACCCCATATGCAGTAGTGGAAATAAAATTTAAAAGTATGAAACATCAAAAAAGCAAACTAATTAATTAGGCTAAATTTATATATCTATCAAATCAATAATTTAACCTTTATTACTAGATGCCTAAAACCTATTTTTGTTTTGAGACATGCCAAAATATATCCAAAAACATATTTAGTTCAGACTCAACTTTAGCTCAATCAAAGATTTAGGAAGAGTTAACCAAGTCAGTGGACTAACGTGGTTAAATGAGTTTCATTAAATGACGAATTTTGGGAGAATTCGGGTTCGATTTTTGGATAGATCAATTTTTTGGTTAAGCTTTACTTACCCAAATTTTTGACTACTAGGACCCGTCCTGACAAACCAACAAAAAACCTTCATTATATAAAAATGACATTTTGAAATTTAAGGATTATATCACTCTTTCTTATCTTAATCTCTGATTTCTTGGAGAAGGGGTAGTCATAGTAATTTGGAATGTGTTAACAAATCTCATGTACATTAATTATTTGATCAAAATTTGGATGATTACTTAGATCCAGTTTTCAACATCACCTTTCTTGCTTTCCAAATAATCTTTAAGTTTATATTTTAGTCCATTCATTAATCATCAATTGAACGTGATTAAATGTATATTTAAATTGTGTTAACCATTTAATTTGACATCAAATTCATTTGTCAAATAACACTAGACAGCGTATTGCATATTGTGGCATCAATAGAATGCAATTAGAAATATGTAATTCAAATAGGTGAAATTCTAACCACTAAATTACTACTTGACAAAGAAAAAATGTATCCAAGAAAACAGAATGCAGAATACATTTGATTACTTGACCGAATATGCTGAATCTTATTCATCTTCCGCTATTTTTATTACAAGAATTCACTACCCAATACTATACAATTTGTAATTTAGTCCCTAAATCTATATATTACAGACAAAGATACATTTGATTGATTAACAAGAGAGAATAAATGTCTTCGAATGATGTCCTTATGAGCATAGCTCAATTGGTAGACGACATTGTACATTTGTGTAGGGATCGGGGTTTGAACCCGGTATACCCACTTATTCACCTTTAAGGGATGAATTTCTATCCGTTAGGCTACCTGACAAAAAAAATGTCTGACAGTGATGACACTATTTACAATTTCACATAACTTTTATCACTCAATAAAAGCTTCATTTAAGCCATTCATGATATGATGAAAGCTTCTAATTCTTTAACAGCTTGATCAACAGCATAGAGTATCATCTTCTTTATCTATTCAATAAAAAAGATATCAATTAATTACAAAATAAGGTAAAGTTATCCATAATCATGTTCTGTTTTTCAACTTAATTAATTTGAAACTCACATCAATTAATGAAAGGAAGATAAAAAGTAATATCTAATAATCAAATCACCTCAAGTTTGTCTTCTGTTGCCTTATGATTCTTCAGAAGAAGGCGAAACTCTTCGGTTAAAAGCATGCAAATATGCACATTTTCTAGTGACACAAAGTCTACAACAACTTTTGTGCATGACTGCAAGATGTTACAACATATAATGTGATTAGAATTATTAATCACGAGATACATTTTTTATTTGTTTATATTTAAGTCTGGATGATACGCGATGTTTCACCTTAAGATTTCTAACTTGGTGTGGACATCCAGCAGGTATATGCTTCACCAAATTTCTGCTCAAATGTCCAAGGTTCTACACCTATAATTAATTAAGATCCGTGTTAATAAGTTAGTAATAACTAAAACCAATTGCATGATGCATTGATTTAGAAGATTGAAACTTCATGTACTAACCAAACTCTTCCTTTAATCTCTTCTTATGCTCTAAAGTCAAATAAAAGCATTGGTCATGAATAGGATGAGCAACCTAACCAACATAGAAATTAGTGAGAATCAACCATGTAAACTTAAAGATAAACATAAATATAAATTAAATAGGATAAATGATAATTAATAATATAATACCTGTTTTATTGGAGAACAAAAAATGTGCCTAAATTCATTAGAATACTTTCTTAAATGTGCTTCTAACTTTTCAGTGTCTTCTCTTCTGAATATGTCCTAAAGAGCAAACCTTGTTTATGTTGTTTTGTTCAAGATAAATGACACTTTATTTGGAAAATATTTTCGTTCGATCTTAAAAGGGAGTCTACAGCCCTCTTTCTCATCTTGAGCTTTATGTGCTCTTTTTATTCTTCTAATAGCATAATTTTGTTTATCTGTTAATTTCACCTCAGTTGTATGAGTTAAAATATTCACCTATCCAAATCATTGAACAATAAATTAAAAACAATTAATTAAAGATATTAAGGATATAATGTAGCATACCAGGTCTGTCATATGAATATAAAACTAATTTACATCGTCAAACTACATAACAAGTTATAATTAATATAATGCAGCATACCGCGTCTGCTACATCACAGTGAAGTTTTGTAACAGAGTCTCCACTTCCAAGTTCTTCTTTAATTCCATAAGCAATATATGTTTTTGGACGCAAGTCAGGCTTTATGACATGTTGTGGTAGCTTTGTAGCAAGGTTAAGGATTCCGGCTCGCGGATTACTATACTCTTGAAATGGTAAGCAACGGATAAACTCCTCAAAATGACGCGGCAAAACATCTTCAAACTTGTCAGAAAGGGGCCAATCTTTTAGCTTGAGCATTTGTGGCCAGGAATTTATATATCTTCCCTCTATATTACCTTTGAAGAACGAGATAGTGTCGATTTCTTCCTGCAAAGGTTTAGAAAGTTCAAGTATTATACTATTATAAAATGAAGTCGGCCTAGTGGGCCGAATACTAAAGGTGATAAAAAATGAATGAATACTTTTTATACTTTAAAGTTCAAGCTACGTGAAAAAACCATCAAAATGAGCCAAAGAAACAAACCTCACAACCGGACAAGCAATTGAAAGCCTTAATTGTTGATGTATTATTTGAGCTATCGTTTGAAGCCGAATATTCACCTAATACTCGCAGAGTAACCATTGGCTCCTAACTAAGGTTTATTCCTTGCTTAAGAGTATCACGAACTATAATCGGTTCGCCATTCCTCCAATGCTTTCAGAATTCTAATAGTCCTTCTTTTATCAGGTCACTTGAAATTGGACAATATAGATTCCGATTCGTGCAATTCGACGGTGATTCTTTTTCAACATTACTTTTTTCTTCTTTGTTGCAAAAATGTTTCATGATATTGCGAGCTTGGTTTATCAAATTTGATATTCTTCCGTTTGGAAGCATGCGTTTCAGCTCCATTACGGATCCACCGCAACCACCTAGTTCTTTTGGAGCACATGTGATTTTTCCATCACTTTTTCTGTTCCATTTGGTGAATGTCTTAAAACGTCAGCCTTTTGAATTGCTTTTATCAAACTGCTGCCTATATAAAAGATCGATATCACCTCTGTACATGTAAGCATGGCCTCTATCTTTATATTGAAACTTTATTGCATGACATGGTTTAATGCCATAGCGTATTTCTTTGCAACAAGTAAGACATATTTCAATAGAGCATGTGTTACAACGTCTATGGAGATCAACTATTGATGTAGCACAATGGTCATTGTTCCAAAAAAATAAAAATAATGTAAGTAAACTATATAAAACACTCACGCATACTCAAACATCATATATCATACACAACTATGACACAACTAATTTAAGAAAATAGAATAATTAAATGTAGCAATATTTGTTTGTGTCAGAAAATTGATACACTTTCTATGCGTGTGTGTATGGCAAAGTAAAGATTGATAACATACCAATAGATACGCTCATCATCGTAGCATTGTGTTTGTGGTATCTCAATCTTAGAACAAGATATTCCTAATATGAGAGGTTAATTATTGTTAGTGATGATATGTTCAAAGTTATATGTATATGAAGAAAAAAACAAACCAAAAGTGAAATCTAATATTACCTTGTATTTTAGCTTCAATCTCTTGTTCTTGAATTTGCTCTTCACTAATTTGGTCAAGCAATGGAAGTAATAAGTTAATCATATACTGATTATGATAAACTTTTTCACAATATGTGATGTTCCTATTAGATGTCTGAATGTAAAAATAAAATTAGATTATTACTAAAATGAAAATATACTTAAATTTCATAAGACAGACTAATTTAAGACACATTATAGAATATTAAACCTTGATCATTCCTCTTGAACACAAACAAACATTGCAGTTACAGTTCTTACGACATAAGGGGCACATCTCTAAAATATCTCTTGCTGGCATATTAGGGTATCTATAATATGAGAAAAATGAAATATTATTTTAGATTTTGAAAATTATTGCATAAGCTATATGAACAAATACATAAATCTTTTTTCACTTTTAAGATTCATTAAAAAATTGATATATATAATTATTAATATAGACCAGATACATTTGTTTTATAATGAATCTGTAGAGTACATTGTATCTTATAGTTAGAAACAAAAATAATATTATCCAAAACGTACCATTTTATTGTACAATTTAAACAGTACGATGTCTGGCATTTTGTAGAAGATTCATATGCCAGCAGCCTGTCTTTTCTCAAGCATTGGTGACATGTTTTGAAATTTCTTCATTGATGTGTTTTTTTTTTTGAAGCAATTCATTGATCTGTTAATTAACACAAGTTACACTTATTAATATATGATATAAATTTGTTCAACCAAAAATATATGATAGAAATTATAATTTAAATTTTAAGCTACGAAAACAATTGTGATAAGTATATATGACAACAAAATGAATAATAAGAATTGAAAAATTAACTAACCGTTATATTATCAAAATTTTCTTGCTTTGCTTATTGACTTTGTTCTGAAATAAATATTACTTCTTCATCATCTTGAAAATTGTTATTGGAGACACCCTCTTCGAATCTTCTTTTTAAGTATGGCAAAAATGTGAGCATCAATATATAAATGAATTTTTTAAAATAAAGGACTAGAAATATGAAAAAGTGAAGCCAACCTTAAAATTATTGTGAATGAAATAAAATTTATGCAACTTGTGAATTAAAAATTGATGATAAGTACTTTTGAGAATCAAATGATATGTTTTTTTAATCAAGTATATGAATTTTTTTATTTTTGACACAAGTATGAGTTTTTTTTTTTTTTGACAAAACACAAGTATGAGTTGTATAGTTATAGTTCACTATTTATTTATATTGATAGTAGATGACATGAGAGTGAGAGAGAGAGAGACTTATAGAAATGGAAAAAGAAAGAAAAAAGTAACTTATAAAATGTTTTCTAGCACTAAAACAATACCCTTAACCTAGACCCAAAAAAAAGTTAATACCTTTACCTATATAAAATAATAACACCTTTACCAATTGTGAAAAAAACATGTGATTTTTTTTTAATATTTTCTTTATTGGTCTGGTCAAAATTCAATTGAACAATATTTTTCATTTTTGATATGTTTTTAATTATTATTTTTATTACATATATGTTTTTAATGTTATACCTTACCCTGATTTTCAATTAAATGTATTAACTATCACGTGAAAAAAAATTACTGTATTTATGACTTACTATTATTATGTTTGAATGGTGTATCTATGAATTTGACTAATGAATCCATTAGAGTTAAAATTTGATCTTACAGTATCTTTCTATATATGTCTTATGATTCTTATCTCTATACTATTATTTGTGTTATGTATTTTTTTGTACTTAAATTTTTGTAATTCTTGTTTTGTTGGATTTTTTTTTGTAATTAATTACTTCATAAATGTTGTTGTTTATTAGACTTGTGCATCGTAGTTGTCGAAGATCTAATTATTTTATATTAAAATGTAAGATATAATATATAATATATTCATGAGAATATTAACATTGATAAAAACATTAAAAAAATTACAAAATATATTTATTTTTTGGTTGGAATTACAAAATATATTTCAAAAAAGTATAATTTTTTTGTTTATGCACTATAATATATCTTCACAAATATCTACATAAAATGATTTGATATTAAATTATCACTTGAAAGTTGAAATATCACTATTTAACTAAATTTACTCTGCGTATATCTGTTTTCAATTTTATTTTTTTGGTGCATCAGAAATATAAATTACTTCCGTCAAGTTTTGATCCCTAGATCTCTCTCTACCAAACTCATGTCCCACAGCTCATACCACTTGAGTTATTCTATAGATATATCGCTATTGAACTTTATTTATTTATTTTTGTTATAATAACTATATGTTTCCTATAGATATATCAACCCTCTTTTATATAATTTGTAAAAAGTAATATATCTATATATATTTTGAAGTGATGAAACAAATTACTTGTTTGCGACACAAATGAAATACATGCCCATAGAATGCATCATTCAAGAAAAATTGTTATAAGTGCTCATTATATTAGTTAAAAAATCCTGAAAATATTCTTTGAAAATATGAGATAAAAAACTTAAAATAATCCTTAAAACATGTAGAAAGGAAGAAAAAATGAAGAGAGATAAAATATCATTTTATTTTATGCAAAAATATTAATTCTAAAATTTAATCAATTATGATTCACTTATGATATCTCTCTCTCTCTCTCTCTCTCTCTCTCTCTCTCTATATATATATATATATATATATATATATATATATATATATTCAGTGAGAAAAAATTATAAATAATTTTAAATGTTAGAACTGTCATTTGAAATTGAAAATATAAATTACTTTTGTATTTTATATTAAAAAAATCAATTACTTCATACAAATCATTTACTCTATTTCACCTTTATATTTGTGACTATTATCTTCATTGTTCTTTTGGTTCTCTAACACTGCTAAAAAAAATCTTTGCTAGTTTCACTATCTCCCTTGAGTCTTTCACTCTCTTCAATATAATCAACAAAATTTGAGATTCACTCATATCTTTGGAAACTGTTTTTATCAGTTACAATTTTCTTTGGAAATTGAAATATATATCAATCAATTTTATATTTTTCATTAAAAAATAGCATCATTTGTTTCACATAAATCAATTTCTCTCTCAATCTCTCTCCCCTCTGTATTTGTTTGTCTTCTTCAACATCTTAATGCTGTTTTTTTTTTGTTTATAAAAAAAGCCAATAATATTTCTTTGCCCCTATTTTCACCATCTCTCTTGATTCGTTCACATACAACTTAACAGTTACAATTGTCTTTGGAAATTGAAAATATCAATCACTTTTATCTTTTTCATCAAAGAAATGAAAAGCATTTGCTTTATATAAATCATCTTCAACCTCACTACTCTCTCTGTCATCTATCTGCCTTCCTCACCATTTTAACATTATTCTTTTGGTTCACCAAAACAGCAAAACCTATTTCTTTGCTTTTATAGTTTCACCATCTCCTAAAATTCTTTTCTCTTTCTAGCCATTTACTTCAATTTAGCAAAAATAGAATCACTGAACACTCCTTTAGTCAATTGTACAAATCCGCATACAATGAACAATAATGAAGATTGGGATCTCTCTTCTATTATTTGTGGCTGCAAAACTACCACCTTTATTAACCCTTCCACCACTGTTGGTATTTTTCCTTCATCTAATATTTTAACCACCATCACCGCCACGACCTCCAGTGGCATCATATCGCCTATAAACACCACACCATCTTCCTTTAACAATTTTATTTTTAACCAACAAAATAGTTCAACCCCCTTTGCCCCACTCAAATCAAATGACTTTATAAATCTAGAGAACTTGATGATCAAATTCAATCCCACCACCCATATCCCCACCCCCCACTACAACCAATACCCTAACCACCATTATCACCACTTCCTCTTCCTTCACTACCACTACCACCGCCACTACTATCAAAAACCCCTCCACCACCATCCCCATCCACATCACCCCTAATATTAAAACTAATGTGCATGTTTCTAATCAAAATTCAGCCTTTTTTGATTTTTCAACACTAATTGAGCAAGAAAGATTAATATCCAAATTTAATCCCACCACCTCTATCCCCACCCTCGAAACTAGTATGCCCACATCGTCAATCAATCCCACCATAACCAATCACACTACTATTACCCCCATCACCACTACCACCACCAGCTTCATTATCCCCACAACCATTGTTAGCACACATACCACCACATCTCATATCATCCCTACCACCACCTCCACCATGGCAAAGACTAGTGTTCATGGAACCAGTCATTATCATATCTTCTCTGATTTTCCAAAACTCATCGAAAAACAACATTGTCAATCAAGCTTAACAATCAAGTGTCTGTTTCTAAGCCTGTTGCTGTTGAAATCACAACTGCTCATTTTGAGGATGCATATAATCATCCATCAATTCCACCAGAACCAAAAAGAAGGTAAATTATTTATTATTATTTTATTTGTGTCAAAGTTAATTAAATATTTTTACATAGCTCTTGAACTAAAACCATCTTACCTTTCTTTTCTCAGGAAAAACGATAATCATGTGGCATTGGTGTGCCATGTGAGGGAGGATAAGCTTTCAAAAGATCAGTGGCAATGGAGAAAGTATGGACAAAAATCCATTAAAGGGACGCCACATTTAAGGTTTTCAAATATTCCAAACTCTTGCTTTCAAATATTTATCTTTTATTTAACCATTAAGCCTAATAATATTGTTAATTATGTATTATTAAAAATAAATTGTCTATACCTAGTAGTATTCTCACCCACACACATACATGATTTTAAATAATACGAGGTAAGAATTGATCCTTACCAATATTAATGTAGAAAATTTTAATTCAATCTAACAGATGTGATCTTGATCATAGTTACATTTGAGTTTAAATGCATTAAAATGTTTAAATGCATCACTTCTAAATCTATATCTTTCACTTTAAATTTATTTATTAGCATAACATACATTTTCTGATATATTTACTTGATAAGGTTAATTTGATTGAATTACTATTTTTCTTTCATTTAAAGTACTTTTTAATACGTAGAAAATAAACATATATGTCACTAATGGTGGGAGATAGAGTCGGATTGCATACCTTTACATTTTCCCTTCTCCATGAACATATATTCGAATTAAAGCTTTTATCTATTAAAATGATACAATTTTGCAGGAGCTACTATAAATGTAGCACTTTCAAAGATTGTTCAGCAACAAAATTAGTAGAAAAAAGCAAAACCAAAGAGAACACATATGTTGTGACATATCGAGGGACGCACAATCACCAAAAGCCAGCACTTATACATAACTATATTGTTGGGACCTCCCAGAACAAGTCATCAGAGCTTAGATTACATGATGTTGGAGAACCTGAATCATCCTCAAACTTCAAAACCTTCGATTCACCTAATGAGGTGATGTTGCACTTTAATCATCCAGAGAGCAACAACACTCAAGTTCTCGGCAATCATTCAAAAATCCCTCATCCGGAAATTAAACTTATAGAGAGTGTATCACATGTTGACGGAGAAGGTGGATTGCCTCAAAACAAGTCATCAGAGCTTAGATTGCATGATGTCGGAGAACCTAGATCATCCTCAAACTTCAAAACCTTCGATTCACCTAATGAGGTGATGTTGCACTTTAATCATCCAGAGAGCAACAACACTCAAGTTCTCGGAAATCATTCAAAAATCCCTCATCCGGAAATTAAACTTATAGAGAGCGAATCACATGTAGGTGGATTGCCTCAAAATGGTCGAAACTTGGATCCACATGACATGAAGATGTTACAAGTTGATAATCCAGAAACAATCAATGTTCAGGTTTTTGGTGGTGAATCAGAAATTCCTTATTCTAATACAGATTTTATTGATGATGATGACATTTTGATACCAAACATGTCAACCATGTTAGAAGATTTCTTACTAGACTTCAATAACCTCAATGGCGGTACTCTATTTCCTTAGTTAGGTTTGGCTCCTTTTATTGTTTTGTCCTTTAAATTGAACTCACTTTTAATTGTGTGTTTAATCTTCAATTCTTACTATCCATTTTCTATTTCAACTTCCAATTAATAAATTATAATTATTTTCATTCTCAATAATAAAAGTTTGTTTGTTACACCTTTGTGTATGTTTTTTTTATCATAAGAATTCTAGAGATTGCATTCATAATGGAAATCTCAATACAACATGGAAATGATTAAAAAAAATAATGTTTGCTCAAGCAAATGAATAACTTAATATAAAAAAAATATTTATCATCTCATCATGATTTAACAATAAGTCTTGAAGAGGTAGACAAGTTGTCACCTAAAAAACTTCAAACTTCAACAATAAATTGTTCCAAATCTTAAAGGTGTTGTTTTACATAAAATCAGCAATCTGTTAGAAAGGAACCATGTATCTTAGACAACAAACTATAAAGTGACATAAGAGAAAAACTTCCGATTATTTAGCCATGAAAAATGAGAAAGATACCAAGACCCCATGTGAAAATTTAAAGTTAGAAAATACTGACGATAGTCAACAATAAATTTTGCTATCAACTAAATTATATCATATATATCTAATATGTGTGCATAACTATTACACCATCAATATATATATATATATATATATATATATATATATATATATATATATATATATATGCGGGTGTGTGTGTGTGTGTGTGTGTGTTTGATGTATCCAGATAAATGTATATGTCATGTGTATGATATGTTTGTGAATTTTCCATTTATTTTTTGGGAAATTGTAATAAATTAATTCTTTTTGTGATTAAACTACTTTTTTAATAATAAAAATAGTTTCTATAAATGAATAATATAATATATTACTTTAACATTTGAAAAAGAAAAATAAAATCAATTGATAGAGATAAGAATATATGGACTTACTTTTCGTTACTACAAAATAAAATCTCATTTAATTTATGCATTAAATTATGAAACTGATAGTTTGAAATGAAGCACAAAATACAGGTGTGCAACACAAAAAGCCCTGGAATGCGTGATTCATGACAAACTGTATTAAGTTTTCATTGGCTCATTTTTTTTTGTTTGAAAAGGCAACGGGTTTTGTTTGACCGTTAGACAAGAGTTCCTGAAAAATATAATATGAGGAAAGAAATTCAAAATGGAGAGGGAAAATTATTTTATTTATGCAAGTGAATCTCAAGTTGAATTTATTATCACAAGATTTAATATTTATTAAGATATTGAAGAAAATATTTTAGATAACACTCAAGAATTTTATTTGTGTTTGGCCAACATTTTAGATGATTTTAACATTTACAATTGTCTTTAGAAATTGGAAACATAAAACACTTTTGTATTTTTCATCCAAAAAGAAATATCATTTACTTCATAGTCTCTCTCTCCCGTTCTCTCTTCTTCACTCTGTCTTTGTTTGTATTCTTCATTGTCTTAACATTGTTCTTTTAGTTCACCAATGCAAATAATCAAAAATTGTTTATTTGGTCTAGTTTCACCATCTCTCCTTTAGCTTTTCACTCTCATCAATCTAATCAAGAAAGTTTGTGATTTGCTGATGATTAAAAAGACTTGAGATAATTACATTCTTATTTATATTTTTTTTTTAAATGAATTTCATTCATTAAAGAATGTAATTTTTTTTTCAGTATATTAAAGAATGTAATTATGATGTTAAAAGAAATAATTTAGATTTACCTTTGGAAATTGAACAATGTTAATTTTCGTTATCTTAAAAAGTTTATCATTGATGACTCACTATTTGTGTGTTATTTAGGCCTGTATTCATGAATTATTTCTTGCCAATATGGTGATCAAACCATGTTTTAATTCAATTTCATTAGTTTTATTTACTTTTGAGTCTAGAATTATGTATTAGGAATAATTATGTAATCTGGATGAAAAAGAGTTAGTTTAGAGGCAATTTAAGTCAAGGCATGTTATTTGGTTCTGGATCGTCATCAAAGGCATCTACTGATAATGACTGTCAAGACATTATGTTCCGTACAAGTCAAACCAAGTCAAGCATTGCTAGAAGACAAAATCTGGAAACGTGCTAGAACATTGTAGAAGGTATCTTTGGAGGATAAGGATGAATTGGTTGGCCTGCCAGCTGTCAGCATCACAATGATTGTACTATGATTAAGTGGTCCTTGCAAATGGAATATCCTTTATTCCTTGGGCCTAGTAGTCACAATTAAGGTTGCACCCGATCCAAGAAGGATTGTCCTATAAATACACGTCCCTAAACCTAAAAATGCATGCTTGAAACTTAGAGAATAGATCTGAGAAGAAGAAGAGCTACTGCGCCGTTTCTGCTACTCTGCTGCAGGAGGCGGCCTGTGATAACGAGAGGCACGACAGTGTCTGTAGGAGTATCTATTGCATTGTAATGGGTATCACTACTTTACTTGTTATTATTGTTGTTGTTTCTATGCTCATTCTGAGCTAAACTCTTTGTAGTTGAGATTATGTGAAGTTTAATATAATGAATGAAGTATTTATGTGAATGAATGATTGTTCTTGTGTCATCTTAAACTTTATGTTTTTATGAAAATACATTTATTTCTTTGACTGATCAACTTAGATCTAAATACAAGTTGCATGTGTAGAGACATCTAGCATGTTAATGGAAATAATAAAGTTAATAAGGTTAAGTGGGAGCAGACATGTAATCCCTACCTTTTCTTATGGATAAGTTAAGGGCCTTAGTGGGAAACCAAACAAGCAAGTGCGTTTCTGAATTCTAATGGGATTAATAGTGACCTCGACAGAGCCAGTCCATTATACCCTGTTTTAATATCTAACGTTGTAGACATACACCACAAGGCAAGCTTGCTCACAGATGGCACGACAATAGTTATCATTCACTATGCTTCGTTCATGTGTTAAATGGATCATGATCTTAGCTATCCTTTTATTCTTGCTTTCAACCATCACTTTATATAACTGTTATTTTATTTATTGTGTTAAAAACCAAATATAATTTGTTACCATTCCAATAGACTAAACACTTTATCTGAACTTGGAATGTATAACCCTTAGACTATTCCCTGTGGGTTCGACACACTCTTTACTTATTACTTGCTATAGTGGACTGCATATACTTGCATATTCACAATTCCAACCGAACAAGTTTTTGGCGCCGTTGCCGGGGAATAGTACGGTTTTAAGTTCCATTTTCATTTATTGTAGTTTTAGTTTATTGTTGTTATTTGATCTTTTCTGTCAAGTGGTTTATCTACAGGTGTGCTCTGACATTGCATGCGTAGATTACTTACACCTGAATACAGACCAGATCCTGAGATAGAAAGAACATTCAGAATTCGTAGGAAGAATACAAGAGGCAATCAGAGGCAAGACACTGGTGTTGGTTTGGTTTTTGAAGACACAAGTGAACAAATTCAATTTTCTGGCTCTAGTTCAGAAGAAGAAGTAACCATGGCTGATCTTGAAGAACAACCAGCTGCTAGAGGGTTGAACCCTCCTGTTGAACCTCAAAATCCTGACATTATTGGCATTGCCAATGATAGAGGGAGAAGCATAAGGGATTATGCAGTGTTTGATCATAATTCTATGAACACTGGCATAGTTAGAGAGGAGATTACCACTGCTGCGTTCGAGTTCAAGCCTATGATGTTCCAAATGTTGCAGACTATTGGACAATTTAGTGGAGTTGCTACTGATGATCCTCACTTGCACCTTAGACAATTCTTGGAGGTGGCGAGTAACTTTAGAATTCTTGGAATTACTGATGACGCTTTCAAGCTGAGACTCTTTCCTTACTCATTAAGGGATAGAGCAAAGAGTTGGCTTAACTCTCTAGAGCCTAATTCCATTACTACTTGGAATACTCTAGCTGAGAAGTTTTTAGCCAAATACTTTCCTCCTGTCAAGAATGCAAAGATGAGGAATGAAATCACTTCATTCAGACAAGGAGAAGATGAGACTTTGTTTGATGCATGGGAGAGATTCAAAGAGATGCTGAGACAATGTCCACACCATGGTATTCCTGTGTGTATCCAACTTGAGACATTCTATAATGGATTGGTACCTGCTTCAAGGAATATGCTAGATGCATCTGCTGGTGGATCCCTATTGTCAAAGTCTTATACTGATGGTTTTGAACTAATTGAGAGCATTACTGCTAACACATATCAGTGGCCAACTGTGAGGGCTACCCCTCAACCAACTAAGAAGGCTGCTGGTATGCATGAAGTCAGTGAAACTACTGAACTAGCTGCTCAGATAGCTTCTATGCATACCATGTTGAAAAATCTGCTTACTGCTCCAGAGAAGCCTGCTACTGAGACTGCCAAGGCATTGACTAGTGGAGCTGAAGCTTCATGTGTGTATTGTGCTGGTTCTCATTTGTTTGAAGACTGTCCTGCAAATCCTGCAAGTGTAAACTATGTGGCTATGAACAACAGCCCATATAGCAACACTTACAATCCTAATTGGAAGAACCATCCAAATTTTTCCTGGTCCAACAATCAACAGAAGGCAACGCCTCCAGTTGCCAACACTAATCAACTGGAAGGTATTTTGAAAGCATTTATGCAAGAGACCAAGAATTTTGCTGCTGAGACAAAGAGTCAAATTACTGCCCAAGCGGTTAGTATCAAGAATTTAGAGACTCAAGTGGGGCAGATTGCTACTGCCTTAACTTCAAGAGCTAGTGGTTCACTTCCAAGTACCACTGAATCACATGCTTCTACTTTAAAAGATAAAGGGAAAGAAACTTGCAAAGTTATTTCATTGAGAAGTGGAACAGAGTATGAAGGCCCCAAGATGCCTGAACTGGCTTCAGAAGGCAAGACTCAAGTTGCATCTGCACCTGTGAATGACGATATTCAACAGGCAAGCCAGAAGTTACCTCTTGAAGTTACAAGGCCTGATAAGACTATGGCTGACATTTATATGACATTACCTCTAGATCCTTGTCCTATTGATGTTCAGAAGCTAATGAATGAGAGACCACCTCCTCCATTTCCTCAAAGGCTGAGAAAAGCTAAAGAAGAGCAACAGTACAACAAGTTCATTGAGATGATGAAGCAACTGCATATCAACATACCACTCATTGAGGCAATTCAGCAGATGCCTAATTACTCAAAGTTCATGAAGGATGTGCTAACAAAGAGGAAGAGGATTGGCGAGTTCGAGACTGTGGCACTTACACAAGAGTGTAGCCAAATGGTTCAGGGTAAGTTACCACCAAAGTTGAAAGATCCTGGTATCTTTACTATACCCTGCACCATTGGAGATGTACATGTAGGTCAAGCTCTATGTGACCTAGGAGCAAGCATCAATCTGATGCCCTTATCTGTTTTCAACAAGTTGGGTATTGGTGCTGCTAGACCAACAACCATTACACTTTAACTAGCTGACAGAAGCATATGCTACCCACAAGGGAAGATTGAAGATGTGCTGGTCAGGGTTGACAAGTTTGTCTTCCCTGCTGATTTTATCATTATGGATTTCACTACTGATGAAGATACTCCCATACTTTTGGGAAGACCATTCCTTGCTACTGGAAGAACATTGATTGATGTAGAGAAGGGAGAAGTAACCATGAGAGTTAACAACCAAGAAGTCAAGTTCAACATTCTCAATGCTATGAAGTTTCCTACTGAGAAGTTGGAGGTTGTATCAGAACTGCAAAGTTGGGATTCTCTGGTGCACAAGCAATTCATGAAAGATTCTGATCATTTAGAGAAGATTTCCCTTCCTCATGAAGACAAGGAATTGGTAGATGATGAAGTTACAAAGGAAAATTCCATTATCAAATGGGCTGGAAGATATGAAGTATTGGAAATACCACCTAATGCTAAGAAGGAGAACATTCCTTCAGTTTTGAAGCCACCTGCTTTAGAATTGAAACAATTACCTTCACATTTGAAGTATGCATTTTTGGAGACAAGTCAGCAGCTGCCTGTTATCATTTCTGCTGATTTGACTGGTAAACAAGAGGAAAGCCTAATATTGTTGTTGAGAAGATACAAGAGAGCCATAGCTTGGCAAATGGCTGATATCAAGGGTATAAGTCCCATTGTTTGTATGCACAGAATCTTACTTGAAGAAAATTCCAAGAATAGTGTGGAATGTCAAAGAAGGCTAAACCCCATTATGAAAGAGGTAGTAAAGAAGGAGATAATCAAATGGTTAGATGCTGGTATTGTTTATCCTATCTCTGATAGTGTGTTGGTTAGTCCTGTTCAATGTGTTCCTAAGAAGGGAGGCATGACAATAGTTGCCAATAAGAAGAATGAGTTAATCCCCACCAGAGTTGTAACAGGGTGGAGGATATGTATGGACTATAGAAAGCTTAACAAGGCCACAAGGAAAGATCATTTTCCTCTGCCATTCATTGATCAGATGTTGGATTGATTGGCAGGCAAGGAATTTTATTGTTTCCTTGATGGATATTCTGGTTATAATCAGATAGCTATAGCTCCTGAAGATCAAGAGAAGACTACTTTCACATGTCCCTATGGTACCTTTGCCTTTATGAGGATGCCATTTGGATTGTGTAATGCCCCTGCTACTTTTCAGAGATGTATGATGGCATTATTCTCTGATTTGATTGAATCTGCTATGGAAGTATTCATGGATAATTTTTCTGTCTTCGGAGAGTCATTTCAAGGATGCTTGGATAACTTGGAATTGGTTTTGACAAGGTGTGAAGAGAGTAATCTGGTGCTAAACTGGGAGAAATGTCACTTCATGGTAAAAGAAGGAATTGTGTTGGGTCATAGGATTTCTAAGAAGGGATTAGAAGTGGATAAAGCTAAAGTGGAAGTGATTGAGAAGTTGCCTCCACCAACAAATGTTAAAGGAGTCAGAAGTTTTCTAGGACATGCTGGATTCTATAGAAGGTTTATCAAGGATTTTTCCAAGATTACAAAGCCTTTATGTCAACTGCTACAGCATGATGTGCCATTTCAATTTTCTAAGGAATGTCACAAGGCCTTTGAAACATTGAAGACTGCTCTGATCACAACACCTGTGATTGTAGCTCTTGACTGGACAAAACCATTTGAACTGATGTGTGATGCTAGTGACTTTGCTATTGGAGCTGTGTTGGGTCAGAGGCATGACAAAGCTTTCCATTCTATCTACTACGCCAGCAGAACATTGACAGAAACGCAGCTGAACTACACTACTACAGAAAAGGAGTTATTGGCAGTTGTGTATGCCTTTGACAAATTCATATCATATCTTGTTGGTACAAAGGTGGTGGTGTACACAGATCATTGAGCTATCAAGTATTTACTTACAAAGAAGGATGCTAAACCAAGGCTTATCAGATGGGCATTGCTGCTGCAAGAATTTGATCTAGAGATTAGAGACAAGAAGGGTGTTGAAAATCAGGTTGCTGATCATTTGTCTAGACTACCTGAAGAAGTGCAAAGCCATGACAGGTATGTAATTAAAGAGCAATTTCCTGATGAACAACTCTTAATGATAACTAATGATAAGACACCCTGGTATGCTGATATTGTAAATTATTTGGTTGGAAAACACTTATCCCCTGATTTGAATTATCAACAAAAGAAAAGATTTTTGTCTCAACTGAAAAATTATTTTTGGGATGAACCATTTTTGTATAGAAAGTGTGCTGACCAAATAATGAGAAGATGTGTGGCAGAAGAAGAGGCAAGACAGATCTTATCACATTGCCATGCTTCACCTTATGGTGGACATTTTGCAAGTGTGAGAACTGCTGCCAAAGGTCTTCAGTGTGGCTATTATTGGCCATCATTGTTTAAAGATTCTTATAATTTTGTGAAACAATGTGATAGATGTCATAGAACTGGAAATGTGTCTAATAGACAAGAAATGCCTCTTACAAACATTTTAGAAATTGAATTATTTGGTGTTTGGGGTATTGATTTTATGGGACCATTTCCTCAGTTCTTTGGTAATCTATACATCTTAGTTGTTGTAGACTATGTGTCTAAATGGGTGGAGGCAATTGCTAGTCCCACCAATGATGCTAGAGTGGTAACCAACTTTTTAAAGAAAAATATCTTCACTAGATTTGGCACTCCAAGAGCAATCATCAGTGATGAAGGCTCACATTTTTGTAACAAAATTTTTGAGGAGTTGCTGGCCAAATATGGTGTGAGACATAGAGTTGCCACTGCTTATCATCCACAGACAAGTGGGCAAGCAGAGTTATCAAACAGAGAGATCAAAAGAATTTTAGAAAAAATGGTTAATCCATCAAGGAAAGATTGGTCTAAACTGTTGGATGATGCTCTGTGGGCCTATAGAACTGCTTTTAAAACACCTTTGGGAATGTCCCCATTCAGACTAGTTTTTGGAAAGGCCTGCCACTTACCAATAGAGCTTCAATGCAAATCCTTTTGGGCTACTAAGAAACTTAATTTTGATTTTAAAGCTTCTGGTAAGGCAAGACTTTTACAACTATCTGAGTTGGAGGAGCATAGGATGTTTTCTTATGAAAATGCTGAAATATACAAGGAAAAAACTAAAGCCTGGCATAACAAAAAGATTCAAAAGAGAGAGTTGGTAGAAGGTCAAAATGTTTTACTCTACAACTCTAGGCTTAAGTTATTTCCTGGTAAATTGAAATCAAGATGGTCAGTACCATTTAAACTTTTGAAAATTTATCCTTATGGTGCTGTTGACCTTCTTGATGAGACAACTGGTAAAGAATTCAAAGTGAATGGACAGAGAGTGAAAAGCTATTGGGGTGATAACTCAAGGGAGAGAGTCACCACCACTCTTGATGATTCTTAATCATATTTTGCAAGTCAGGCTGAGGACTTTCTGAAAACCAAGCGCT
Organism: Trifolium dubium; assembly: GCA_951804385.1. NCBI lineage: Eukaryota > Viridiplantae > Streptophyta > Magnoliopsida > Fabales > Fabaceae > Trifolium > Trifolium dubium. Next base: position 4,347,609 of record OX638066.1, read on the forward strand.
TACTGGGAGGCAACCCAGGATTCTAATAAATTTTGTTGTTTTTAGTTGTTTTTAATTTCAGGTATTGTGTGGAAAAATATTGCTGTTAGGAGGCAAGGCATTAGTTGCCTTTGTCTAGTTGGCTGAGTGATGACAGATACGGTGACTGGCATCATTCTTGAGCTCTATGCCAACCAGAGAACAACAAAGAAGAAAGATGCACCACAGGCAACCACTGACAAGCCTGAGGAAGCTGTTCCTGAGCCAAATCAACCATTAGAAGAGGAGACTGATGAAGCAAACTCAAAGAAAGAAGCTGACTCTGCTCTGAGGAGAAGCAAGAGGATCAAGACCTAATGGTATGTCTTGACACACTTTGCCTGTAGGATCGAGTCTAGTTTAAGTTTTTATTTTCTGTTCTGTTTTTGAAAACTTTTTGATGAGTCAGTCGTTGCCTCTCCTTAGTGTCAACAGTGAGGTCACTGTTTAGTTTAAGTTTGGGGGAGAGGTAACATCAAATAAAAACTTTTTGAAAATGTTTTAAAATAGATTGCTTTTAATGTGTTCTTGTAAGCATTTTATTGACATGCCAAAACAGAGGTTAGAGTTTTAGATGCATGACCATAGGTTTGTTTGGAAATTTTTGGAAATTCTTATGTTTGATGCTTGATTTGATGATCTCTGCACCTTAATGCACACTGTTGAATACTGTCAAACTTAAGAGTGGCTAGATAACTCTTTTAAATACACATTTAGGGATGTCAATTTACATCCGTTAGTGCGGATCCCCGCGGATATTTCTCCGTTCGGAGCTCCGTGATCGGGGATTTTTCCCCCGTGGGGACGGGGATGGAGGAGAAAACTCCCCCGCGGGCACTTCGGGGCGGGGATCGGGGAAAAAGCATCCGTCCCCGCGGATTCCCCGAATCCGTCAATTATACTTAATTATATATTATATGTATAATTATATATGACAATATTATTAAATGTTGATTCTTTGTAAAATTAAAATAATAAATGCTGATTTTTCTAATATTACACTTTTTTTTACGTAGATGCCTATGTGTAGTCTTTCTTGTAATTTGAATATAAAAAAGTATAATTAATTTTTGTATGATTATTTTATTAGCAGTCCATTGCTTTTGTATTGGTTTTTGTTTATAAATGCATTATGTGTTATCTCTATTTTTAAAAAAGAAAGATGCAAAATATTTGTTTTTTATTAATAAAAAAGAAAAAATAAAGCCATATTACCGTCACAATTTTGATTGAAAAATATAAAAATTTTGCTAATATTCGATACTCGTGGATCTCCGAAAATACCGTGGGGATCTGTGGGGATGGGGATGGGGACAAATATTCCCCCGCAGCGGAGTTTGGGGGCGGGGCGGGGGCGGGGAAGATTCCTCCGCACATTCCCCGCCCCGTTGACATCCCTATACACATTCTCTACTCTAAGTTTTCTAAAAATGAATATAATGGAGAACATGGTTAGAACCAAGTTTGGGGGAAAGGACTAGAGTATTGAATTGGTGATCATTACTACAATAATTCCTAATAGGAGGCTGTTGGTTAGCTATAAAAAAAAAAAGAATGAATAAGTCTCTGTGAGACAAGTGAGTAGGGTGCTTTACTCTTATTAGCAGGTTAGACCTATTACAAGTAGGATCTAGTTAGTGAAAAGATGGAGTATCCCCAAAGCTAATGTATATGTATAATTGATAATGAAAAAGCAACCCAGCAGTTCTCCTTGGCTATAATCAAAATGCTTTGGTCACTCTTGAAAAGAAATAGTCCCCCTTTTTGCTGAAACTCTAAGTAACTTCAAAATTATAGGAAAAAGATGATAGCTTAGCCTTTAGAACGAGTAGTTTTAGAGTGGGATGTAGTCATTAATCTGGTTGAGAAGGCTAAATAGTTCACACACACGCATGGTCATCATTGATGGTTGATTTCATGAGAATTGTGCCAATTTTTGAAAACTTTCTTAGGGTCTGAGTCTCTTTACTTAAATGTGCTGTTTACATGTCAATATCATGAGTAGTTGAACACAGTTTTTGCTTTCTACCATTACCTGAGGACAGGCAATGATTCAAATTTGGGGGAGTGATGACTCACTATTTGTGTGTTATTTAGGCCTGTATTCATGAATTATTTCTTGCCAATATGGTGATCAAACCATGTTTTAATTCAATTTCATTAGTTTTATTTACTTTTGAGTCTAGAATAATGTATTAGGAATAATTATGTAATCTGGATGAAAAAGAGTTAGTTTAGAGGCAATTTATGGCAAGGCATGTTATTTGGTTCTGAATCGTCATCAAAGGCATCTACTGATAATGACTATCAAGACATTATGTTCCGTACAAGTCAAACCAAGTCAAGCATTGCTAGAAGACAAAATCTGGAAACGTGCTAGAACATTGTAGAAGGTATCTTTGGAGGATAAGGATGAATTGGCTGGCCTGCCAGCTGTGAGCATCACAATGATTGTACTATGATTAAGTGGTCCTTGCAAATGGAATATCCTTTATTCCTTGGGCCTAGTAGTCACAATTAAGGTTGCACCCGATCCAAGAAGGATTGTCCTATAAATACACGTCCCTAAACCTAAAAATGCATGCTTGAAACTTAGAGAATAGATCTGAGAAGAAGAAGAGCTACTGTGCCGTTTCAGCTACTCTACTGCAGGAGGCGACCTGTGATAACGAGAGGCACGACAGTGTCTGTAGGAGTATCTATTGCATTGTAATGGGTATCACTACTTTACTTGTTATTATTGTTGTTGTTTCTATGCTCATTCTGAGCTAAACTCTTTGTAGTTGAGATTATGTGAAGTTTAATATAATGAATGAAGTATTTATGTGAATGAATGATTGTTCTTGTGTCATCTTTAACTTTATGTTTTTATGAAAATACATTTATTTCTTTGACTGATCAACTTAGATCTAAATACAAGTTGCATGTGTAGAGACATCTAGCATGTTAATGGAAATAATAAAGTTAATAAGGTTAAGTGGGAGCAGACATGTAATCCCTACCTTTTCTTATGGATAAGTTAAGGGCCTTAGTGGGAAACCAAACAAGCAAGTGCGTTTCTGAACTCTAATGGGATTAATAGTGACCTCGACAGAGCCAGTCCATTATACCCTATTTTAATATCTAACGTTGTAGACATACACCACAAGGCAAGCTTGCTCACAGATGGCACGATAGTAGTTATCATTCACTATGCTTCGTTCATGTGTTAAATGGATCATGATCTCAGCTACCCTTTTATTCTTGCTTTCAACCATCACTTTATATAACTGTTATTTTATTTATTGTGTTAAAAACCAAATATGTTTTGTTACCATTCCAATAGACTAAACACTTTATCTGAACTTGGAATGTATAATCCTTAGACTATTCCCTGTGGGTTCGACACACTCTTTACTTATTACTTGCTACAGTGGACTGCGTATACTTGCGTATTCACAATTCCAACCCAACAATCATCTCGTTATCTTAAAAAGTTTATTTTACAAAAAATGCAATCCACCAGTTTTAATTAATCTATCAATAAGTTTTCTCACTTAAATTGCTCATGGAATCACCTAATGTTGTAAATATGGACATGATGCTTGTACTTTTGTTCAATCCTCTATCCAATATTTTAAAAAATTGATTATTTTCTTGTCTATTCCCTTAAGATTATGGGATATTCACCCCCAATGACTCAAAAGAAAAATAACCGACATAAATTTTTAGAAAATACACTATTGGATTAAAAGTTTATATCAAATATATTATTGAGACGCAACAAACTTAACGGTTTGTGAGATTTTTTAAACATAGTTAATCTTTATGTGTCTCAATAACATATCAAATGATTTTAGGTTTGTCTGAAATTTTACACAAATGATCTATATGATATAAACTTTCTATTCAACTATGTAGTTTATAAAAATTTATATCGCTTAATACATTTTTTAGTTGATGGATGTAAATACCCCAAATCTTGAAGAGGTAGACAAGTTGTCACCTAAAAAACTTCGAACTTCAACAATAAATTGTTCAAATTATAAAGGTGTTGTTTTACATAAAATCAGCTATCTGTTAGAAAGCAACCATGTATCTTAGACAAAAAAACAAAAAAGTGATATAAGAGAAAAACTTCCGATTATTTAGCCATGAAAAATGGGAAAGATACTAGAAGCCCATGCATGTGAAAACTTTAAGTTAGAAAATACTGACGATAGTCAAAAATAAATTTTGCTATCAACTAAATTGCATCATATATATCTCATGTGTGCATAACTATATTACACCATCAATATATATGTGTGTATGATGTATCCAAAAAAATGTATATGTCATGTGTGTGATGTGTTTGTGAATTTTCCATTTATTTTTTGGGAAATTGTAACAAATTAATTCTTTTTGTGATTAAAATACATTTTTAATAATAAAAACAGTTTCTATAAATGATCGAATAATATAATATATATTACTTTAACATTTGAAAAAGAAAAAGAAAATCAATTGATAGAGATAAGAATGGACTTATTTTTTGTTACTACAAAATAAAATCTCATTTAATTTATGCATCAAATTATGAAACTGATAGTTTGAAATGAAGCACAAAATACAAGCGTGCAACACAAAAAGCCCTGGAATGCGTGATTCATGACAAAGTGTATTAAGTTTTCATTGGCTCATATTTTTGTTTTGTTTGAAAAGGCAACGAGTTTTATTTGACCTTTAGACAAGAGTTCCTGAAAATTATGAGGAAAGAAATTAAAAATGGAGAGGAAAAGTTATTTTATTTATGCAAGAAAGTGAATCTCAAGTTGAATTTATTATCACATGATTTAATATTTAACTCACTAAATATCATGTTAAATTGTACCCAAAAAATCATGTTAAATTTTATGGGTCTTGTTAATGTGTACCCTAAGGGCACATGTTAAAGAAACCAAAAATAGAATTTTTATATTGGAAAATACAATAGTTTGACCATTAAAAGGTTGAATGTACTGTTTTTAAGAAGAATATTTCTTATTAAGTTTATTAATATATGCCCTAAGGACACATGTTAACATTTTTCAAATTTTATTAACATATTGAACAAAACATATTAGATAACACTCAAGAATTTTATTTGTGTTTGTCCAACATTTTAAATGTTTTTAACATTTACAGTTGTCTTTGAAAATTGGAAACATTGAACACTATATTTTTCATCTAAAAAGAAAACTCTTTTTTACAGTATATTAAAGAATGCAATTATGATGTTAAAAGAAATACTTTAGATTTGCCTTTGGAAATTGAACAATGTTAATTTTCTTTGGAAATTAAAACATATCAATAAATTTTATATTTTTAATCAAAACAACATAATTAAATGCTTCTTATAAAAAAAACTATTTTTCACTCTCTCTCCCCTCTTTTTCTGTCTGTCTTCCTCGATTTTTTAATATTGTTTTTTTGATTCACCAAGAAAGTCAAAATTGTTTCTTTACCTCAAGTTTCACCATCTCTCTTGACTCATTACGCTCAACAACTATCCACTTACTACAATTAAGCAAAAATATAGAATCATTGAGCGCTCTTTTCTTCAATTGCGCAAATACACAAACAATAGACAAAGATGAATGGGATCTCTTTTCTATTGTACATAGCTGCAAAGCTACCACCTTTACTAATAATTTTTCCGCTATTTAAGAAATGCAATTATGATGTAAAAAAAAACAATTTATTATTGTCTTTGGAAATTGAACAATTATTAATTTTCCTTGGAAGTTGAAAAATATCAATTAATATTGCATTTTAAATCAAAACAACATAATTTGTTTCATATAAATCATCTCCACTCTCTCTCTCTCTCTCTCTCTCTCTCTCTCTCTTTCCTCTATGTTTGTCTGTCTTGCTCAATATCTTCAAATTGTTCTTTTGATTCAAAGATTAAGTCAAAACTGTTTCTTTGCCTCTAATTTCACCATCTCGCTTGACTCACTGCACTCAATCACTGTCCACTTACTTCACTTAGGCAAAATATAAAATCATTGAACGCTCTTTTCTTCAATTGTGCAATTACACAAAACCATGGACTACGATGACTGCGATTTGTCTTCTATTGTGCGTAGCTGCAAAGCTACCACCTATACTAATGTTCCAACCATTTTTGGTGCTTCACCGTCTAAACCAGAAAACCTAACGGCGGTCAGCACCACCACTGCACCATTTTGCTATAATAATTTTACTTTTCATCATGAAAATAGTTCAGATCCTTTTGCCCCACTTATACCAAATAACTTTATAGATCTGAACAACCTGATAACCAATTTCAATTCCACCACCCATATCCCGATCCCCAGTACCACCCCTATCAACACCCCCTCTACCACCACCATCTCCACATACATCACCCCCAATATCATCACTAACATTAACACTAGTGTTCAAGTATCCAATCAAAACTCTACCTTTTCTGATTTTTCAACATTCCCCGAAAAACAACAAACGCAACCAAATGAGTTAACTGAACAAGAATTTTTTTTTCCCAATTTCAATCCCACCACCTCTATCTCGAACCCCAAAACTACTATGCTCACATCTTCCATCACTTCTCCCACCACAACCAATCACACTACCATTACTCCGATCACTACTACCACCATCTTTGCTACTCCGGTAAGCACTATCAACACCCCGACAACCACCCCTACACATTTGCTACAACGAAAACACAAGTCAAGTAAAAGGTAACTTTTTTACTCTTATAATTTAATATAATTTAATTCATTTTACAACTAATATAATTTAATTAAAAGTCAACTTTATGTAAATATTATTCAAACATTTTATTATGTGAAATAAAATCATTTTAACTTTCTTTTCTTACAGAAAAAATGAAAACCTTGTGACATCAGTGTGCATCGTGAAGGAGGATGAACTTTCAGAAGATCAATGGCAATGGAGAAAATATGGACAGAAATCCATTAAAGGGTCACCATATCCGAGGTTTTTTTTTTCTTTTGTTTTTTTACGAGAACCATATACAAGATTTTCTCACATTCGAAACTCTAATTTTCACATATTTTTCTTTTATTATTTCACTATTTAAAAAATTGTTACAAGTTAAATCTTACTTTCAATGTGATATAGTAGTAATTGCTTTTTTTTTAATTATTTTGTACATATATGTTTGTAAATGATTTTATGTTATGATTTTGTAGAAACTACTACAAATGTAGCACTTTCAGAGATCCTTATTGTCCAGCGAGAAAACTAGTAGACCAAAGTACAACCGAAGAAAATACTTATGTTGTGACATATCTAGGAGAGCACAGTCACCCAAGACTAGCAGTTAAAAAGAACTTCGGTGTTGGAACCTCTCGGAACAAGCCATCAGATGTTGCCGGAGTAGTTGGATCATCGTCCCAAAATGTTGAAAACATAGACTCACATAACATGGCGACGTTACAATGTAATGATGAGCTGGAGAGAAGCAATGCTCCGGTTTTTGCAAATGAATCAGAAATACCTTATTCTAAAACAGATTTTATTGAAAGTGCTAATGATAATGAGGATGATGACATTTTGATACCAAACATCACAGCCATGTCAGAAGATTTTTTACGAGAGTTCAATTACCTCAATGGTGGCGCTCTATTTCCTTAGAGATTTCCCGGCTTGAGCCGGTTTAGTTTTGAATTGACTCTTAAATAATGTATATGATTCAATGATTTTTCTAAATAAATATTATTCATGACTAATTTTTCTCTTTACCAATTACTCTTTATTCTTTAATCTCACCATATAGGTGTAACAATAGTTTTAATGTCTTTGCAAATGAGTGTCTACATTTAGAGTTCAACAGTGTTTGAAATATGATTATCTTTTTTTTTTCTCAAATAGGATTATCTTTATCGGAGAGGTAACATCCCACCATATAGGTGTAACAATAATAGTTTTAATGTCTTTGTGAATGAGTGTCCACATTTAGAGTTCAATAGTGTTTCAAATAGAATTATTTATTTTTTTCTTAAATAGGATTATCTTTATCGGAGAGGTAACTTTTGGAAAACAAAAATGTATGTTTTTTTTCTCAAATATGATTTTTTTTTTGTCAAAAAATGTATGTTTTTATTTACAAATTCACAGTTGAAACATGAAAGATTCATGCATGACATTGTTGAGAAAACTGAATTTGGTTGAAACATAGGAGGAAGACAGTAGTTAGGTACTAAGTTATCTTCCAGACATTAAATGCACTAATGCTTGGTTTTCATAAAAAGAGCCAACATCCCAATCCTCAGTTGCTGATGAAAGTGTCATTAATGCAACTACAATTGATCTCATGCTTGGTCTAAGTTGAGGATTTTCATGTGTGCATGCTTTGGCAAGCTGACACATCTGCAAATACAACAAATAAAGTGATGTTTCATGTAACATTAATTGTTTTACTCTAATTTTGTATCTAACAAATAAATATTGTACGCAACTATATTCATGTACATTTATGGTAAAGATGAATACAGATAAAGTAATAAATCTGGTACACTCGTTCAAGAAAATCTTAAGAGTGCATTTGATCTGTTAAAAAATAAGATTGTACATGACAACTTAAGTTGTATTGTATTTGATTTTAAAAGTGTGTTTGAGACTGGACAAACAGGGTGTCAAGGGACCGGACAAAAACAGATTTTCTTGTCCCACACTGAACCACGGGACAACTTTTTGTCATCAGCACAAGTTGTCTAAAACATCAAAATAACATTTTTTTTCCACCAAACATCATACAAGACAAAATTTGTTCAATACCATAAGTCATATGCTGTTTTGTCTTGTACTCTCCTGTACTATTTTGCTCAGCATTTAAATTTTACAGATCAAACGGACCCTAAACGAAAATTAATAATATGAAGTGAAATGTGATTTTATATAGTATCTCTATAGTTTTGTATTTAATAAGATAAGAAAAGATTAATTGGAAAAGGAAGTAGCAACTAGGGAAGTACCTTAAATACTGAGTCAATAGGGTAACTTTCACCAAGTCTAGGGTCAACATTTTTACCAAGATCTTCATTTGGGTCTGGTAGAACAAGAACTTCATCAAACTGCATTTCATCAAGCAAGCTAAATGTAAGTAAATTAAAAACTACTAGTGCTCATTCCCACACGGATTCTCTGCGGTCAGCAAGAAGCCGCATTCAAGAAGTCAGCATGTTTGGAGTCGTTCTATCTTGATCAGACAGTCTATAAAAATGCAGATTTTTATGTTATAAATTCGAAACTTTAATCGTGTTGTCTGATCAAGATTGGACGGCTCCGAATATGCTGACTTCAGGATTTCCCTAACTGCAAGGAACCTTGATCCTGATCAATAATAATGAGTTTACATCTAGTGATGAATTTATTATTATAAGGGGGAGGAATAACAACCAGTGCAACTAATCCTTTTGATTCACTCTCAAGCTCATTTGTCTTCACAATAGCATTCTTCCCAGATATAAGCTCAAACAAAACAACTCCAAATGCATATACATCGATTTTGGGAGAAACTTCACCATATTGTGCATATCTACACAAAAACATTACCAAATTTGGTCAAAAAGTTAGTTATATAATAAAAAACTTTATAATTTTTTTCATATTCATATTTCAGATACACGAAATCAGCTCGTAAGATGAGAATTGTCAAGGCTTTATAAGGTTTATTTATAAGTAAGTTTCTTACTCGGGAGGCATATAGCCGAATGTCCCTACAAGGCGCGTTTGCAACGAGGAACTACCGTATTCAGTCAATTTGGTCAAACCAAAATCTGCTACCTGTGAAAGAAAAGTTAGACTAAGCAGAACTCAACTTTTTAAGATGAAAAAAATCTTGAAATGTACAATTTCAAACCTTTCCGCGGAAGTTTCTGTCTATTAAAATGTTTGCTGATTTAACATCTCTATGAATGTAGACAGGAACTGTATGCTCATGAATGTATTCCAATCCTCTTGCTGAGTCTAAGGCAATTTGAACTCTTGCAGACCATGATAATGGATCCTTCTCTAGAAAGAAAATATCTTAAGAGTCATATAATCATCCTTAAAATGATGCAAGAAGCATTCTAAGTGCAAATTATTATGATTATTATTGGTAACCTGTGCCGCGCAAATGTTGACTCAAATTTCCATTCTCAATGTACTCATAAACCAAAAATAAAGAGCCCTCAACGCAATATCCAATTAGCCGCACCTGCAAATGTGGTTGCATTTAATCACTTCTATTTTTTTAAATTATTATTGGTGCCTATGTGTCATTGACAATGTCGTGTTTAGTGTCCGTGTTTGTATGAAACTTAAAATTTTTAACAGTATCATGGTTCGGAAAATGTCATACCAAGTTCAAGTGATGAACATGTGTCAGAACTTTTAGTTCGGCTAAGATCTCTTTTGATGCTTGCATATCCATTTTTTTAATTGCAGCATTCTTCAAAAAGAAATAGAAGTGATTAAATTGAATCATAAGAGATAAGTACTCTTTATGAATAAATAGCAGTGAACTAAATCTCCAAAATATTAAAAATTTATTAGCATTTAATAACAGAATTCTATTTCAAAGAAAAATTAAAACCATAGGAAATATACACCTTTGGTGATAATACAAATGTTATTATTTCTCACCATTTCAAAAGAGATTATAAGAAAAGAGATTATAAAAAAACATGACAAACCTCGTTTCGAAGCTCGGCATAGTATACGGATCCAAAACCACCTCGACCGATTATATTAGCCTCGCTGAATCCATCGGTAGCTTTGGCTAACTCCTCATATGAGAACTCAATTGACTTGTCAACTGTAATACCTGTTAGCCTTGTAGAAGCAAAAGTCGTAGATTCTGATGCCTTATCTATGCTGCTTCCACAACCTAAATCCATGAACAGATAATACTCGTATAGTTAGTTAACTTCCATTTTTTATATGAAAACTTAATCTGCAATCTAGAACTAGAAAATGCCACTCCAGTCCACAGCTAAGAAACATGCACACTCTCAGATTAGGTATGTCCCAGTATTGGAACGTGCATAGGAAATATACACCTTTGGTGATAATACAAATGTTATTATTTCTCACCATTTCAAAAGAGATTATAAGAAAAGAGATTATAAAAAAACATGACAAACCTCGTTTCGAAGCTCGGCATAGTATACGGATCCAAAACCACCTCGACCGATTATATTAGCCTCGCTGAATCCATCGGTAGCTTTGGCTAACTCCTCATATGAGAACTCAATTGACTTGTCAACTGTAATACCTGTTAGCCTTGTAGAAGCAAAAGCCGTAGATTCTGATGCCTTATCTATGCTGCTTCCACAACCTAAATCCATGAACAGATAATACTCGTATAGTTAGTTAACTTCCATTTTTTATATGAAAACTTAATCTGCAATCTAGAACTAGAAAATGCCACTCCAGTCCACAGCTAAGAAACACGCACACTCTCAGATTAGGTATGTCCCAGTATTGGAACGTGTCGTGACTGACACCAACACTTACGATTACATTGAATTATATGATTTTCTCAAATTTTAATATGTGCCGACGTGTTAGTATCTGTGTTATATTAAGTGTCAATGTCTTTGTCCGTGCTTCAAAGCTCCACATTCAAGGACAAAATATGTAGACAATGTGAGTCGAAATGAGCTGTTAACTGCTTTTTGAAGAGCTTAGTTTTCACATAAACACTTGTTTAAATATTTAAGATCGCGTATGAAGAAATAATTTATGACATGTTCATAAACTGTTTTCAGCGTCTGTGTTCAAATATCGTTTATTCTCTGCTTATGTTTCTTTTGTATCTTTTACTTTTGAACAACATAATTATAAGTTATTTCAAAATAGAATCATATACCATGTTGGAGTTGACTATACTGATCTTCAGATGCACCTGGAACTGGTAGAAGGGTTACTTTAGCCACTTTTTTTCTTCTATAGAACACAACATATAGAATGAGTGCCAAAATTAAGATTCCAAAAGCTCCTCCAATAACTATGCCAGCAATAGCTCCTTTGGATATTCCTATTCAAATTAGTAATTTATATAATAATGTCAGCTTATCATAGCAATATAACCTACCATGATTTGCTATGTCACACTTTCACTTTTATATGTATAGGTAACATTTATGTAGCTGCAATGTGTACAGTGTTATCACCTGATCTGCAAAAGGGTAGAAAAAAACAAGCATAGATGTTGAAGTTAGATAATTTATGAGAAAATTATTTTGAACTATGAAGTATGGACACAGACACTAGACATGACACTGACACGTTGACACTGATAATAATTTGAGAAAATGACAATTGGTGTTTCTGTCGTGTCACGGTGTCAGTGTCGGATACTAAATGTTGAAATACAATCTAGTTGAAAACTTAGGATGTACTAAAGGTTATGGAAATTTCAACTTACCCCATATGCAGTGGTGGAAAATTTCTATTTTCATCTGCAAATTATGATTAAAAAGTATGAAACATCAAAAAGGCAAACTAATTAATTAGGCTAAACTGATATATCTATCAAATCAATAATTTAACTTTCAGCTTATCAAAAAAAAAATATAGTAATAATAATAATAATAATAATAATAATTTAACTTTCATTACTAGAGGCCTATTTGTGATTTAAGACATGCCAAAACATATTCAAAAACATATCTAGTTAAGACTCAATTAATATGTATACATATAGTATATGTTTTTGTTCAACTAGCCTAGTGGTTAGACTTAGAATTTAACCTCTTAAAGGTGAATAAGTATACCAGAGTACTAACGTGATCTCGCACATTATGTATAATATGTCTACCAATTAAGTTAAACTTACAGGGACAATTAAATGTATATACAAATTGTGTTAACTATTTAATTTGATATCAAATTGTGTCAAAATAATACTAGGCACAGCGTACATTTGCATACTGTGGCAACAATAGAATGCAATTAGAAATATACCTACATGGTACAACTAACTAATAAAATAATCACAACAAACTTTACCAAAAATAAATAATCAGAAGAAAGCCACGATGTATGAACCAAGTAATAAGTATGATTTATATTATTTTCTAGCTAGATAGCAACTATTGTCCTTAATAAATTAAACATCCTTGCATTTTTTTTTAATTAATTCTGTCTGGGTTGATATTTCCAAATATATAGGCCGAATATGCTGAATCTTTTTCATATTCCATTATTTTTTTATTACAAGACTTCACTATTCTCTATACAAGACATCAATAAGTGGGTTAGCTAGGCTCTTGCTCTTGAAAGCAATTAATTAATGACCATTTTTTTTGTTGATGAAATCACAATAAACATTATAATTTCATACATAAGATCAGAGGAATTGAGGTTTGAATCTCAAATATATATATTAAACTTTTTCATACATAATTTTGACATTTTCAGTTGAGTTAAGATTTGTGGATATATTATAATCAAACGTCAAAAACTCAAAATATACTTTAAAAAAATAATTGAATTATGATGACATGGGCAATCCACGAATCTAGTCGAATTTTACATATCTGTTTTTTTTTTTTTGATTAAGAATTTTACATCTCTGTTAACATTATACAAAATCTAAATAAAATATATACTATAGATTATTTATTTTTTTTGACAAAATATACTAGATTATTTAATTAAACAGAAACTTTGTCAATATGCAAAACTTGTCATTTCAATGATTCATAAAACAAAGTTTATGCATCTTTTGGCTTGTTCAAAAAAAAAAAAAAGTTGATGCACCTTCAACACGTATCTTTGATGAGGAAACAAATTTCCTATAGTATGTTACACAGTTTTATATCATAGTCGTCCAGCATAAAATATATGGTTGAGATTGTTTTAAGTGATTTTATAACCGTGTTAATCCGGACCGTCTGATTTATAATCAACGATCTAAATACAAAAATGTGTGAAAACTTTATTAAAAATTACTGCAGCAAATTTGCATCCCTTGACGGATACAATCGAGTGATGGATGATTCAAACAAGTTAAAGCTATTAGCTAATGTCGAATTTTGTATTCTCCCGCCCTGAACTTGCTTAGTTTTGTTCAATTTTTTAGGTAAACACAAGTGAAAGATATTTAAATTCTTTAACTATTTAGTCTTGAATTCAATCCCGGCTATGAAAATCAAATTACGAAACTAGTCAAAAGCAATTACCAGACTAACCTTTAGCCGGCACAAACACAAGTCCATATCCAGCACTAAAATCCGACGCAGGGTTATACCTCTGCAACACATCCACCGTAACACCATACTCCGCTGCAATACCCCTCAAATTATCACCTTTCCGAAGTGGATACGTCAAAAACAACCCAAAATCTTTCGAGACATGTTTATCACCACACGAACAATTAACAGTAACATTGATTTTAACTCCATCAGGAATATCCGTTGCTGGATATTTATTGACCCTAGTTACCCAATCCTCAGTAGTAAGATTTGAATACACAACGTTAGCAACTTTATTGTATGTGTCACCATGTTCAGTTGTGTAGGAAAGAGTGTGTCCTAAGAACAAACCGTTAAGACAATCACATGTGAATGGTACGTTAATTCTTGTTTGACTTTGAATAAAATCAGGGCTTGTAAGATTTGGATTGTATTTAAGAATTTCTGAGGTTTGTTGGTTGAAAAGGTTGTTAATGCGAGTTAGATTTGTACCTTCTGGTATGTAATATGAAGCTAAAGCAAGGTTGCAACCTGAAGAACAGCTTCCATCTGTTTTTTTCATACTAATTAACAATAATACAAAGAAAAGGAAATTTAATAAGAAAAATTGATATGTGATCATTTTGTGATTATGGGATGGAAGAAAAATGGTTGGATGAATGAAATGAGGTTATTATTAATTAGAGCTAATTTTTGTATATATAAGATTGTTAATCATGTTATGTCATGTTAGAGGAGGCTTTTGGAGTTTGGTTTATTTTTATATATGCAGATTATATAACTTTAATTTAATAGTGCATAGACGAAATGACCAAGTTATTAAAAACTCACACATGTAAAACAGAGTATCGGGATTCAAACTCTGGTCATAGACAACTGAACTTAGCAATTTTGACATTTTTTATCGGTTAAGTTATGACTACTGGACAATTATATATATATATAACTTTAATTATGCTATAATTATAATTAGTTAATTTTATATATCACCATCTACCGAGTTGAATTATTCTTCTCTAGGCTTCTTGTTATTGTCATTGGTATTATTGTTTTTTAACTATTTGTTTAGAATCATTGCCATTGGAGAGATTGCTTAAAGAATGCGACTACCAAGCTTCACTTGAAAAGGTTATGAGAGTGACTCCAAATGGTCGAATCTAGAATTTTAAAGAATTAAATAAAGGTTGTAAAATGTCAAATGGAAATAAATCATAAATTGATGTATCACTTTCTAATATAGTATTTGTAACCAAAAAACTTTCTAATATAGTATAGTATATTCTTTTTCCCATACCAATACATTTTGCAAACAACTATTAAGTATAATTTTTAAAATAATTGCAATTCATATTGTCAAAAAAAAATAATTGCAATTCATTTATATGATTATAATTGTGATTGTGTTGGTAGACCGATCACTTTTGTTCGAGATCGGAAGTTAGTGTCTAGTGACATTATTTTAAATCAGATTGATGTCTTCTCTGGTGGTCTGGAAGCTGAAGAATGTCTTCTCTATTTGATGGTGTCTGTTTTTATATTTTCCATTGATGTTCTGCTTACATACGACGTATTTGTTTTGTAATTCTTCTTTTATGAATCTTTATTCTTCTTATGCAGATACTTGATTATTAATACTAATATATTTGTCGTTGAAAAAAATAGTATACTTGTGATTGTGAATTGTGACTATATAATTAAGAGATTCAATAATCTACCACTTCTATACCATGTTTAGTTTCTTTTAAATTTGAGTTGTTCCATGTAGGTGATACGACTCTCGTGCCAAATCAAGGGGTGTCATCAAAATGGGAAGAAACCAAAGCAGCTAAAGAAACTTTGTTTGGTTGGCTGTCAGTTAGTGCATTTGGCTTATTAGCTAAAACGAACTGAACATACATATCCATCCATTTAAGCATCCAAAATGAAGAGTTCTAGTGTGAATATACTACAATTTTCAATTTTCCTTAACAATAAAAATTTTGTTTAGATTTTTAAAGTAATTTAATGAATTGGATATCTAGTTTTTATAGATAGTACTACTAATTTATAATTTAGCATTGAAACTTATGTATTTCATATTTTTAAAAGTTAAACATTGTTAATTTCAAGACAAAATTACTATTTTGAGTATCTTTAAAATATGTTAGTAGGAATGAATATGTTTAAGGGGAAGCATACATTAAATGAATAAATATGTTTACATTTGAGGGGAAGATTATTAGTAAGGATGTGGTATCAAATTTTATTTATTTAATTATTTGAAGTTCACTGTAATGATTAATAAAAATTTTACGCTTAAGTATTAGTTCAGTGTTAAGAGTTTAACATTGTAATTTCAAAGTGTCGAATTCAAATTTCACCAGAAACAGTTGTAAAATGATCATTAGTGTCAATGATTAACAAAATTTCTCCATTCCCCAATTTAAAAAAAATGTAAAGATTATCCACGATTTTTTCCTAAACAAAACTCTCTAGAAATAGAATTTCCACCAATTTATTTGCCCAACTGTGGTATTTGAAAAATCAATATTTTTAATTTATGTTTGATAT
This sequence comes from Trifolium dubium, assembly GCA_951804385.1. Classification (NCBI taxonomy): domain Eukaryota; kingdom Viridiplantae; phylum Streptophyta; class Magnoliopsida; order Fabales; family Fabaceae; genus Trifolium; species Trifolium dubium. The sequence goes on from OX638066.1 coordinate 4,364,354, forward strand.
GACGATAGATATACTAGAATCATAGTGATTCACCACTATAATATAACAAACTCACTGTGATACCAAATATACATATTCAACATCTCATTTTATCTATATTTTCTTCTTATCACATCATTAATTTATCGCATCTCTCGTATCATTCTCTCATATTTTCTTTTTCTATGTTTATAATATACATCTATGTGTAACCAAAAAATTTCCTTATTAGTCTATTTGATTATTGTCACATGTAAATGGAATAGTGGATTCCACTTTGGATGTAAAAGTCCCCACATTTTCCGCATAAGCTCAAAGATATTAATCTACGTGGATTGAAGCCTAGAGATATTTTTCAATGTGTGGAGACCAAAATTAGTATTTTCTTCAATTTTTTCCTCTGCAAAATTTAAAGTCTTTCTTCAATTCACTTACACAAATACTGTTTTTTAATTAACTATGGAATCCTCTTCAGCTCTAAAAATTTCTCAGCTACCTTATGTCTACCCTGCAATACCAAGCACCAACAAAAACCATCCATTTTGGCCAGCTAGCAAGCGAAGAGCTCAATTACCCACAAGGATACAATGCAACAAGATGTTTGTACCAGGTCAGTTTACAATTCTACGAAGTCTGGACAGGATTAGACGTGTCTTACACCAACACAACACCGACACTTATTATTACATCGAATTATATTATTTTTAAAAAAAATTATATGTGCCGTGTCTGGTGTTCATGCCCTGGTTGTTTCTCTACATGGATTTTTTGTAATGGATGATATCATCAATAATAGTACCCTCTTATCTTGGATGCAGGATTCGGAAAACCAACACCTGAAGCAACAGCTGCCAAAAACCTACATAATTTCTTCACCTACACTGCAGTTAAAATTGTTGCGTCTCAACTTGAGGTTCCTTCCCTCTTTGCTTGCCTTTGTTGTTTATATGTGTTCTTACTTTTATGATTCTAGTTACCCTATGAAACACTCACACAAACACGGCAAAACACGCCGATGCCGATGCCAATAATAATATGAAAATTGAAATATTTGAATGTAATCATCATGTGTGTCTGTGCGTAACACTGACACATGATAGACACGCATCCAATTTAAAGTGTCGGTGATACGACGTTAGTTAATTTGAAATTTCCAGCAAGGGAAATCAGAATTGGCATAATAGCTTGACCTTACAAACTCAAATATGTGTTTAGTGCATCTAAATTAACTATTTTTAGTCAATAAATGTTCTTTTGTAGTATCAATCAACTATATCATTTGTAATAGTTATTGCCTTGAGCAGAGCTATAATCCTGAGGCATATGTTGAGCTAATGGATTTCGTGAGTAAACACCCGTTGGATGATGGTGACAAGTTCTGTGCGAGTATGTTTAGAGAATCATCAAGACATAAGAACTTAGGTAAGGAAAGCTGCCAAGCTTCCCAATCCTTAACATTTAACTGTCAGTGTCTAACTGTCTATTATCTAACTTACAAGTTACAACTATTTTATACTATGATTGAATGAATGAAATCTGTAAACTGATCCTGTGTGGCTCTGGCATGTACACACTTGAATAGCCCTACGCATTATGGAGGTAAATGGATGACTATTGTTTTTTTCGTTGTTGCTCTTCTATCACTTAATAATAAAGTTCTAATTGAGTACTATGTTCTATTATTATAGGTGCGATCGGCATACAGTCAAAAAGACTTTGAATGGGACAACATGAAGCGCCTAGCTTTGAAGGTTTGTAATTCAATAACTTTATTTGTGCGTGTGTGTTCAGAGTGTTGATCAATTATCCGTAAAATGCTTGTCTGACCTTATCGTCTCGTAGATGGTCACCGAATCTAACACAAGGCTTATGAGGGATTATGTCTCGGAAACCAGTCGTGCTGAAACGGATAAGTGAATATTCCTGCAGACAGTAAAGCAAGTTCCTTCATTCACTCCTATCAAACAGAAGCTTGGGCAATGTGTTAATTAATGTGTATGAAAAGAAGGCAGAAAACTCATCTGTATGGTTCTCAATGAATTTGCATACCGAAATGTTAGCATAGTTTAATGATTAAAAAATCAAGTTAGACCATTAATGGTTGGACAAATCTGTAATACAAATTGACAATCAACAGGCCTCAATGACTTAATGGGGTTTCCACAACAACCAAAAAGTACAGTAACACACTCTTCACTAAAAGATAGGATCTGTTTTCACTCTAGTATACACATGAATATCACATTTTACTGCTTGCGGTTTCCTGTGCATGAACTATTCATACTAGTTTTTTCCCTATCTACTTCATGTAAGAGTAGCATCCTCAATGGAAAAAAACATGGAAGTTTAGAATTTTGTCTCCTATCGTATTACAACAATGAATTCGATAAGATACCTATTCAGCTGCCTTATATTCTCTGTACAGAAAATATCAATAATTAAAAGCACAAGGTTCTTCAATTTTGGACTTGTATGCATTTGTTCCATAGTTTTGATAAAACCATCACGTATACTGAGCAGCGACTTTTTAACTATTTGTCACTCTGTGGCTGCAAATTATATAAAAGAGGTTAAGACTTGAGAAAGGTAAAAAGGGAAAAGCTAATGGCAATAATGGTTGACTCCAGTCAACTATCTTTGTTTTCAAACTGCATGCACATAGGATATTTGAGATCTGATCTTGAATTTTATCTTATATCAAACTTGAATTGACATTAAGCAGAGCCATTACCTCAACATAGCGTCGAAGGTAACTTGAAGCTTGGATTTCGCCGTTGCTGAAGTATGAATGAGCATACTCTTCTATGTTATCCAGACTGCAATTAGGTGTTATCATCAGATCAGCATATACAACAAATTTGATCAAGTAAAATGAAATTGAATTTATCTTATTCAAAGTTATCTATATGGAATACTATTAATACATGTAAGTGTCAAATGACAGGTTCAATCATTGCTCCTTTCAATGGAAAGATTTATTTCCTTACTTCACAACCAGAAAATGTGTAGATAAGAAACTTATCAACAATGAAAAATAAATTTATCTAAAGAATCAACAGTAAATTGGCATAAATAAATAAAATGGTGAGAATACTTGGGTAAGAACAAAAACAAGTTCCAGAATTTTCAAGAGCATGATTACCTATATACATAGTTCACCATGATACCTCCACTTTGAGAAAGGCCTTTTTCTGATAGGTCTGCCATCCAATTTATTCTTTCAACCATCTGTCCCACATTGAGAAGCAAGAAGTGATTCATACCAATTTGTTGAAATTACAATTGTAAGCTATTTGTGAAAGGATGGAGCCTTGCAGCATAAAATTTCCACTTTTGTATGCAGAAAGAAGTAAATGCCAGGATAATAACCCATCCAAGATGTCAAAACAAATTGCAGTCCATAATGTGCTAAACAAAAACTGTTGGTTTCACAAGTAAAACGTCATTCCCAATAATAGATAAGTTTATTAGCCATACATTAAGCTTGCAAGACATACCGCTCCATTTTGCAAGTGAAAATTTGCTACAGAGTCCAAAGCTTTTCCTCTCTTCTTCTCTTGCAGAAGGTATCTGTGATAAAATAGAAGTATCACCAAATTTTTCTGATTAATAAGTTATAAATTATGGGTGTAGTCAGCTTCTACCACAATGCAATAGTTAGAAGAAGTCATTAATAACATTGGTCTGTTTCATTTCTCATAATATGTTCGCAGTACCTGGCACATAAGCGCATCAAAGAGGGTTTTAATGCTGACAAAATTTCTGGAGAATGAATCCATTTGTAGGATGTAGAAGCAAACAGGTTGAACATAACTTCCATTCCGTTTTTCCCAGTGACAATATCTCTGTAACACATAATGATATTTGTCACTTGAGACTGACATCAGAGACAAATTAGCAAAGCAAATAGAAGTAGAAGTTACTATAAGTATAAACATCATTTGTCATCACCAATGGCCAAGCCACATGGCTATATATATTTGAGTACACTGCTGTCAGAATATGCTTCCTAAGTAAAGACTAAAATATAGTGATTATTGATCTAGTTAGAATATGGCATTTTTCATTATATAAATCCTTCGAGTTTTAATTTTGCTTCAGTATACAGGGAACCAATTGTGTTCACCGTTAAAAGAGACAGAAAGAAGACATATAAAAACGTGTGATGCAAAAATAAAATAAAAAGTAAACTAAATATAGCAAAGATGAGAGTGTTAAGATGAACAAGAGATACACAAGAAAAAGTAGATTAGAAACACAATTAATAGAGAAAATTGGGGAAGCTTCCATTTTAAGGGGGGGGAAATTAATATCTCAGAGTAGGTGAGTTGGACATGAAACATTGCAACATTTGTAAAGATGATTAACCAATATGCAGAATAATTGGGTCAAACCATTAAGAGATATTTAGAGACCAACTATATATTTTTGAACTTTATACATGATAAGGAATCATAGTGGCCATGATGATATTTTCACATGGTGGAAAAGGTTTAGTTGTTGTAATGCATGTATTATAACAGTTACAAGATTGTATTCTGAAACTTCCATATAACTTGCCAATGGAGTTGGAAAAGAATATCCAAGAATAGCATAACATAAAAACATGAGATAGAACAATATCTGGCTTACTTGGGCAAACTCATAAGTGCTTCTTCTTCATCAGGTTTGAGTATGTTCTCAAAGAATGTGGAACCAGATCCCTCAGCCACTGGTTGTGACATGTCTCCTTCAGCAAGCATTGATTGAGACGCCATCTTGGATAAGAGCCATGTCATGAAACCTGGGATGGGACTGAGAGTTGCAAAGGTCTACACGCAAATTGATCAGCGATCATGGATACGGAGGGCAAAAATAAAGTTTAATAAATACAAGATATTGCAGTATCCTAGGAAACACATAATTTGTCAAGGCGGTCTCAAAAAAAAGCATATTAGGTTCAGTTTCTACTCTTCTAGAATGATGGAAACAAAATATCATTTCAAGATAAAAGTCTTTGTGAAAATTTCCACGTGTCTTTTACTTCTAGGACTCTTTTGAGAACACTGACTCCATCAATCCGCAGTTTTGAAAGGAGGAAAATGTCCAAGGCAAATAATGTTTTGAAAAATGAACCAGAAAGTTGTACTAATTGTACTTAGAAAAACTTCCATCAAAACAGACACACTTTTTGTTGTGAACAATACTATTCGTATCAAACCCAAGAAAATATTAATGAAGTTATTAGTTAAAAAAGTTAAGATATTTTCATTTGGCTCCACCCTTCAAATTCAGAGAGCTCCACAAAGTTGGTAAAATACTTACAGAAATATGTGGCATCTCTCTTTTCACCAGTTTTACAACACGTTTGATAAGAAACTTTCCCAAGTTGATCCCTGCTAAGCCAGGCTGCAAAATTTTCAGAATTATGCAAATCAGGAATAAAATTATCTCCAGCATTGTTTTTCTTCCAGGAGTCGGATGAGGAATAAACTCAAAAGCTAACAGATCTAAGGTGCATACACGAATAAAAAGATCAAAGAAGAAAAAAGGAAAATTAAACAAAAAGTAGTAATAATTCCAGAGAGATAAAAAAAAAAACCAATAATGAGGCCAGAGTGCTTTTCACTGAGGATGAAACTACTTAATGTCACCACTCACCATGATGAAATAACAGAATTAATAACTTTTTGATATATAGTCAAATTTCCACCATTTGTAACTTTACATTACTTATAAGTTATACATATAGCATACCTGAGTTGACGATATAGAGTAGAACAATGCACTTGTTGCCTCACTTTCAGGTATAGGAGGACTATCCCACAAAACTTCCTGTGAAACAAAAAAATGTTGATTAAAAAGGGTACTAAAAAGGGTTTCTTTTAGTTAAGCTTTTTTTTAAACAAAAAAATGTTGATTAAAAAGGGTTTCTTTTAGTTAAGTTAAAACATAATTAACCTGTATAGTTTGAGCCACATTCTTCATTAGTGCAACTTCAATGAAAATTAAAGGTTCACCTGAGGAAAAACATAAAACCAGTCCACGTAAAATAATTTACCTTTAACACACTTAATAAACTTTTACAAATCAGACAGAAGTGCTATGAATTGTTTCAGACTAAGCAAAAGCACTCAGCAGCATCCTCGAAATTGATATATGTAAAAGAATAAATACATATTACATTTTCAACAATAGCAAAAAGTTAGACTATTTCATATGGTTCTAATCTTTTCAATGATACGCTAACTACCATAATTCCCAATTGCAAATTAAGCACTAATCGCTAGAAATATTTCCAACATACAAATAAAAATTTGAGAACATGTAACTACAATAATAGTGGGGAATGTATCCTCCCAAATTAGAAGGGTTTTGCATGATAAGGACATGTGAAAATTGTGTCTATCTACGACAACCAAAGTCTTTTTCTTACCAAATGAGTCGGCTAAATAAATCAAACAATGTCAAAATGTCCAGTCATAAATCAAAATTTTTTCCTCTTTCTCCTTTTATCTCTAACTATTGGACTATCCTCTATCTAGCGTACCATCCTTATTAGTGCCTCTATGGATCTCCGCCACACTTGTCAAACTATTTAAGATGAGAATCTACCTTCTTTACCACAATAGATGACACCCTACTTGCTCTTTAATTCTTTAATTCACAATCAGATATGATTAAAGTTATTTGAAATATTTTGTCTATCAAGCATTGCTTTCAAGCTGTATAAACCTAACTTGAAGAGAAGCCAAAGAAAAACAAATTTGATAGACCAGATATAGCAAAGTTTGTAATCAACTTTCAGTAACAGAGTGTTAGAAGAACTGCTGACCAGGAATTGCTGGATGTAAATATCCAAAACAACGACGGCCAATTCCCAGCCTTCTCTTAAGATCTAGAAGGTTGCTTATGGGGTGCACAGCCTACACGAGATATTGAAAATTATGCATACAAAGTAAGACTGGAGATGCATGATATAAAAATTCCAGAGATGAAAAGGAGAGAAGTACTTCATAAGCAACAATTTTCTCCAGCAGGGAAGCAGGGTCATCCCATGTAATTTGGTGTAGCTCTAAGGCAGCAGGACTAAGCCACGTACTAAGTTTTTCTTTTAAATAAGAATCCAATGCTCTCAGAGAAGCAATATTTTCCTCTCTGCGAAGTGGAAAAATTGAATTATCATATTCAAAATTCCAGGAAAACAAACTAGAACCCTTGTATTATCTTTCTTTTATACTTTCACCAAGTATATCATCAACTGTAAGCACTTAAAATTATACATTTCATGCTTTTACTTTATTTTAAAGTCCTCGTAGCAAAAAAAGACTTGTGCAGAAGTATGTACAATGATCGGTATCTGAGTTCTCAAACATGGAATCCACAAAATTTTAAAGAAGCAAAAACTAACTGAGGTGTCTTTTATACTCTCAACATATCTCTGTACAATAAGATGCTCACAAGACACGTGAATTTTTCGAAAACAGATCATGAAGCATCGTTAACTTACGCAAGAATAGACAGGATATTTGCTCGAAGAATGGATAAGAATCTCAACCCTCCTGGATGAGTGTTGAGACGATCAAATAGAACTTCATAAACTGGCTGAAGAGCATGCCTCAAATTCCGCTCAATGCGATAGAAAGAAGAAAATGATCCTTCTTCTTCAGAGCCGCTCACTTGAGCTTTGTCTACCAAACCCCAAAAACTTCTCTCACAACACAATTTTGAAAGTAACAATGCAAATAGTTACCTACGTGCACACATGCACATTCACACTATCACAAATAACTTACCAGCAGGATGTTCAAGTCCAAGATACTGTTTTATCAGTTCGCAAACTTGTGATCTATTGAGATCATAGTCTCTAGCAAGGACAAGGAGCAACTTGCGGCGGTTTTCATGAGAAAGTGTAAAATAACCCTACATTATTACCAGCTTATGTGTTAGGATCATATTCATAATCATATTTCATACATACACTTATGGGATACTATTAGATTGTTAGGAAGTTAGTTAACAGTTAAAAGCAATAGTAAGCCCGCAGTATACAGTTACAACTAAATTAGTCTAATTGGTTATCTCTACATTAAGGTTGTCATTAAACACCGACAAAATTCAGAATTTAGTTTTACTTTGCTTTCAAAGTACCTAAATTCATTACATTATGGAAAAATTTCAATTCTTTACCATTTAGAAAGAAAAAATAGAGGAAAATTCCTAGATACTTTAGCTTAACTAGTAGTATTGTATTATCATTTATATATATCAAGATAATTACACATGAACAAAAACAAAACTACCAGAGAAGTTAAGCACATCCCCTAGACCTAGGCAACACAACATTGCTATGAAAAAAAAAACAATGAGAGTAACAGAATCGAATAAGAAATTTTACCGTGGTAAAATCTTAAAATAAAGTACCTCAGAGAAGTTATTAAGCACATCATCTAGAACTTCTGTTTTATTCAGGGAAATTGCAGAATGCATCGAGGCATTGACGCGCATAAACTCACTGTAAAATCGCAGATTTAACAACAACAACAACAACAACAACAAAATAATCATAATTCATAAATCATAACAAAACAAATTGCAATTTCTAACTACGCGAAAATAAAAATCGATAAAAATAAGCAAAACTATGAACAACCTCTCAGAGTTACCGAATTGATCAGAAGCTGAACTTCCTTCTTCTGACGATTTCTTCTTCTCCGGTGAATTCTGCTGCATTTTACTCACCGCGTTCTGTTACACATTCATCACAAATTCAAAATGAACAAATATTCAACCTAAATCAAATTCAAATTACAAAAACCAAATTAACGCACAGAAATTATTTTATTTTTTTGAAAGGCAAATATATTATTAATAAAACAAAGTCTCTGCTCGAGTCGAGATAGACAAACATAACATAGACCGGTAAAAGAGGAGTTTACAAAACAAAGACGCCGAATAAAGAGAGATTAGGATTACGAACGGTTAGAGGGAGAGGAGAGAGAGAAATATTAGGTGGATTGTTAGGCTTGTTCATTCTGGCGCGCATTAAAATTGATAAAGCTTTTTTGTTCATTTTGTTGAGTTACTATGTATTCATATATGCGATGTGATTGTGAGGTGTAACCAATTCACTATGGTTACCTTTGCAATAGTGAAAGGATTATTTGTTGTATAGTTAGCGTCATATTTTTGGAAGCAAACTTTGTTTATTTTCATTTACACGTTTTTCTGAGTTTTGTTTGTAATCTTTCCCAAACACCTGTTTTTTTAATGGGTCAACGTCATCTATGACTAGTACTAGGCTAGAATGAGATCGTTCTAAAACACCTGTTGCTTGTGAAATCTTGGGGGTAACATAGTTGTAGACTTTAGTTATGGGTCGTTCGATCAAAATAAATGAATGAAATCGTTCGTTTTATTGTGTGAAATTGAGAATTTAGTTGAAATTTGATATGTCTCATCTCAAATTAACGGATAAAATATGTTACGACGTGAAATTGCTACTAATCTTTCACGGCATTATCTGAATCTTTGTTTGTGATGATTCAAATATACTCCCTTTAATTCTATATACAAGACAACTTTGTATGTCAATAAAAGTTGATGTATTCAAATTTTTAATTAAATACTAGTATGTAAATGTGTTCATTTTTTTTAAGAGGAAATTGGTTCATTTTTGTTAATTCAATTTACTCTTACATATAAGAATAAAGATGGAATATTTTGTCTCTGTAAGTTTAGTTCAATTAGTAATACATTATACGTAATGTGCAATGTTCAGAGTTCAAATTTCTGATACGTCCCACTAATTTACTTTTTAAAACGTGGAACTCTAACACTGTTAGACTACCTGATAAAAACAATGGAATATATTACAAGTCTTTAGTCTTTGTGTTGTGGATTTTTGGGCTTTCAAAGTAATGGCCCAATTTTACTTTTGAGCTTCATAGATCAAAATGTAAAGATTGGTCATTTCTTTTGGGCTTCTAAGGCCCAATTATTCTAGTCTTTTATGAAAGATATCTCCACCCCCAAGTTAATATCTTAGTTAAGAAGATTGATATTGCATTGAATTAGAGGTCTACACATTAGAGTATATCAGATACAAATTCAACATCGTTAAAAATAAAAAGAATGAATTTGCGAACAACCTCACAATATCCAAGTTAATAGTATACAATGGCATACTCATCATGCCTACAAATAATGTGATAAAATAAAGTTTTGTACCTATATATGCTTCCGAATCTGCATCGTTGACGAACTTGATCATTGGTTGAATCAGTAGTTGATAAGTTGATCTGTCAATCTGAATCAAACAAACACTGCACCAAGACGGAAAAACAAAACACCGCACTAAGACGGGAAAACAAAATACTGCACGGACGGGAAAACAAACAAATATCGCATTGATACGACTTAATCACAAAAGAAAACAACTAAATATTTGTGTAAATCACTTATTTGGATAAAAGAAAGAGAAAAAACAATTTAGAAGAGTGATTTCGGATCAAAAATTAATTCAAAATCACCCCCTCTTTGGTGGCTGGAGGAGAAGATACAAAACTAGGTTATCAAAAAATTGGAAAGATAGATAAGCATTTATGCTTCTTGAGTTTAGCTTGTTAAATAAATACTACTACATTAAACTTGTTTTAAGTTTAATTAAATGTTCATAAATTTTTTCATCTAAAACATTAAAGAATTATGTATATAAGTCATTTCTCTTTTACATTTAATTTATTTTTCATTGATAACAGACTATTTAAGACTAACTACACACATTTAAACCCAAAAAATTATTTGACCACAGTGAAATACAGGTACTTATTTTTTAATTTCCGATGTACCAAAAAAAAAAAGAAGTACAAGTACTTATTTAGCTTGTTGCTCACAAAGGGAAGCACTCAACTAGGTTATACACAGTGACATATACATGTGTGTATAATGCAAGCTATGAGAACATGACAAATGCATGTGGACAGGTGACAACTAAAAAGAATAAGATTCTTTACTTAAGTTTTCATCAATTATTTAGACTGAACTTAGTAAACTTCAAAAACCATATTAATTTCAATTTGTTATTCCCCTCTTTGTGGGTCTAGTTGACTATGCCTCCATCCAGTACTCTTGTTTTTTTGACATCCTCATTACAGCAAGAAGGTCATGACTAATGTCTTTGGTCTCTTAAATAGATGTTATTATTAGTATTATTCAAATACTTTCTCCGTCGTACTTGGCAAAATTATTTGTCCCAAAATAAATGTCACATCTTATTTATAACATTAGTTTTTACTACTTTATCTCTTAAAATAATCATTAGGTAAGATAAAAAGTATACTCAAAAATCCACTTTTTAGTATTCCAATGTATACTACCAATAAAAATAGAGGATATTTTAGTAAAAGTTATATTCTCTCTCTTTCTTTTACACACTTTAATACACTTTTCTTAAAGTGTATGATTTAGTCTATTATGACACTTAAAATAGGACGGAGGGCGTAGTATATATTATATAACACAGATCCATAGTACTTTGACCTAAACTCCCTCTAGCGTGTATGTTGCTTGTACTGTAATCTTTGATAGATTCCATCTTTAAAGCTTTTGTTGATCCGAAAGATTTGAGACTTTTTTGCCTCAGTGTTATACTACTATTATAGGCAAATTAATTGCAAAGCCACACTATCATTTCATTGGCATGCCGGGGACAAACAATGAAATTTAAGTAAAACCAAATTATTTATAAGAAAATAGAATATACAGTTGAAGTATTACATTGAAATCAAATAGGCTTAAATATGTAAAATGTATATGTAGTTTGGGGTAACTTGAATTTTAGTCTCTGCACTTAAAAAAAAAATCAAATTGTTTCTGTATTTTCATTTTATTTTATAAAAGGTCTTTGAGTCATTTTTTAATGATATGTCACATTTGTGAACATGTGACACCGATGACTCCCATAATTTTACATGGATTGACAAAAATGTTCGTATTACTTACAGTTTGGGACAAAATTACAAATTTCCCCTTCTTCGTGATAGTGGAGGCAAATGCGTAATTTTGTCCCAAGTTGTAAGTAATAAGAGCATTTTTGTCAATCCATCTTTCATTTTGACCCTATACTTTCATTTTGGAGTCATCAATGTCACGTGTGCATATATGTGACACATCATCAAAAAAATAGACTCAAGATCCTTTTTAAAAGTAAAATGAAAGTATATGGTCAATTTGAAAGTTTTTGGAAATACATAGACTAAAATTTAAGTGACCCAAACTACATATACATTTTACATATTTAAGTCTAAAATTAAAAATTATATGCTAATACACTTTTTATTTTGTAATTTTACGTTAACACATATTTCTATGATAACCTATATTTCTAGTCTTTTGTACTTATGTACTGATTTTATTTTTTTATAATTTTTATAGGACCTATATATTACTTATGTACATTTTTTTTGTAATTTTTAACGATTTATATTTCTACGAATGTTTTAATACGAGGTCTATAAATACGAGACAAAAGGTTTTTGTCCTATGGGAACCCACATATTAATAAGGGAAATCTTTTTTTACAATGACTTATATTTACACTCATATTAATATGAATGTATTTTGATTTTGTAATTTTCACAAGATCAGTATTTATACTCATATATTACTACAAGTCTCTATCTCTTTTGTAATTTTTATGGAGACGGGAAAGAAACACCATATTGTTGGAAACAGGAAGTGGGCGATAATCACTCTACACTCTACTTTATCCCTATAAAATACCTAATTATATATTACTTTTCATAATTAAATAATATAAATATAAAATTAATTTCACAAGTAATTGGAAAAATAAAAATTGCTTGACAAAAAAAAACTCATTAATTAAAAATAAGATTCAAAAAATAAAATTAAAGTAAAAAAACTAATATCTCAAGTAATATACTTTAACTTTAATTACATATACTAATATAATGTTGAATATTATTTGTCATTGCACGTGTTAGTTATACTAATTTAAATTTAAAATGCATCGTTGAATAAGTGAAAAGTATATTTTTTTCTTATAAATTTGACCGGAGGAGTATGTCATCAATGTATTTTGGTAACAATATTTACACTTTAAGAATTTTAACATTTTTACTATAAACATAAATTTTAGTCAAAAATTAGTCAAAAATAAAATTCAATTTAGGCAAAATACTCAATTACATAAAGGACTTAATACTTTTTCTAATAAAAGTGGTAAAGTCAATTTAGACCAAATGTGTAGTCCTTGTATTTAATCTTGTTCTTTGGTCAAAACAAAAAAACGAAATCCTATTCATTGTATATAGTTAAAATATGGTATTGGCATTAAATATATTTATTAAATATAAATTTAGTCAAATAAGCTTTTAAAAAGAATTTGTGGTTTATTATTTTTCCTTTAATATTGAGATTCAATAATGAAAGTCTTTGAAAAATTTTAAATTATAATAAACATTTTCACATTTACTATGTATTATTATATTTTTGGGATATGCAATAAGTCTATAAATAGGTTTCATGAAATCAAACCCCATCACAATCAAATCCATGGTATATGCTCATTTTTTTTCGAATATGTGAGGGCTTATATGGCCTTCATGTTTTCTATCAGTTTAGATTTCTTCCTAAGCCTTTACTCTTCCATTTGTATAGAACTCCTTTAATAACAATATTTATAAACCAGCATATTGAAACGACAAAGTACTAAATTTGCAGATTGTGTTTGTATGGTGAGTATTTCTCTTCCTTTAAATTTCATATACATATGATATATGTTTGATATTTTCGTTTGTCTAAATTATATTTGTACCCAAATTTCAAGTCATTAATATATTGAAATTGTAATCATGTTTAGTAGTAATTGATGTTTATAATTTGGATTGTTAGCTTATTGTTATTTAGTGACAAATGATTATATTTGAAATTTGTAATACCATTATAAAGAGGAATTTTGGATATAATTTACTTGAATGTTGTTTATATTACATTACATCAAACAATGATTTTTTTTTTCATAACTTTTTTTTTATATTACAAAGGGACCTAAAGAGTGAAGGCCATGCAAGATAAATCAACAAGGGAGCTTACAATGACGGCAATCCAAATAAATAGTGTGACCAATATCAAGGGAGCTTACAATGTTGTTGACAGAATTTTTTCGCAAAATTAATACAAACACTTTTTACTTCTTCTGTCTTTGAGGAAAAACATGTTTAAGTGGCTCATAGCCTACTGATACACTCGTCGCTTTTATAAGTAAAAGAACGTGGTGAAATTCGTAGGAAGGTTGGTAACTTGAAGGAGGGAATGTGTGAGAAATTTTCATTTCCAAGAATATATCAGCATAATACTTGAGTTGAAAACACAAATCTATGCATGCGACAAATTAAATAGGCGACATCAGGTAGGTAAATGTATGGCTAATAAGTCTATGTTAAGAGGAGCAAGAGATACAAATGAGGGTGCTCAAAACGCTGAATCAAGTGGTTCATATACTAGTTCTACAAAAGGAAAGTAGATGTCCTTAGTCACATGGATAACAATGTGTTAAAATAAGTGGAGCACCTTTGCAAGGTTGTAATTGATCAAACTCCGGAAGAAGAAATGGTAGAAGCAAATACAGAGAAGAAAATTCTAATGAATGATAAAACGGTGGAATTGATAGAGAGCACTCTTAGATGGGCCAGATATGAAGCCAAATGGGTCAGAGGTGTTGAGGAAAATCACAAAAGTCGTTATTCTTAAGTTATTATTTTAATGATAACAAACTAAATAGAAAGGACATGTTTTGAGATTTTTGTCCAGACCTCTGACTCATTTCACTACATATTTGGCTCATCCAAGAGTGTGCTCTCTATCAATTCCATTAATTTATCCTTCGTTAGAATTTTCATCTCTGTATTTGCTTTCACCATTTCTTCTTCCAGAGTTTCATCAATTACAACCTTGCAAAGGTGCGCCACTTATTTTAACACATTGTTATCCATGTGACAAAGGACATCTACTTTCCTTTTGTAGAACTAGTATATGAACCACTTGATTCAGCATTTTGAGCGCCTCATTTGTCTCTCTTGCACCTCTTAACATAGACTTGTTAGACATACATTTACCTACTTGATGTTGCATATTTAATTTGTCGTCTAGATTTGTTTTTTCCACTCTAGTATTATTCTAATATATGCTTGGAAATGAAAATTTTCCACACATTCTCTCCTTCAAGCCTACCAATCTCTCCTTCAAGCCTACCAACCTTCATATGAATTTCAACACGTTCTTTTACTTCTAAAAGCGATGAGCGTATTAGTAGACAATGAGTCACTTGAACACGCTTTTCCTCGAAGACAGAAGAAGTAAAAAGTGTTTGTATTTTACGAGAAAAAAAAATTTCTTTATCTATCCATGCATTCTTTTAGATTGGAACCCCTCTTTAGGTCTCTTGTAAAATATCTTTTATGAAAATAAAATTTTAAAATTTGTTTGATGTAATAAATTAATCTCATTCAAGTATGATATATGCAAATTTCCTTTCATATTGTGCTATAAATTTTAGATATAATCCTTCTTTGTCAATAAATACCTAGAAACTAACAATTGAAATTACAAATATCATTTACTACAAAACAACACTATAGTTTCAATAATATTAGTGCTTTGTCATATTCGATATGATGGTTTAATATGTTATTGAAGAAGGTCTATACAAATTGAAGAATAACAGTTTTGAAGGAAAATAATAGGATTAATGTTTTTATTCCTTACAAAGTAATTCTTTTTAAGTTTAGTCCCTATTAAATTTTAATGGTGATTTTAGTCCTTCATAATATTAAAGTTTGTAAAATAGTCTTATTTATTAAAAAAATTTAACAAAAATAGATATTTTTAGTCCTTAAAAGCAGTCCCTATAGAATGCAAATAAGGATTAAGAAGTTTTTTTTTTCAAGGACTAAAGTCAAACACTCGTAATTTTATAGAGACTAAAAACATATTTATACCAAAAAACAAGCCTTAATAAAAAATGTGAAGGTCATATATAAGTCCTCACATCGGAAAAAATGAGCATAAATATGTTTTTGGCATATATTTTAAAAATTATGCTAAACAACTATACACATAGCATATTTGCCAAAATATACCATGAACATAAAATATTCCTACATCTACATTGTTCCATTGTTAATGTTATGTGCATTTGCAGATTTTATGTGTTTATACATGTAAAAACGATTTTTTTTTAAGAACCGTAAACAATTTTTATAAGTAGCGGAAAAAAATATTTTCATGTAGATTGTTATGTAAAATATTTTTTTTATATGCAAAGTCTGTTAAATTTATCATTGTTCCCGTTGCAACTTTTATTTGCTCATATATATATGTCAAAACAAACTTTTTATGTCTTGGGATTTTATGTGTTTATACACGAGTTTGAAATTTTATTTGAAGAACCGGAAATAATTTTCATAATTAACGAAAACAAATATTTTCATGTAGATTTTTGTGTAAAATAATTTTTTATATGCAAAAATCGCTAACTTTATCATTGTTCCCGTTGCAACTTTTATTTGCTTATAGATGTCAATACAAACTTTTTTTGTCTTGGCATTTTGTATTTATACATGTGGATGACAATGCAATTTGTTTTTGAAGAACCGGAAACAATAATTTTCATAAGTAGCAAAAACAAGTATTTTCATGTAGATTTTTGTGTAAAATATTTTTTTAAATGCAAAGTCTGTTAACTTTATCACTGTTCCCGTTGCAACTTTTATTTGCTTATAGATGTCAAAACAAACTTTTTTTGTCTTGGGATGTTATGTGTTTATACATGTGGAAAACAAATTTTTTTTAAGAACCGAAAACAATTTTCATAAGTAGCGAAAACAAATATTTTCATGTAAATTTTTGTGTAAAATATTTTTTTATATGCAAAGTCTGCTAATTTTATCACTGTTTCCATTGCAACTTTTATTTGCTTATAGATGTCAAAACGAACTTTTTATGTCTCGATATAATAAAATTTCAAACCTGCGAGTATTTTGAAATTTTCAACATGAATTTAGGGTTTTTAGAAAATATTTACTTATTTTACATGAAAAAATCTGTCACTTATTTGCATCACGTTCGTTGGAAATTTTATGTACTTATAAACATTGAGATAAATTTGTATATATGTTCTTAAATGATAAAAATTTAAAAACCCTTGAATATTTTTTTTGTACATAGAGAAATGACAAATTCGTTATAAACTCACACACTCAAAATGAAGAAACTAGGGATCGAACATCGGCCATAAACGTCTATCATCCAATAATGTGTTGTCACATAAATTAATAAATATGACACTCATGTGTTTTTATCCTAATGGTGCATACCAAACGCGCGCCTTGGCCAGCAAGTAAAGTGAAGTAAAAGAGAAATCAATCTTCTCAAAAGATATGGCGCATAAATAAGCCCGAAACTTCCAGAGTTTACTGATGTGGGCACATTGGATAACACATCTGCACAGATGCGTTCACATCGTGTTTTGCCAAAAATGAGGTCAACACAAAAACACCAACAATATTAAAGAGACTGATGGGCCAAGAGTAAATAAAGAAAGAATAAATCAACATGCTCTGAATGACACTTTTAACATGTTGGACTCTTCCAGCAAGAGAAATAAAGGAAGACTCCCAGACACTCAATTTAATTTTAATTTTGTCAATAATAGGTTGAAGGTGATGGACTTTAGGTTTGCCTTTAAAAACGGGAACTCTGAAATAAGTGAAAGGATAAGTGCCAATGTTAAACCCTATAATCTTATAGAGTCTAGCGTGGATCTATTATGGGTGACGGAGCCTACAAATAAAATGGATTTAGTAGGATTGATAAGTTGGCCTGAGATCTCGTCATACTTGGTGAAAAGGTCAATGACATTTCTCGCATTAGTAATATTAGCCTTGCAAAAGATCATGACATCATCAACATATAAAACTTAAAAAGTCTTTTAAGTACATTGATTCTTCTTGTTTTGTAAACATTAAAAGTGTGAAAGAAACTCTAACATTAAGAATAATAAAAGTGAATTTCACATGAATAAAAGATAAACGAATAACAAATTGCGCTGTTATTTCTTTTTAAATTGCAATATATGAGGAGGAGTACTAGAATAGCTCACCATCCTTTGCACCAAAAGAAATATAAGTATACCTAGATCTATTGTTTATGAAATATAAGTATACCTCTATTAGAATTAGAATGCATCCCGATATTTTGGAGGTCCCAAGGAAATAATTAAAATGGACCTCTAATAAAAAAAATTGTATTAAAAAAATTATACTGCTTTTTTTAAAAGAATATCATATATTTTAATTATAAATAGTATCAATTACTTCAAAATTGTTCATTTATCTGTATAACTAACATAAACAAAATGTCATTTTCTAATCAATATCATCAAAATACATTATAGCTACTTAAATAAAAAATTCTCCCCGACAAAGTTCAATGTTTCAGTCATTGTTTTTTTTCGGTTAGGTATTTTTACTTTGTTTTGAACCAAATATAAATTAAATTTAGTCATATATAAGTACCTAAACTTTTTGAGGCCCCATTTTTTAGAGGCCCAAACTCCAGCAGAGCTAATTTGGGTCAATGGCCGGCCCTTCCCCATTTTTCTATGCACATGTGTATGTGGTGCATGGTGCACAAATCGTCGAATTTATTATAATGAATACTAATTTTGTAAAATTTACCGTTAGATTGAAAATTTAAATCATATAGATTATTCATGTAAAATTTTTAAAAAAATAAAATAATTATTGATATGTTATTGAAACTCATCAGGATTAACAATATTTGATAAAAAAAATTAAATCGTTAATCTTGATGGGTCTCAGTAACATATTAATTAATTTTTAATTTTTTAAAATTTTGTATAGATAACTTTTTTTGGTACATAAATTTTCTATAAATAATTAATATGATATAAATTTTGTAAAATTCATATTCGTTAATAAAACAATCAACAATCGACTTATACATCATGGATTATATATACAACTTGTACATGTTAGAATTAGTCTTTTTTATACATCGAAAATAAATGTTAGAATTAGTCTGCATTATTATACTTGGATTGTCGATTGGAAATTGGAATATTACATGGCAAAAGTGACGTGACGACATAGGTAATTAGTGGGATTGCATATTTTGTAATATTGTTGAAAGGAATCTATGACTATAGACATGATTCATCATATTCATCCCTCAATTTTCCCAACCATCAAAAATCATTTTAAAATTAAAGTCATCTCTCTCTTATTACCAACCTTGGCCCCATTGTGTGCCTTTCATGAGTACTTTATTTTCTTTTCCATTGCATTATTTTTTCACACCTCCTATTTGGTCTTTTGTTAGATACCAAATTTAATTTAAAAACACCCTTTTCTTTGCTTCTTTTTTTTTATGAAAATATTTTCCATCCTTTAATAACTTGTACTTTAGTGACATATAATTTAACATCAAAATGGGCAACCGACAACTTTGCAAAAACACACACACATATATCATGGCTTTTATTTTATTTTACTTACTACATGTTCAAAAATTTACACTTTAAGTCCAAAAGTTTATTTTTCTGTATTTTATTTTTCAACAATTTACTTTCAAGTTGTTTAATAAGCTTTAAAGTATGGATTAAACATATTTCGATCATCTCAAAAATATATTCGTATTATTCTGTCATCTGGTATGATAGAGTTATGTATGTCCTTTAGGACAAATGTTAAGCTACATAAAATTTAAAATTTAACATTTAATAAAGTTTTTTCTAATTTACTCCTTTTTCAAGATTTATATTTACCCCTGAATCGCTCAATAATATTTTAACATACATAAATTTTCATAAAATACATTGTTGGATTGAAAATTTATATCATGTAGATTTGAAGATATTTACCCATGAACCACTCAATAATATTTTAATTGATATAAATAAATTTTTTAAAATAGACCGTTAGATTGAAGTTTATATCATATAAATTATTTGTGTAAAATTTCAAACAAATTTAAACTTTTAGTTGTGTAAAACATATTAAATGATTTTAAATTTGTCTTAAATTTTACACAAAAAATGATTCACATATATGATATAAATTTTCAATCTAACGCTATATTTTACAAAAAATTATATCAATTAAAACATTATTGAGTGGTTGAAGGATAAAAATCTCTAAAATTTGAAAGAATAAATTAGAAAAAACCTTTAAAAAAACATAAAATAAAAACAAACCCATAACATCATAGAAAATTTCTTACTTGAAACATATCAAACTGAGACAAATGAGATACTAACCAGATTGGTAAGTGAAACATGGCCGTGGCACCCCGTCAACGTTTGTTTTTTGATAGAACAACCGTCAACATTAACCTTATATGTCTACTCCAACTAAAATTGATTAAATTAGATAAACTACTATTGTAACAAAATGTTCAATCAACATCAGCTAATCATAACATATCATTATAATTTAGATAATACTATTATATTATATTAAATTAATTTGATTGAACTTAGGCATCGATGTTAAAATTAGTATTGTATTTAAAAAAATTCAACTGTCAAAAATGATATTTAATTGACACTTACAACGAACGAAGTGAAGGATTGAATATTTGTTTTGTCTCTCAATAGTCAAGTTTGTTTAGTTGTTGTTCTCATGTTGAAATTAGTAGTTACAAATAAATTAGTATGGATTAGGTGACTCCAAATTTCTTTCTAATTAGTAATTATACATGATAATTAATTATAATCACAATATAATCTTTCCGCCCAATCTTTCTTTTTAATCATTCTAGTCTAATACTAATGCACTATTTAATTACTAAAATTACTACTATTTAGGAGTGTTCCGATACATCAAAAAAGACAAAAAGTTCTACATTACTTGAGATTTGAGATTAAGGGTGATTTATATACAACAACACTCACATATTTCAATTTAATAAGGAGTATTCACACGCTGCTCAAAACGTACTTGAGGGTGGAATGAAATAAAGAGTATTTGATAAATAGTTTAACATTTTGACAAACTATTATTTTCGTACCTGAATATGCAACTTGCAGTCATGTGAGTTTAGCTAAATTAGCAAGAATATCTCATTTATTCATCTTAAGGGTAATTTTTTTAATCAATAGTCTACTTGATCAAAATATATAACAAAAGAATTACTATATGTGTGTTTGGAATTTTGTTATATTTAAATTATATAGCGATAGATAACATTTTATTGGTGAAATTTTACTCAAACAAAGTTTGGATAATTTATAAATAACAAAGCGGAATAAAACAAAATAGAATGATATGGCCGGAATGGAACATTTACTGTCTTACTATCAATTCAAACAAAGTCTTATATCTCGGTCTAACGTAACATTTACCGTCTCAAATACATCTCATAAATTCTTTTGTCGATGGTTGATTTTTTAATATACACACCTTATATCAATATTTTGTTACACTCACCATGTTAAATATTTCCTATATTTATATGATTTACAAAATGTAATTTACGTCCTAATTGTATACATGTTGGTAGGACAAATTGAGAAAGAGATGTCACACAAAAAGGAGAATGAAGGGCATGAAAGAAAAGGTGGTAAAAGCTACCCCGAAAGGTGTAGAATAAGAATGAGGAAAAGGAAGCCAGAAAATCAGCAGCACCAGAAGGGAAAAAAATAATATGTGTGGTACCCACCTTAATTGCTCCATGTGTAATTATGCTCGTGTTTGCTTAAACAATGTCTGCCAGCTTTTCCAACTAATTCAATCTACACATATTTTCTTAATTTGATAATGTTTATTAAGTGTGTGTTTGGTTTAGTTTTTTGAAGAGTTAAATGCAATTCTAGAGGTTTAGAATTAATTTTAGATAGATTTTAAATGTTTGATTAATATAAAGTAGAATTGATTTTGCTAGAAGTTAGGATTTGTATCTTCTGGCTTTAAGTATGATTTTTACAACAAAATTTATTGTTCAACTCAATTTTACATAACTGTATTCAAACATAAATCAATTATGTTAAAATCAATCCTGATAAAATCAATTCTACCAAAATTAATTCTATCAAAATTAATTATATCTAAAGCTAATAAATCAAACACACTCTAAGTTTATTATATATGGTACACACGGATTTTGTTATCATGCCCAAATTTGATTTTAATATTTTTTTGTTAACCCACTTGGGTTGGTATAGTGTTATTGGCTTAAGACCTGAAAGTGTACTCATTTTCAAAGTCTCAGATTTGATTCTCTTTAATGATAAAATAATATTTTTTCATTTCCATAAATTTTAATATTGAATCTTTGTTAAAAAAAATGAAATTACGAATCAAATGTAAATATTATTGAAGAGGTTATAATTCAAAAGCCGAATTTTCTACTTCTCCAAAGTTCAAATGTGTGTGTCTTAGAGCATCTCTAATAGAAGTATCTAAGGGAGTTTTATAAATTATTAATGAGTACTTTATTTTTTTTAACTATTGGAGCTATAATGATGTGGCATGTGGCATTGAAGATATCAAAAAAATAATTCAAGTACCTTATTTAAGATACCATACCATCAATTTAATGTTAGTTTTTTGTTTGATATATGTAATTAAACTCTCTCCATATGTATAAAAAATATGAGTATCTTAGAAGTTGCATAATTTTGTACCATTGGAACATAACATATATAAGTTACACATATAAAGTATATGGTATTATATATGATATCCATAGTGATATCACTATTGAAAACGCTCTTAGTAACTTCTTTTGTACAAGTTTGACTTAAAACTCTTATATTATCCACAAGTCATAGTTCAACTAACAAAAAATAATGAAATTGTTGGGTCCAATGTCTTTATCAAAATTCGAATCCAAATCCCTCACTTATATATGTGTGAGTTTATTATAAATTTATTATTTCATCTATCTAAAAAAAAGTCTTATATTTTTTAAATGTTAGATTTTTTTTCAAATACAGCACTCACCTACAAACTATAGATTTGGTACATAATTTGAATATTTGATGCTTGTCCATATTAGACCATACTCTTTTTTTTTTGCATAGATCTTACTCATTTATTAAAATCTATTAGTTAGATGATGAATTCACCCTGTACAATTTTTTCTGTTTTAAAAACGATATTTTAAAAATGATATGTAAAATCTTAGCAAATTAAAGATCAGTAACTACAAAGTAAAAAAAATGTCAATCCTTCATACATGTTAGAATTTATGAAGATATTATCAAAATCACACTAAGTCACTACAATTTTGATAAAGACTAGTATATTTTAGAATTTCAACAAAATCCTACTACCATGGACAAGTGAGACAATTTTTTATCATATACAAATTTATTTTATTTTTAAATAAATAAATCTCACAACTAAATCAAAAATATCACATTATATCTTTTTTGATCAAATTGTAAGACTTATACAATATTATAAACTTTCCCTTGTTTATAATATGATTAAATATCCTCCTCAATGTATCAGATTTGATTCTTTCAAGTGTCAGTTTATGTGGGTTTATTTAGTTTCTTAAAAACAAATATGATTAAGTAAAAAAATTGTTTTCACTATTTTTTTTTGACAATTTTTATTTTCACTATTAGTAGTCGGTTCATTGATCATGTTTGAATGTCAATTCTTGAATTAAGTTTTTTCAACTCCTCCCAAACATAGTCGTAGAAGAGAATCAAACTGTAATATTCTCTATCAAATTCAGTGACAATTACGACTAAACTAACTAACATTAATATTATTAAATAATTTATTTATTTTAGTACATATATAAAATGACAAAACTATCCTAAATACACACACAAAATGAAAAATCGTGATCATTTCTAGTAACGAATTTTTAACCTAATAATTTCTACATTTTCTACTAGTTAGTTAAAATAGGAATTTTAAACTATGATTAAATACATTTAAACTTCTATAAACATTTGGAAAATGATAAACATTACTCTAAGGGCAATGGTTAAGAAAACAAAAGAAGTAAAAAAAATTTGAAATTTGTGTAATCTACTTTATTAAACCAATAAAATATAATTTCCAATGCATATATTTACTTTTATAATAACCTTAACTAGTGTCCTTGGGGCAATAGTTAGCATGACCCTAAACATTTTACTACTATGGTAGGGTACATTACACTAAACTCAAATTAATAAATTTTTTATCTGCCTATTATCGCCGACACAGACACACTGCCACACTCAACACAACACACACACAACACAATACTCACACTATTATGCTTGCTCCTTTTTATTTCATTTCCTCTGATTCTCTCTCTTCATTACTCCAAGCTTCGAATCTCTTATCTGTCTCTTTCTTTAATGGCTTCTATTACAACCAGTCACAATCTTAAATCCAACTACTCTTGTACTCACCATTTCTTCTCTTCTTCTTCTTCTTCTTCCTCGTTTCTTCTTTGCATGTCCTCTTCTTAACCTGAAAAAACTACACTTTTCACTTCTTCAACAACAATGGCACTTACCCTTTTTCTTTTTCTTACTTCTTTCTCTTTGATCCTTGCTTTTCTTACTCTTTCTGTTGCAAATACTGACCCTTCTGATGGTACTTGTTCATTTCTGTTTTTTATTGACTTTTTTAACATTGACCCTTTTTTGGTGTGATCATGATTTGTTTGTGTTTTATTGATTTGATTGGTTTTTTGTTAAAAAGTTTTGATTTTGCATTGTGGGTTGTTGTTTAAATTTTAATCCATTATAGCCCTTTACTTGTTTTTTTTTTTGCTAACTTGTGAAGAATGTATGGTTACTGAGAAAATGCAGTGAATAAAGAAAAAAGATGAATTTTTTATTCATTTATTTGTTAACATGTTTTAATGAAACGATTTTTAATTGTATATGATATGTGAAGTGTATTGAGTTTTGTAGGATTTAGTTGGTGAATTAGTACGAAGCACAGATACTCCTCGGATTAAGTGTGTCCTTGTGTCTGTGTCTGACACGCATTATGTTTGACAATTACATTGAATTATATCATTTTTTCTAAAAAAAGTTACCCCTGTAGCGTGTCAGTGTCCGTTTCGTATCTGGTGTATGTGTCTTGTATGTGATTCGTATATGAAGTTATGATGATTTTCCTGTATTTTTGTTTTCTTTAATACAGTTCAAGCTATTGAGGTTATGTACAATGCATTGAATAATCCAACTGAATTAAAGGGTTGGAAAATTGGTGGTGGTGATCCATGTGGAGATTCATGGAAAGGGGTAACTTGTGAGGGTTCAGCTGTTGTTTCCATGTATGGCATTCTCAATGATGAAACTTTACAATTGTGTTTTTAGCACTTTTTGTTTTGAAGTGTTTATGTTTGGTAAAAAAAATTAACTTTTTTGTTGTTATGGTTGTTAGTGATCTCTCTGGTTTAGGACTCCATGGAACTCTTGGATACTTGCTTTCAGACTTTATGTCACTAAGAAAACTGTGAGATAATTTCAATCCATGATTTTGAGTTATACATGATTTTAATTTTTTATTAGTATTTATAGTATGTAATTATTGATTGGTTTTTATTTTCGATTTTGTTTTGTTTGATTTTAACTTTCTACAGTGACTTGAGTGGCAACAAGATTCATGATACAATTCCTTATCAGTTGCCACCAAATCTTACAAGCTTGTAAGTAATAATCGTATTCACCTACAATTACTTTCTCTTTTCATTTCTTGATCAATTTTATTGTATACTTAGTGTATGTTTGGTATCAGGTGGGTATGTCTTAATCACAGTGATCCACCGTGATTTTTCAAAAGCTACGGTCTGTAGCTTTTGCAAAATCACAGTGGATCACCATGATTCTGGCATACTTACCGTGATACCAAACATAGGCTTAATCTAAAATGTTAATTTACTCTTCAATTGTGGCAATCAGAAATCTTGCTGGAAATAACTTAACTGGAAATCTTCCGTATTCCATTTCTCTCATGGTTTCACTAAATTATCTGTAAGTTGCGGTTACATATGTACAATTTTTAATTCATAATGTTATGTTTGGACATACATTGGAGCCACTCTTATACTATTTCCATGTGATTTTCAGGAATGTGAGCAATAATGCACTCTCCTTGTCAATTGTCGATGTTTTTGCTAATCATTCACGTCTTGATACCCTGTATGATATCTTACACGGTTTCTCCAATTCATTTGCTTCTCATTTATTTCTTTTTCATAGTATTACGATTAAGAAAAGAATTCTTATTGTACTGTTGTTTTTCATACCGAATCTGTATAATTTTGTAGACTTTATAGACTGTCGTCTTTGAAACTAGTGAAATGTTTGATACTGCTTAATACTGGCTAACTATTGTCTATTCTTAATATTTCGATTGATGAATGTTTTCATTCTTTTCAATGATGCAGGGATCTATCATTTAATAATTTTTCCGGGGATCTTCCACCTTCATTTGGTTCACTGTCAAATCTCTCTTCTCTGTATGTCCAGTGATATTTTATTTGATGAACTGGTAGATATCTTCGGTAAATGTCAATTTGACGCTTTTCAAAATTTCTTTTGCAGTTACTTGCAGAAGAATCAGTTGACTGGCTCTCTTAGTGTTCTTGTTGGTTTGCCTTTGGATAATTTGTAAGTTATTTTCCCTTTAGGCCGTGATTTTTCTGCGTGTCAGTTTCTTATGATCTTGCTATATGATTTTCAGAAATGTTGCAAACAATAATTTCAGTGGATGGATACCTCGTGAGCTTAAATCTATCAATAATTTCATGTAAGTATTTACGATTTTTTCAAAATTCCAATCTTTTTTCCAATACATAACTTAAGCAGTGTGGTTAATGTGACTCTTCAAATGCAATCTAGATATGATGGAAATTCTTTCAATGATGGCCCTGCACCTCCTTCGCCAGAATCTACTTCGCCTCCACCTAGTGAATCTCATAAACATCACTCCGGGTCTGGTTCACATGCTAAAACACATGGATCTGATGATCAAAATTCTTATGGTGGTAAGGGAACGTCGGCGGGGGCGATTGTAGGGATTGTTTTAGGTTCAGTGTTGGTGTTTTCTATTGTGCTAGTTGCTCTTGTTTTCTGTATCCGAAAGCTAACAGGAAAGGAAAAGGGTACGAGAACTTCTAACGGGAGCATTCCTCCTGGAATCATCAATGGTGAATTCTTTTTCTATAGCTTTTTGTTTCCAAATACATTATATGATTATGTAATTTTGTTTCTTTCTCAAACTTAGTTTAATATGTATACATTAACTTGGTCCACTCTTTGTCGAGTACTCTTACAAGCTTAGCTTTTCCTTTGGGTTTGTAATTGTAGTAACTCCTCAAATGCAAGAGCAAAGGGTGAAAAGTGCTGCTGTTATTACCGATCTCAAACCTCGTCCGCCTGCGGAAAATATGACGATTGATAGGATGGCTATAAAAAGTGGATCGGTAAAGCAGATGAGGTCTCCCATCAATTCCACATCATACACAGTTGCTACACTGCAGAGTGCAACAAATAGCTTCAGTCAAGAATTTATTATCGGTGAAGGTTCTCTTGGTCGAGTTTACAGGGCTGAATTCCCAAACGGGAAGGTAACCCTTTTAATACTATATTCGTTATCCACCTTCATAATATCAGTTTGGCAATTTTTATACACTTAAATATTCTAATAGCTCCGAGTTTTCCTTTTATTTAGGTAATGGCTGTTAAGAAGATTGACAATGCAGCACTTTCCTTACAAGAGGAAGACAATTTTCTTGAAGCTATTTCGAATATGTCACGCTTACGGCATCCAAACGTTGTTACACTGGCTGGATATTGCGCTGAACATGGCCAACGGCTTCTAATTTATGAATATATTGGAAATGGAAATCTGCACGACATGCTCCATTTTGCTGAAGAAAGCAATAAAGCTTTACCTTGGAATGCTCGTGTACGCATAGCTCTTGGCACAGCCCGGGCCTTGGAGTAAGTATAATACCCATCTGGCAATGACATGTATTTAGGCTCTCCTTATGAGCTGTTTTCGTAAGTTATCGTAGACAGCTTATGGGAATAAACCGAAAAACAGCTTACATACATGTAATAAGTAGTTTTCATAAGTTTTCCCAAATAGTCTCACAAGTGATTATGCCAGCAGATAACTTCAAAATAAGTTAATCCGAACAGACTTTATGTTGTAAACTTATAAGGTGAGCTTATATGCTTTGTTTATCAGGTACTTGCACGAAGTTTGCTTGCCCTCAGTTGTACACAGAAATTTCAAATCAGCAAATATATTACTCGACGAGGAGCTCAATCCTCACCTGTCTGATTGTGGCTTAGCATCCCTTACACCAAACACCGAGCGACAGGTTGGTGAATAATTTTTCATATTCCATCATGCATTGCTGCACATGGTATTAACATATTTTCTTAGCACACTAAATATATAAAATAATTTACTTTGAATTTAACAGGTATCGTCAACTCAAATGGTTGGTTCATTCGGTTATAGTGCTCCCGAGTTTGCATTATCAGGAATATACACCGTAAAAAGTGATGTTTACAGCTTTGGAGTGGTTATGCTTGAGCTTTTAACTGGTCGTAAGCCACTTGACAGGTGAGCATACCTAATTCACGGTGGAAATTAATCTGCAAGGCGATCATTTCATTGTTTTCCCTTAATTATTATCTTTACTTTCTGTGTGGCTTCTTACATCCATTAGTAATTTTTGATTTTAGTTCAAGAGTTAGAGCTGAGCAATCACTCGTGAGGTGGGCTACACCGCAACTCCATGATATAGATGCCTTGTCCAAAATGGTTGATCCTTGTTTGAATGGCATGTATCCTGCAAAATCGTTGTCACGCTTCGCTGATATCATTGCCCTCTGTGTTCAGGTAATTTTTTTTAATGATGCAATATCAAAACAAACATAAGGGCTGCCGACTTATTTTATTCTAGTTTGGATTTTTTTTCTTTCTAATATGCATAATCATGTTGCAACTACTCAACCAACTACCCTAAAGTATTGAATTTAATATTCAGATTTAATGTATCATAATTTGCAGTTTTAAACAATACTCCCTTTGTTTCTCTTTAATTGTTGCTTTTGTTGAAAAAGTTGTTTATATTTATTCGTCGTTTTCAAAGTTTCTGCAACATTAACTATTGTTTTGTCAATAATACTAAATAGTTAAAGGGTATTATAGGGAGTATCTTCAATGTAATTTGTCTGTCTTACTTTCATATTCTTAAACAAATGTATCTCAATAATATTAATTTTCTGTACAGCCGGAACCGGAATTTCGACCTCCAATGTCCGAGGTGGTGCAAGCATTGGTACGGTTAGTGCAACGAGCAAGTGTGGTCAAAAGAAGACCAAGTGATGAATATGGTTTTGGTGGTCACAAGACACCAGACCATGAGGCCATGGACATATCATTTTAAAAGTTTGTGTGCCTCTTTAAATTTTCTTATTTTTCTTGCTATTTTGTGTAAAGTGGTGAAGTTATTAATTATTATTCAGCTGAAAAACAAATATAGGACACAGGAAAGAGTAGAAGTTTGTGAAAATATGTACCAAACATTCAAGATATTTGTAATTATGTGTTGGAAATTTTCACACCATCAAATACTTTGGACAATAATTTGTATATTTAACTTGTCATTCTCTAATGTAATTTAAAGTCACTTTCATATTGATGAGAAGAATAGTGCATTGAAATATATAAAGATTTTCATTTTGCTTTCCACCATTCTACTTGGCCAACTAATCCGATTCTGGATGAGTTTCGAAATCAAGTTGTTTCATTTCTCTTTCAAGCGCAGATGACAGGATCGAACTATAGTTCTTTCTACTAAATTCAACGTTAATCACAAACTTATGTATAGTAATATACTAATATATAAAGATTTTTTTATTTTATGGAAATATACTAAGCAACTTTATGAGCTTAGGCCTTATTGGCAAGCACTCACGAGACAAGGGGGAGTGGTTGTTATTTGTGAAAAGTTGAATTATTATGAAAATTATTTATTCCTTGTACTTTTCACCTTTGTCTTTTCCTCTTATAGCTGTTCCCACTTCCCAATCAGAGACTGAGTTTTGGTGTTTTATATTCTTTCTTTCTTTTTTGGGCATTTGAGTCTTTCTCAAATCTTAGTGAACCTGCTTATTTGGAAGTTTTAGTGCAACAGATTAAAATTGACATGTAAAATGTTTTAGTGCAACAGACTGAGTTTTGGCTGTTTTATATTCTTCCTTTTACATGATACTTGAAATGTTTTGGACATGTAAAATGGACTTGAGGTCTTTAAGCAAGATTAGAGTTCAATAGTTTAGAAAGAGAAAAATTAGGTTTCTATATATTTGGAAATTATACTTCTACAAAGCATTTGTTAAGAACTATGAAGTCCGGACACGGATACAGGACACGACACCGTACACGGGATAATGTAAAAAAACTTAAGACACGGCTATATATATTTTATATATTAATATAATAAAATAATTTGTGGACACAATTTATAAACAGTCTAATGAGAAGCATGATTTATATTTATTTAAACTTAGTACTTTCAATCAACCATTGAAAGAATCTATCAAAACATTTTGAGTACTTTCAATTTAGGAAAATCATCTAAAACATGTCGGATACGTGTCGCCTGAGTATCCTACGAGTGTCGGTGTCCGTCACGTGTCCGACACGGCAGCATATTCTACTTTAGCCATGTCAGAGCTTCATAGGTTAAGAAGGTGAGTTTCGCATATGTTTGGAGTAAAATATACATTCTAAAGTAAATTTAGTTGGAGAATAACACTTTGATAAAATGGTAAGAGATTTCTTTCAATTCAACTAGAGTTTTTGATTTCGAATTGAGTTATGAGAATGTGACCGTGTTAAATTTTCTTGTGACGGATTTTACCACTGTTTGCAATCCTACATGGCTTAAAAATTTAATTTTACGTTGAAAAAAAAATGTAGGTGTATAGAAAAAAGGGTATAAAAGGCAACCCCGTGGGACTAATGGATTATTCACTATTTAAATTCATAGTTGTTTTTTTTTTCCTTCAACACGTTAGTCTTGTACCAAAAAAGTAAGGAAATTTCTGCAACACATCCCCTTGTTGCATTCTTCTTTTTCACCACCAGTATTCAGCCTATTAAGTCGACTAATAGGTTCGGACATCAAGTGGTTTTAGTCTTCTTCAAAGCACAGTTTTGTAGAAATCGAACCGTAATTTTTTTCATCAAGTACAACGTCAATTATCATTGAACCAAGTAACGTTTGATATTAATACTTGACGATAGTCATGTGCTCTATATAATATAGTGGTTAAATAGGTCAGTCGGATCCAGGCTAGCTTGGTCCAGTGCGCCAAACCAGCCCGACTCAATTATTAATGGGCTACACATTAACAAGCTCGGCCCGATCATGTATGGTCCTTGTGGGCTTGTGGGCTAGCCCGACCCATTTTATTTTACTTTTTGTTTATTAAAAAAAATGTCACTTTGATATATTAATTCCTTATATTTATCAATTTTATTATGATTTTATGCATGTGCAAATGATTCTTACATTTGCACTAAATATCCATTAAACTCTAGTTTGATTTCACTAAAAATATTTGAATCAAACTGTATTTATTAAAATAACCTTTTTTTATTAAACTTGCATATTTAACCATATTTTTTATAATAATTTTTTAATTAGATGATAACTTTTATTTTTTATTTATATTTTTTACAAAAATGACTTAAATTTTATAATGGCCAGGCCGAAGTACATTGG
Organism: Trifolium dubium; assembly: GCA_951804385.1. Taxonomy (NCBI): domain Eukaryota; kingdom Viridiplantae; phylum Streptophyta; class Magnoliopsida; order Fabales; family Fabaceae; genus Trifolium; species Trifolium dubium. Next base: position 4,396,139 of record OX638066.1, read on the forward strand.
ACTAGCCCGACCCAACTTGATTTTCACAAGAGCCAAATGAACTTGAGCATACAAGGCCAATTCTATTTGGACTAAATTCTTTGAAGACCGACCCACCCAAACATGTCAACTAATGTGCGTGGTCTATTTTTTAATTTAAGCTCTACCATTTAACCTTCTAAATTGTAATAGTAAGTTCATTACTTGCTACATTTTAACTTTTTTTTTTTGGGTACATCATTTTAAACTTGTTTTTAACAAAGATCAATCAAACTTATAATTCAACTAAAAGAACATTGAACATTGACATTGAAATTCAAGCTTATAACTTATAATCAGAGAATAAAACTAAAAGAAAAATTAAATTAAATTCAACTAAATTTTGACAAAAAAAATGCAATAGGACATTGAAATTTGGAAGATTGCAAAATAACACAGCCCAATAACTCATTCATATAACCCTAAACCCTAAATCTCAAGCTCCGCCTGCTTGCCTGCCTTCATATCTTCTTCATCCGCGTTTCTTCTCTCCTTATTATAACAATGGAAAACTCTGAGCCACAATCATCAACAAAGAAGAAATCAAAAACCAAACAGAAAATGGTGGAAACTGAAGAAGAAGAAGAACAAGAACAAGAACAAGAACAAGTTGATGTTCCACAATCATCAACAAAGAAGAAAACAAAAAACAAAAACAAAATTGAAACTGAAGAAGAAGTTGAAGTTGAAGAGTCACAATCATCAAAGAAGAAAAAATCAAAAGGCAAAAAGAAAATGGTAGAAACTGAAGAAGAAGAAGAAGAAGAACCTGATGAACAAATTGAGGTTACAATTGAAGTTGTTAATCCCGAACCAGACGAATCACTTCCATATATTACTTATTTTCCTTCTGGATTTGATCCTGATAAACACCCCGGTTCGATCGATGTTAAAGTTTATCGAAATAAGCATATGCCTAAGAGAGTTGAGCTTGTTGTTAGTGCTGAAGGAGTTCCTGTTGATTTTATTGGAACTAGTTATTCCGGTGAGGCGGCTGCGTTGAACCGGTCGATGTATATGCTTGGTGTTCTTGATAAGGATACTAAGATACTTAAGATTGTGCCTGTTGCTTCTAATAAGGTAGTGATAATTTTTTGAAGAAGAAATAAATTGTGGTAATGTTTTGGAATTTGGTTATGTTTGGTTAATGTTGATTGGTTGGTGTTTTGTAGGTATTCAGAATGGAACCGAGAGTTTGTGGTGTGGATTATAATGTGCCGGTTGCAACTCCGAATGTGGAAGAGGAGGAGATGAGTGCGCAAGAGTTGGCAGAGCAGATGCGTGAGAAGAGGCGAAAGACTGATTCTGCTTTGGGAACAAAGAAGCGACGTGCTATGGTATATTTTGTTTCTGTTTAACCCTTGTTTGCTATGGTAAATTTGTCTAATGAGTAGTTAGCACAACTTAGTGAGTCCATATTTCAGTGTGATTTAATTATTTTTAGAAAACTTAGTGAGTGACGCATGAATCTCAACTTAGTAGAGGTAATAATATATAAGAGAAGTCCCCTTGAGCTTAGCTCGGTTAGTAGGGACATTGCATGGAAAGTGCAAGGACTGGGCTCTAGTGAGCTTAGTTTAGTTAGTAGGAACATTGCACTTAAAGTGTAGGGACTGGGGTTCGAACCCTGCTAAGTCTCCGTGAGCTTAGTTTAGTTCAGTTGGTAGGAACATTGCACGTAAAGTGCAGGGTCTGACTCAATCTCAAAAGTTAGCTTAAGAATGCAAAGATTAATTTGGCCATATCTTTAGAAGAGGTGGGGGGATCTCAACATTCAGAAAATGTTCTTCTGTTGAGCTTCTTCTATTTTCAGTCGAAATTCGATATCCTAGTAGCTTTGTTAAATTGTCTTCTTTTTACAAACCATTAGGAGACATATATTATGCATTGTCAATGTCACCCATTGGTTGAAAAATACAAACCATAAGGTAAGATTTATAATTTATAAACGTGTTCATGCATCAAAGCTATGGTTTAATACATCATCTAGATACAGTCTAAGTTGTTTAGGACTATAGCCATGTTTTCTAAAATAATTATGCCTTACATTCTCAAGGTGAATTCTAATACCTCTAAACCCTATTTACACTTATAAGTCCCAAATTATATTTCAGCCAAAAAAACCATTGTCTTAGCAATAGTAAATGGTCTACTTGTTCTCATGCAAAACATTGAAAGTTACAACGCAGTATGGCACTAGATGATACTTAACTTTCTACACATAAACCAAGAAACTCCCAAATTCTTGTCACTATCAAAATCATAAATTTCTGTTAGACAGACATCCAAGGAAAAATCAGGGCAGAATATGTTTGGTTTGAAATTGAATGATCACTATATGAAGACATAGGTGTATGCTCTGTATGAAAATTATCAGAATGGAATATTTGCAGGTTTTTGAAAACAAGAAATTGAATGAAAACTATAGCAATCATATTGTATGAATGAATATAAACTAGAGTTTTGTTGAATAACACGTCTTCTTGGATTTTCATGTTTAAGGAAATGAACATTAACTGAACATGAAATAATAAAATAAAAAATGTTGGATTATAGTTCATCCCAAAAGGTCGACCAATAGCAGTTTCTTAAGTTTTCCTATTGTAACCCTGTCCTCTTCCTTGTAGTTCTTCTGCTGAAAGTGTGAAGGGTGTGCGTTTGTTGAACTGAGCTGTGTACTGCGTTTTAAGGATCCTTTTAATTTGCCTTAGTTATGATCGACACGAATTCCTTTGGTTACCGATATGTCTGGAGGGTTTAGAGTTATGCTCTATATCATGGCTTAATTAATTGCATTGCATATTATTGTGTCTCTTGATGGGGTTTCCCATAGATGCTGGCTCATTCTTTGTGGCCATCTAGTGAGTAGTCATTCTAGTCCATGAAATCCTGCTGATTGATTGTTTTCTTATATCCCACTGAGACTACATTTTTGGTAAATTGTTTAAGATGCTTTTTCTTTAAACGGTGAATCCAAGGAAATGTACTGACATACCCATTTTATATTTTGTCCATTATTTTGTTTTTGTTATGAAAATTTATCACTTAACCTAATTTTAAGTAACCTTTTAGGTAGTATTTATAGGTGAGGATATCACTGTTGAATTTTTGTGATTGAGTCTTAAATTATGATTCAACAAGGTATACCTGATTTTTTTTTAGCTGTTTTAAACTAACTAATATTGGAATTTGTATTATTCTGCAGCTTAATAAGTGGGACGAAAGGAGAAAAGATGACGAACCTGAAGCTAGAATGAATCTGGCTGAGAAAATGAAAAATGTTGAAGTAAAAGAATTAGCTCTTGCAAATACAGAAGCTCATGTAGCTCACAATATACCACCGTATAATTCTTCTGCAACCACACCGCAAGAGGCTTATATATTGGACGAAATGATCCTTTCGGTAGAATGGAATCATCTTCAAGACATTTATTATGCTTTGCTGAAGGAAGAAGATGTCAGTCATTACCCAAATTTTATTCGCTACAGGATCGACAAATTAAAGAAAATTAAGGTATTTATACAGATATAACCTTCTTGCTTAAAACATAACTTTGGAGTTCCTAATTATTGGTCATTGGAACCGTAATATAGTTTTGCTTTACCAGTAATACTATACTTGCTTATATTATTATGTAACGGTAAGATATGTTTCGACCCCTGGTCATTCAATAATTATAAAAATGTTTTATCGTTAACATTTCTTCAATTTAAGTGATGTTGTCTGCAATTTTTCGGTGACCCCCCAAATTATTGTCATTAAAGTTAGCTAATTAATTAAACTGATTAGCCCAAAGCTGTTGTGATATTTTTTGAATGTCGTCTGCAATTTTCCATACTAGATTTCTTATTTCTAATACTTTGAAGTAAAGGAAACTTGGATACTTCAAAATGGCAACCCTGTCTGGTCATTTCTGTATCACATGCATTCATGTCTGAGAGTTCATTGACAGTCTACATGTGCCTTTTGCAATTTTTTAAACAACTTTCATGCCATTACAAATGAGAACGCCTCAATTAACTTTAATAAATGTTGACATTTTGTTGTTCTTATAATAAAGCAATGTCACTCTCGTTTAAGATTGTGTTGTGTCTGATTTTTTTAATTTGGTTTTATATTCTTAATTTGGTATCATGTTGCCGTGGATCTCACCTATTTGTTGAAGATTGAATGACTTGTATTTCAAAATATATTTTAAAACCGTTCTATCTACCATCAATATATACCTTGACTGCTGATTTTTTTACCTACGGCAGGGAATCTGTGTGTGTTTTCTAGGATAAAGTTCTGAGATTTGTTTTTCCTTATTAAATTATTATATCCGTTATCTCTATCTATTGTCTATATTTACAGGACGACTCTGAACAGCTGAAGTTTGCTTGCATACTCTCATTCATCAATCATCTTCTCAAATTCAAAGATCAGCACTCCATGGATGGTGTTTCTTCTTCAAAGCATCATAAAGTTCCCCACATTATAAATCATAGATTCACGACAATGTTTGCTGTTACTGAATCAAGAAGGATGCCACCTGAAAAGATGAATCTTCTCATTTCGTATGTTTTGGTGCTCACACTTTTCTGCGACAAATTCCAGACTGACTGCACTGATATATCAAAGGATCTAAGGATGTCTACAGTTTCGGTGAGACAAATCTATCAGCATTTGGGTTGTAAATTTGTAAGAGAGAATGGGTCTTACTATGCTACACTTCCTGTCCCTCTTACATTTCCAGAGGCAAGGGCAAGGAAGAAGCCGAGAAGGAATTGATCACTTTCGAGTCTGTTTTTGTTACTATCGACTAATGCAAATCAAAGTTGTTTGTTAGTCACTTTGATGCAGGGATGTCAAATTTTGCTATCCGAACCTACAAGTTGTTGGGTACTCTACTTTCTTGTTTTAATCTGCGAATATTTGAACTATGTTACTGCATTGTGTTTTGATGATTTTGTAAGTGATTAATACACTTACTATAATTTATTTTATAAGTCCATACATAAGATAAATGTTTGTTATTGGTCAATTAGTTATGAGTTGAATTGAATCAAGCAACCTAGTATTGTTAGTAACATATATTTGAACAATCACACCCCTACATCTACATAAAATATCCAAAATGTCTCTCACTTAAAAGCTACCTTCACCCACTTTTAGATATCTATTTGGGAAAATAATTTATAACTACAACACTTGTTAGTAACACCCTATATGAATTAGGGGTGGCAAAATAATCCATTAAGGAAAAATCTATCCATTAATTTATCCATCCAAACCATCTACAAAAAAATTATTTTGTAATTGGATTGGAACCATCCACTAATTGATTGGATGGATTTAATCCATCCAGCTTAGTTTCAAAGTCCAATTGAATCATTAATTATAATTTAATTTTTTTACCTTCTAAATCTCTTTTTTTTTTCTTAGTAAAAAAAAATCTTATTTTTTTTACCATCTCAATTTTTTTTACCTTCTCAATTTATTTTATTTTATTTTAATCTAAAGAATATCCTAGTTTTATTGTTTATAATTCAAAATTAAATATTTTGAGAAAGGTTTTATTGTTTTTTGGTTATGCTAATTGTTGGTGATCATCGTACAACATCATTCAAGATATATATATATATATACACTACCTCCGTTCCTTTTCACAAACATTATCTATTTTCAACAAAATTGTAACAAACTTTATTTAAAAACAAACAAACTTTGTATACAATAAAAAGATTATATCGTTTCAACAAAAAAATATTATACAAAATTTAGTCAATAAAATAAAATAGAAAGGAGGGTATAATATGCAAAATATAACCTAAATTGCCAAAACGATAAGTAAAAAGGAACAAATATTTTTTTCTAAAACGACAAGTAAAAAGAAACAAAGGTAGTAATGCTTTGATTTATTGAATTATCTTGTTTTGTTATGTGTCAATATGCTGCAGTCAAACCAATGTGCTCGTTATAAGTTTTGTTTGCCTTCTTTTCTATGTGACGATTATGTTAAACTGATTTTGTTTTACTTCTTTTTGTTTGGTTATTACAGTGTTGGGAGGGGTTTGGGTACTGTCTGGAGTGGTTTGGGTAGCTTTAAAAGTGTCTGGGCAGTGTCGAGCAACTTTAGAAGTGTCCGGGCAGATGTCGGTCAATGTCAGGCAGGTGTCGGGCAGGTGTTGGGCAACGTTACAAGAGTTCAGGGCAGCTTCGGACAGTCTTAGAAGGGTCCAGGCAGCGTCGGGCAAACTTGGTTCGACTAATTATTACAAATTACAATTAATTATAATTTTTCATGAAATTATAAAATAAAAATTGTAATATTTAAATTAATGGATGGATTGGATATCCATCCATTAAAATGGTGATAATGGATGGATTGGATTGAATTTTATTTTAAGAATTTTAATGGATTGGTAATAGATTAATGAATTATTATAATCCATCCATTATAAATCCAAGTCCAAATTCATCCATTCATCCATTTCGCCACCCTTAATATGAATACCTAACTATTTAAACCAACCAGGTGATGGTATAACAATGTGTTTGGAATTCCAAAACATGATCAATTCGAAAGTGATAACATTTGTTCCTAGACTTGATGAATGTGATTAGGAGCAAGCTTAAACCACACATCAAATAGATTAATAACTAAGTTTTTTTTTCTAACTTTTTTGTTGAATATTTATGCATTCAAGATTAATTCTTTTAACTAAATATTAGTTAGTTCAGTGGTGATTAACGTTGAATTTAGTAGGGAAGACGACGATTCGATCCTCCGCAATTGCATTCAAAAGAGAACTGAAACAACATAATGTCCGAACTCTACTAGAACCCCCTTCCCATAAGAACGAGGGTGAAAAAAATAGTTCTTTTCATGAGAGGATTTAATTTCACCCATTTGCTTTGCATGTATTACCTCATAAATTTGTGAGTTTTAACATTTGGTAAATATTTTCCTATTTATTTATTTATTTATGTTCTTTTAGTGCACAAAATAATCCTCTCCCCCATAAAGGCATAAACTATGGTTTGGCCGTCAAATAGTTTAGTTCAATTGATAAGAGATTCAAACACTTTATACTGTGAGGAATTCAAAGTCAACTTTATACATTTATAGGGAAAATTCAATTAGAGGACATAATTCACAATGTGTCTCACATACCTATAAGATTGTTGGGGGGGAAATATGGTTAACCTTGGTGTTTCAACATATTCTCCAATTTTCATAGATGCACCTAAAAATGGCTTGCAAAGGGATTACATTGGTTTGAAGATACTTGTTGCATATTAAAACAATGCAAGCTCATGCAAGCTATATTACATTTTATCAAAATTAGTACAAAATAATCCTTACTTAATAATGATAATAATAATAATAATATTAATAATAATTAAAAAAAAATACAAAATGCATAATAAATTTCTACACACATTATATAATAAAATATTATAAGGTTTTAACTTAGAAGTGACATATCAATGCCATACATACAATGTAACAATAAGTAAGTTAATTAACAGCAAGAGATTAATTAATAAGAGCACAAGCAGCAGCAAAGTAAGTAATTAATTACTAGATCATAGTGTTGGATAGATCCATAGGATATGAATTGGTGATAACATTGTCCATGTAATAATGTGGATGGTTTGGATCCATTACCACATACTGCATGTCCTCTGAAGGCTTCCAGTGCCTTTTCCTTTGATTAATAAACCAGTTGTTTATTTGTTTCTGATCAAGACCTGTTGACTCTGCCAGTGCCAGTTTCTGTGATTCCTGTTATTATTCATAAATAAATACATAAGTATAAATATAATAGTACATTTCAATTGTGTGACAAAAATTATTCTCATTCATTTGTCTTCAAGCAGTTATTATATACTAATAAATTATAAAGGTAACATTCTTATGGATATGCATTTGGGTTTTCTGCTCTCGCCTTTGAAACACGGACACTCCTGGTATTAAATGTGTCCACATTGACATTTTTTATTACATTGTACTATTATGTCATTTTATCAAATTTTTATCAATGTCGACATGTTAATGTCCGGTGTTCATGTTTGTGCTTCATATACGGTCACAATCTCATGCAGTCATGTAGTCAATTACATCACTGGATGATAGATCAAGATAACTTACAATCCAAATTTAATATAGTTTTTTTTTTAAAAAAAGTTTAAAATGTCAAACTTAAAATCTTAATAGTCCGACTTGATCCATTGACCAGTGATATAGTTGACTGCGCGTGTACTTGGACGAAAATGTGCCCGCACAAAACTAAAATATTACACAAAATTGATATGTTCATGCAATCTAAACGTTCAAATTAAGATCGGACAACTCACATTTTGACTATAAAAATTGGACATGATATACTAAATGCATGTTTGGGTGTGTAAATTCGACATGATATAATAAATGCATGTTTGGGTGTGTAACGAAGACAAAATTATGGTGATTTATCGTAATTTTGCAAACACTACACTTTGAACAAAATCACGATGCTAACATAACATGGTTTTATCAAATCAAAGGTGATTCCAAGTCCGGAAATGGATTAAGTGCAGTCAGTGCATTTTAGCCGTCTGACTTAAATCAAACAGTTTAGATTTAAATGCAACTATCTTAAAAGATAAAAATTCTGATGTTTAAATATAAACCGTCCGATCTCTATCGAACAGTTTTGATCTCACTGACAGTATGTGCAATCAGGGGTGCCGACTGCACACCAAGTGAAAACATGAGTTGCCTTTATTTTGATCAATTAATCAAAAATGAAAAATGTGTGATTTAATGAATGCAAGAAATCAAAAAAGGTAAAAAAGATTTGAAATTAAAAGATACATACAGAGGGATAAGGCCATTTGTAATGTCTACTCCACCATTCAAGTAATTGTTGCCTTGCTTCTTTTGGTAGTTTTCCTTTTTTCCTTTTCTTCATGAATTCTTGCTTCAGACTGCCCAAATATCCACTGTACTTTCTCAAAAGCTGACCCTTTAATTCTCTGTCTTCTGCTTGAGGATCTACCATGTTGTTGTATAGATCAACATGTTCTTCTTCAGATGATTCATTCCTTTCTCCACCTTCATTACAAGCTGCTCATAATCATATATAAATCATTTCAATTATCATGCTTAAAAATAATTAATCACTAAAATTGGATATTTTAGATATCTTACATAGTAGGTAGTGTCTAATATGGACCTCTTAAAAATGGTGTGGATCTTTACTACTTTTAGTAAAAAATAAATTTTATACTAATAAAAATTGAGAGAACATAGTCATCGTGAGCTTAGCTCAGTTAGTAAGGACATCACATTTTATATGCAGGGGTTAGGATTCGAACTCCGAACACCCTACTTATTCACCTAAGGGTGAAATTTCTAACTATTAGGCTATTTGACAAAAAAATTGAGAACATATATAATATTTTAGTAAAATTTACTAAAAATAGTAAGGTCGGTCTTTGGACCAGTTTCTTATTAGATACCCTCTAAATCCTAGGACCTAGTAACTAAACTCTTCAAACCAATTTGTAAAGTGATGCTTCAAAGTTCTATTTATCCCATATTTCTCACAATGTAAAACTTGAGCTTTTACCTAATAATAGTTTAATACTTGCTTCTAAAAAATACAAGCTAGTCATCAATTAAATAAATATAGAAAACAAACATGAAAACTCAAATTTAGAGTAAAACTAAACATGAGAAAAGTGTATATAAGCAAATGAGAGTGAAGTTCAAACGGTTTGAACTTCTGAACTATTGACCTTCAAGCTTTGACCACTTTGCAATCAAACAAGAATTTGCAACTAAACAAGACTCACTTTGTCTTATATTCTGTCTCATTTGAAATGGAGTATTTTTTATCTTGAATTATTTGTCATTTTATGATACAAATTCAACATGTATTACTTTTCACATGTTACCCTTATTTATTGAAGTAGATGCATGAATATGGTGGGAAATAAAAAATGAAGTACATAGTATTTTGCAATAAAATATGGTATAAATAACCATTTTCTTAAGAAATATCCACATTCCAAATGAGACACATAATATGAGACGGAGGAAGTATCTATGTTATTGTTTAGGACAAATTTTGATATCACAAGGGTAAATGTTTAGGACAATCTTCAATCATTGGGAAATAATTGTTTCAGCACATATTAAGGTTAGTATTTGAACTAGGAGCATAGGATAAAGAGCCCATTAGAGACCATTATCTATACATCATTCATTCATTCATTCCCAAGGCTAGCTAGCTCCATGCATATAAGCCTTGAGAAAATGGACACTCCTTTTCCTTTAGACAAGAAAAAGTTAAAGATGAAAGAGTATTCCTTGTGAATGTATATTTCACCAAAATAACTCATCCAGGGCAACATAATCAACATATAAAGAGACCCTATCCAAGCCTAGATGCAGAAATTAAAACCAGGGGAAACATATTACCATAACCAATAAAAAGCACATTATTTGCTTTAGAAAATACTTATTGTTACAAGAGAAGTTTGACAACAAACACAACAATCTTAGGGTTTGGAGGACCGGAGATTCCGGATTTGAGCACACCTAGCAGTAGTGCCTTTGGAGGAGATAAATGTAAATACCATTGTACGTTCTCTTTGAGCCCTAAAGTCTTCCTTACCCTAGTCTACCCACCATTTATTTACACACTTTCGAGTCATATCTCGAACAATATAGAAATGTTAACATATTTTAAAATGACGGACATGGACACGCGTTACAAACTTGAGTCGGTTTCGGCCCAAAACATGAATAGTTATTTGAGGGGTGTCTAAGATGAACCCCTTAAAAATGGTCCAAAGATAGACCATTACTATTTTTAGTAAAAAAAAAAAATGAATTTTATGATAATAAAAAATGAAAAACAAATACAACATTTTTATCAAAATTAACTGAAAGTAGTTAGATCCTCCTTTGGACCATCCATTATTAGAAAATTGAAGAGTTTAACAAAATTCAAATATAACAAAAAACATATAATAGATATATTCTTATTAATTACAATCTGTTTTAGTGCAAATTTATGTTTTGAAGGGCAAGACAGTACATTACTACAAGAAAACCTCAATAATTGAAAAAAAATGGCATATGATATGAACCACAAAAATAGATGGGAACATGAACATAAAGATCAAAAACATTGAATTGCTTTTACTACTTAACAAGAGACTCTCATAAACTTTGGATATCAATAAGAGTAAAGTTAATACTACTATACTTTTCATGCAATAAGTTTCTACTTATTTTCATCATAGTCATTAATTGCTTTAGCAGAAAAATTTGACTCATATTTCTGATGGTTGTCAAACTCAATTGTCTAATCTTAACACAGTTCATTTTTTGAAACACCAAAGATATATATACACTAGCACAAGCATAACATGTGGTAGAAATGCAACATTGATAAGTGCAGATACGACAGATTATATCCATTTTCAGCTTAAGAAGACAAGAAAACAACATTTTTTGTATATCAAATCAAATTACATAAATTCTAACAAGCATTATAACATGCATCTTCACCTAAAGACACATAAAAATAAATCTAGAATGGTGACAACACATTATAATCAAACATTCACACTTGTTATATTATATGATATGAAATGAAATTATACAATTTAATAAAATATTCCAACTATATAGGGGGAATAATTTTTACACGGAACCTTGATGAGACAAATGAGATAAAGTAACTAGAAAAAATAAACTCATCATTATTCTTAAGCACACATAATAGCTTAACCTCTTTTCATGTCACTAATCAAACCCAAAAAGCACACACAAATGTACATGTATTTTACTCTTTTTCTTTTATTGATAGAAATGCACATGAGGTAAAATTCAACTTTTTTTGGTTTTAATCAAAAAGAATACTATATATTATGAATAAATGTTAAGTGAAAACCTAATAAACTTTGCAATTATTTTTTCATGTTCATGTAATCTAAAATCCTTTTTGCACTTGTCCCCAAGAAAGTACTTGAGTCTTTGAAACTATTCTACTATGAGCATTTTGAATTTCACTTTCTGGGAATAAGTGCAGAAGAAACCCTAATCCATTGGTTATAATTTACAAAACCTAAACTCAACCACCAATCTTAATTCCTCTTTCCAAGTCCTCTAAAATTTTGGATTCATGTTTCAAGTAGAATCCAAATTTTTTTGGTTATTTTAAGAACACAAAAGCTAGAGAAAAATCTGAAAGTTTCTGTAGCATGATATCAAATGGGGAAAAACTTAGATAAGTTATGTATGTGATGTGATGATGCAATTCTTATATTTCCCATAAAAACAATACTATCAAATGCACACACACACACAAGAAACGACGAATTAACAAGATACCTATATTGTTAAGTTCCTTCAATGCACCAACACCAAGAAAATAATACATCATATATATACACATCACCATCTTACTTTATTTTCAGACAAAACACATTTTTTGAGCTATAAGCACCTTTTTAGAACTCATTTATTTATGCAAAGAAAATTAAGTAGAGTACTACTCCTAGTTAAAAAACATAAAATATCATTAGAAAGACTAGTTAAGATTTTTTTACAAAAATAAAGTTGGTGAGAAGTACTAGTTACAAAAATAAAATATCATTAGAAAGCCCGATTAAATTAAGATTTTTTAAAAAAATCATTGGGTCAGCTATCTCATGCTTCGAGGTGTCTCTAATCTAACGAGGGATTAGTCACTGCGTTTGGCGGTACATACCCCGGTCTCGACCAAAAAAATTAAGTTTTTTTTTAAAAAAAAATTGGCAAGCAAAAGTAGATCTTGTTATCAACACTTCAATTAAGTTAACTAATTTAATTAATTAATCACCAAACACTTTAACATCCTAACAAAATTAACAAATTTGCTATAAAACCCAGTTTCGATTCCTGGCTGATACAATTTTTAATCAGACTTTACTCACCTCACGGCCGAATCAAAAGGTTATTATAATCCAAAAAAAATAGTTAAGTAAATAATCAAGATTAAAATAATCTCTAACAAAATTAACAAACTTTTCCTCCAAACAAAGACATGCATGCACACATAATTAGTTAAGTAAATAATCAAGATTAAAATATTATTAGAGAGAGAGAGAGAGGTTATTATCACCAATATTATCTGAAGAAGAAGAAACTGTGAGATTTTTGAAATGAACTTCAATCCTTTGAAGAAAAAGCATGGCTTCTTTCAAGGGTTTAGAGAGTTCTTGTTCATACTTAATCAACATCTCACAATAAGCTTCCATGAACTGATCCAAAGCTGGATCTTCACCTATACAACTTGATCCAACTGATTCTCCACCCATTCTCACTGCAGATGCACATGCTTCTTCTAACCTAGCCACCACTTCACTTGGTGCTCCAACCTAAAAAAACACAAACCACACTATAATAATTAATAAATTAATTAATAAACTTCCATTAACTAAAAAAAAAATTAGAAGAAGGAAAAAAAATAGTGAAGAGATGAAAGTGTCTTTATCATTTATGCTTTAAAGGGTTTTTGACTTACAATAATATAGATGAAAGTTTGTCAATATTAGTAATAAATGGAAATGGAAACTGAAAGACCACAGTTTCAAAGTACAATTATATAACACATCTCATCAGATCCATACTTGTCAAAAACAAAGAAAGTACAAAGAAATTAATTACACTTACACACACACACATCATTTTCAAAATAATCATAGTAACTTTTTTTTTCTTTCCTTTTTTTTTCCATTTTTTTTCTTACCTTTTGACAATTGATGTAAGCTTCAAGGAGACGATGATAGTGAGGATGAGCCATAATTTTTGCTTTAACAGAAGAAGATGAAGAAGAACTTCCATTGTTGTTGGTATCCATGAAATAGTAACCTAAACCAGGAGTGGTATTATTGTTTTGAAGCATGATAGAAGTGTTGTTGTTGGTGGTGTTGTTGTTATTAGTGGAATTAGGGATAGGAAGAAAGAGACAACTAGTGTTGTTGTTTGCATTAGTATTGTTGTTATTAGGATTATTATTGGAATTTAATGGATTATGAGTATGATTATGATTATGATGATGTTGATTATGAGAAGTGACTAAAGGCATCATCATCATTGGAGGAGGACATAGCCCACCACTGTTTTCACCAAAACCACTCATCATATGATAAGAAGAATTATTTCCCTCCATTGAATGAATCTCTCTAAAACTTTCTCTCACTCTCCACAAAACACAAATATTCACTTCATTTTCTCTTTATCTCTCTGAAAATGTTTTTTTGTTTTTTTTAAGAGGGTCACCCGGGTTTTATGGTAAAAAAGTAAGAGGGTTTAAAAGAAAGAAAAAAACATAAATAGTGATGTTATGTTATGGTGGCTAGGGTATAGTTATAGTTACAGTGAGTTACATGGAGAAGTAGCTAGGTTTTTGGATTCTACTACTATTACTGGCAAAAGCCTGCAGAGATTTCCTTTGGAAAATGAGTGTTAATCTTTCTTTCAACCCATTCTAAGCATTTAGGTAATGAATGAATGAATCTATCTCTCTCTCTTTACTATAGCTAGTGGATAAAACAAGGTTACTTTTGAGTTATGAATAATTAAGATGATGAGGAAAAGATGAATCAATTGAAGAAGAGTGGAAAGAGAGAGAGAAGAAGGGTTAGTGTAAGTGTAAGAGACATTGGTGACAAAAAAAGGTTTTACCTTCCCAATGAAAACTCTACCTTCCTTTTTCTGCACTGCCACTGATACCCTGCTGCCATACAAAAGCAGAGGGAAGAGAACAAGCAAGTTTTTTTGTTTTGTTTTTATGAGAGAGAGAGAGAGAGAGAGAGAGAGAGAACTAAACAGTGAGAGAGATAGGAACGATCAAATCGAGGAAGAGGAAACAAGTTACCTACTACTACTATACAACTGATGAGTGATGAATATATTGGAGAAAGAAGATAGGTTTATCAGTTTATGGGGCACGGAATCAATCCTATCTCTTATTGTTCTCTATTTTTTTGGTTCATTTCTAATTTATTAGGGTCGAGCATGACCCTCCAATCGGGTCCAAGACCAATATTAGGGCCAGGTAAAACACCGCAGTCCAACTCAACCCGAAAAAACCGAAAATAAATATAGAGAAATGGGCGGTTTGTAATGAGTCACAAGTGGTTAAAAAACAATTTGAATTGAGTTATTATGGGCGGGTCCGGATATAAAGAATTTGACCACGGATAGTACCTGAAACCCGCCCCGCCCGCAGAGAGTATTAAATAGAAAAAATTTAAAACTTGCATTAGGGTTTGAAAAATACACATATGTCATATATATATATATATATATATATATATATATACTTCTAATCTTTTTCAAACACATTGTCCGCCTTCATTTGTCATTTTATCACTTTACCTCAAAAAAATTCATAGAAAATGAAAAATTCATTAAAGCTCTCTCTTACTCTCAATCACAAAAATAACTAAATAAAACTCAACAAAACCCGTTCACCACCACTAACCAATATGAGAAATTATTAGGCACATTGGGTCATATGTTTTGACTTGCGGTATGGGATGGATTACCACTTTTGGCCAAAACCCGCCTGATTCCCACCCCTAACCAATATAACCGATTACATATCGGTATTTGGTCGGATGTGAATCGGGTTTTGGGTCAACAGGTGTGATAAATCAGTTATACATATGGTTCCATACAAACGAGTGTGGGACTATCTCTTAGTAACCGAAATTGACCCAACAACTTTTAAGATGCAAATTAAACTGATTTTCGTTAAGATCAAAAGGAAGTTTTTGTGGAGTAGGTTGTCTACTCGGAGAAAGATAAATTGGGTGAAATGAGACGACGTGTGTATACCGAAAAAGGAGGGTGGGTTCGGTGTGCGTGATCTTCGTTTAACCAACATTAGCCTTTTAGCAAAGTGGAGGTGGAAATTTTCCAACCGGATGCTGAGTTGTGGAAGGCCATTGGTGGCCAAATATGGTGAGCAAGTGACCAATACTAATATTTTAGGCAAGGCTTTTATCTCGTGTGTCGGGTCGTCCTAGTGGTGTAACATTTGTCTCTTGGATAATGATATTCGGTGGTTTGATTTAGTGGTTGTTCTGCAAGTGGGGAATGGATTCACAGCGGGATTTTGGAATCATATGTGGATAGGAAATCAATCTCGTCGTACTCGTTTCCCCCATATGTTTAGTTTATCGGAGCATAAACTTTCTAACATATGTGACATGGGCCGAATGGAGGATGGGGTATGGAGGTGGAAAAATTATTTGGAGAAGGCAGATGTTTGAATGAGAGAAACTCATTCTTCGGAAAGCTGATTGCTATTATTGATGTGTTCCAGCAAGTTGATTGCCAAGATAGGTGGCGGTGGCGTGAGAATGTGGACTTGGGTTTGTTGGAACAAAAATGGTTCTGACAATTATTCGTTTAAGTTTTGATGATAACAAAGTATTAATAAGCAATAGGGTACTCTAATAATTTAATCTAAGTGTGCAGGAACTAAGGTTAAGATTAAGATTGCACAGCTTAAAGTCTCTGATGACCTTATCAGAAGCATCAATAGGAGTTCTCATGATCTATCAGAAGGAAAAATCATCAGAAACATATAGTCATCAAAGACATTCATCACTGAGTTTATCAGAAGCTGTAATTGGAAATACAAGTTCTGATAATCAGTCGTTTGCAGGAAGTTTCATCAAAAGAAATCACATGACTGACCTATGGATTGATGAAAAGATCACATGTTAAGCTTAAGAATTAACAACTGTCATATTCAAATGTGTGAAGGAAAATCAAAGCACGTTTAGTATATCATCTTGGGAAGATAATGATAGCATTAGTCATTTTCCAATTACCTCATTTGGACATACAAGCTCTTAACCTGCAAAAGGAAGTCAAAGGTTTCCTCATTGAGCTTAAGCACATGTGATCACCTAGGAACTACTCCAGCGGACCAAATGACTTGACAACGGTCATGTAATTCAAACGTCTACATCATGTCATATATAATGAGACCTCGTACATGAAGTGTAGTGTGAATTACAACAAGCAAACTGAATATACTCACAAGAAAAGCAAACAGAGCTTCTGATAGTTATCTAGATTTGCATCTCTCACTTATTCTCTTAGGATTCTAAGTGTTTAGTTCTTGTGACTTAAGTTGTAATTTTATCTTGAGTATTTGATTATTGTCAAGTATCTCAAGACACCAAAAACCTCTTTAACTCTTGTGTAAAGTTAGGAAGTCTCTTGCTAGTGGGCTTGAGCATATGGAAGTCTCTTACTGATGTGTTTGAGCAAGTGTAATCTGTGTGATTATAGTGAACTCCCTTGGAAGTGCAAGGGGACTGGACTACTCTCAACTTGTGAGAGGAACCAATATAAAATTCCCTGTGTCTACTCTCTCTCTCCCAATCGTTTTAATTGTGTTTATCCGCTGCACATTCTGATAAGTTGTAAGAACTTAGAAGAAGTTTTTAAAACTCCTAAAACACAATTCAACCCCCCCCCCCCTTCTTGTGTTTTTCGTACCTTCAGGGTTTTACGGCGAAGTCTGCCTATCATCAACTTGTCTCTCTTCACCGTCTGGCAGGTACTCTAAATGTCTCGTAGAAGTTTGTTTTAATAACATTTGGAAGAGCGTTGCAGCGTCTATGGTAAATGCCTTATCTTGGCAATTGATGCTCAGTAGATTGCCAACAAGAGAAAACTTAGAGTTGAGAGGGATGGTGCGCCGAAATGATTTGTGGTGTCCTTTTTGTAATAATAATGCAAAAACTAAGACTCATCTTTTCCCTCACTGTCGTTTTTCTGCATATGTGAGGTATGAGATTGTCTGTTGGATTGATCACGCGTTAGTTTTGCCTTTGGATATATATGGGTCAATTTGTTGCTCTGTTGGCGGGTGCGGTGTTGGAAAAGAAGGAAATAAATGTATGGTTCTCATTTGGCATGCCTTCGTTTGGACAATTTGGAGAGCTCGCAACGTTCGGGTCTTTAATAATGGCATCATTGGAGACCATTAAACAATCGTCTTGGTAGTGGTTCATTGAGTATATGGCTAAAGGTTCGTACTTGTTTTATGAATGGCGTTGGAACCCATGAGATTGTTTTAAGCAATGGTGAATTTTTTTATTTTGGGTCTGCTTTCTTGTTTCAGTTTTATTTTTGTGCGGGGTTAGTAGACTGGTTTGGGTAGTTTTGGTGTTGTCTCTGTGTTGGGCTTTGTTGTGGCATTGGCTTTTCCTTGTAATTCTATTTATTGATCTTTGAGTACTTCTTGTGCCTGTGAGAGTTTCTAATATATACACTTTGGCCTTTCAAAAAAAAAAACCGATTTTTGTTTTCTCTCCTACTCTCAGTCTCTTATATTATTTATTTTATTGTTTTTATCCATCTTTAATATATAACATAAATATTATCTTTTACAAGATTGCAATATGTTGATGAAATAGGTTTAAAAGATATTCTAAATTCTAGTTTTATTTTAATTTATATTTCTCATCTACTTGATCAATTATTATCTTTAGATCTACATATTTGAAAAAAAATAATTACAACTCACCCTCTTTACTTGTTGTCTTGTGTATGATGTATTGAACTATTTGAAAAATAAGTTGTTGTGGCTTTTATCATTTTGATGATTTTCAGTTCGAACCCAACCGATGTTCAGTCCTATTATTTATTATTCTTGCTCTGGTACACCTAAAAGTCTTACATTGCTTGGGAGTTAAGACAAAGTGTAGTTTAATTATATACAATACTCATACACTTCAACTCAACGAGATACCTTTGACAATTGTGACGTTCTTTACACAGTGCGAAATATGTTCCTGAACTTAAACGAAATTTGTCATCAATAAAAATGACAATGACACTAGCATTGTGATTATGGAGATTTCACGTGATCCAAAGATAATAGGTAGATATATCAAAAAGTATATGTTAAATAAATCTACTATTATTAAGGTTAGAGCATGTTAATTAGTGGCATGAGTTTAGTTTAGCTTTTTTTTTTTTTTTTTTTTTTGGTTACAAAAAGAGGGCAAAGCTCAAAAGAAGAGGAAAAAAACTACGGAATCATACGAACATTTCTAGGCATATAAGTCCTAGAAAAATCAGCAAAGAGTATACTTTGAAGATCTATAGGAGGTTGCTCTAAGATTAATACATCAAAAGAATCATGCACCAGACTATGATTAGCTAGCCAATCTGCACTTCTGTTGCCTTCTCGCCAAGTGTGCTGAAATTGAATTTGCCAATCCATATTGATAAACTCCTGGATGCGCCGAATTAGAATGGGGGTGGCCCCATTAAGATTGCTTTTAAATCAAGAAGTAAAAATCTTCAGCAATAGATAGATATTGTTTTGTCCAACTTTTATATAAGTTTTCAACTCCTTAAGATAAAAGTTGGGCTAAACTAAAAATAATAGCAATTTTCTTACAGAAATAAATTTGTGGGTCATATATTTAGAATCTTACAAACTCTTGGTATATAATACTCCCTCCGTCCCAAAATGTAAGAGAAAAAAACTCAATTTATTTGTCTCAAAATGTAAGAGAAAAAGTTCAAACATTTATCTTTTCAAGAAAAATTTACTCTCTCTCTTACTTTTTCTATAACCAACAACCAATAAAAATTGTTTTTACATCTTTCCATACAACTTTTTTCAAAAAAAATACTCTCAATCATTATATTTTACTTTTTCTTAATAAGTGTGATTTTTGTTTTTTCTCTTACATTTCGGGACGGAGGGAGTACAATATACTTGTATATTATATTGATGTTAAATCCAAATATAAATGAATTCAGATAGGTGTATATTTGAGAAAAATAGGTTATAATTGAAAGTTGATAGATTATATAGTTGATTGCTGATAGATTATAGATTATAATTTATAGTTGATAGCTGATGATTTATGGCTGATAGAGAATAAACTAAGCTTAAATAATGATTAGATTTCTGTAAGTTTTTTTTTTTTAAATTAACCTTAGCCATTACATTTCTTTTTTATTTTGGTCCATGACGTCAACTGCCATTCCAAAAATGCTAACGTGGATAACGGAGTGACAGTGGCGTATGTGATGTGTTAAGTGAAGATTAATGAGTGACTAAATCCAAAAAAAATTGATATTACAGTGATTAAATTCAAAAACACTGTATCTATAAAATTTCACTATGAATAAAATTCCAAAATTAAACAGTTTACTTATCCCCTTCACACCTCAACCGAAATTCCATTATTTTATGTAAGAATGTCATCATCAACAAACTCTCATTTCATTGTATATACATATAAATGAATGAATGAAAAACTGAAGGGTACAATGATATATATAAGATGAAATGTGTTCTATCATGTTTCATTTCAATTACTTTTTACAAATCCAAACAATGAATTTGTTTAGTTACCACTCAATTCCATCTTATACCACAATCCAAACATAAACTTAAGATTTTTTTACGTATATATTTTTTAAAAGCAAAATGGTGGAAGAAAACCCTCGGTACCACCTTCGGATATAAATTTTAATAAAAAGAGATTATAGGAATTGGGGAACATCGATCTGATCCAGTTAAACCACATAGGAATGTGCAATTAAAGATAATGCAAAAATTTAAACTAGAGGTGGTTTTAGAACCAACCTAAACAGGTAAGAAAAATCAGAGCAAGCACAAACTCATCGAACACTAACCAGCGAATCCTAATAAGGCGCAAAACCAAATAGCAAAAAAAATGATGTGTCAGCATTTGCAAAGGTTTGAAACGACGAATGAACCATCAACACAAGAAAATTCACGCATCACAAGCCCCTATGACAAAACACAACAGGCATAAACGACCCTTTCGAGCCAAACAAGTCTCTAACTACCAGATCTAAATAGAAACATAACACGACAGCAGCGACATAGTCTTTGGATGATGGAACTGAAGTTGCACCAACAAATTGAAGAAAACTGCATATCTCATCCGTCCGGAAGAATCATATTATTTTACATATAAAATTCAATCTAAAATCTAAATCTTATAATCTCTAATAAAAAATTGAGTTTAGTTATGACGTAAAACTGTCTAATTTTTTTATTTATAGATAAAGTGGTAATTTATTAAATTAAATTTACACACAACTATGAAATTTTTGAACTCAAAACCAAGTCACAACATCCGATTTAATAATTTTTATATTTTTACTAATTGAGCTAAAACTTCAAAACAAAAGAACTTAATTACTACCTCCGTACCAAAATATAAGTTGTTTTAACCATATCACACAAATTAAGAAACGTAATTAATATTGTATGAAAAAGAGAAATTATGAGTTTATTTACAACATTATTCTTCATTAATAATATGAAAAAGATTGAAGAAGTAAAAAAAGAAAGAGTAATAAATATTAAGGGTATATTAAAAAAATAACATTAAATATTTCATTGATATTATAAAACGACTTATTTTTTAATATAAATAATTTTCTCAAAACAACTTATATTTTTTTTTATGTGGAAGCTAAAGAAAAAAAAGGAAAAACAAAAAAGAAAAACTATTCATGAGGGAATAAGGTTCCCATTGCGTCATTCCTAAGAAGATCGCGGAGGTCTTTTGAAGGAGAAGTATGAGTCAAGTAGTCGGCTTCTGATGAAGCTTCAAGTTTGACGAAAAAAATCTGCACATTGATTTTCTTCTCTGAGAGTGTGGTAGAGGGAAATATTAGATTGGGAGAGCAACTCCTTTGTATTCTGGATCATCACATCATGAATATGAATATGATACTTTACATGTGAGTCTTTGATAAAGATGACACAGTTTAAAGAGTCAAAATAGAAGACAAGATTATCAATACCCATAAATGAAACCTAAAAATCTTGCAAAATAATGACCAAATGTATTTTTAATAATGCCGTCAAATCCAACTCGAACGAGAGAATCAACTCAACTTCCATCCACATTCAAAATGGTGCAAGAAAAACCACTTATATTTTGATACAATACCTTTAAAACATTAGTTAGGCTGACCCTAATTATATTATTACGCCAAATTTGTTTCCCTTAATTATCAAGTAAATTGAATGGAAATAATTTACTAGCTTAGAAAAAAGCGCGTGTGCATGTAAGTAAAAAAAGCTGTAAAGTATGTGGGACAGTCCGAATGTCTCATCCTCTTTAATAAATCTTTCATAACTCACTCACTCATTTTAATCTAAGCTATTTGTAGCACCATAGAATAGAATACTACTAGAAAATAGATATAGATATCTATATATCCCTCTACTTACATAGACTCATTTAGCATCATCATCACTTCCCCTTAGAAAAGAAAAGAAAAAGAAAAGCATCCCCATCACCATCAGGTTACGTACTTATTGTCGCATCTCATTGTCCCCCTTCTCCCCCCGGTTTATACTCTTCAAATTTTTTTGTTTTCTCTTGTGTGAGGATCCAAGAACTCCAATCCATCAATTAAAGGTCTATTTGAAAGAAAAAAATAACACATAATTTATAAGTTAGTTTATAATAAATGAATTTATAATTGATAAGTTAGTTGATAATTTATAATTAATTGCATTTGTATCGCTGGGTAAAATTAGTTGTTAAAGTGATTATTAATATGAAATGACATAAAATAAATAAATAATTAATATTTAATTATTTTTAAGTAAGATATATAATAGCGTTAAAGTTGGAAGAATAAACTAAAAGTTATAACCTAATTGAATTAGCTTATCAAAATAAATTAAAAATTGATCAAAATAAGCTATAAGCTCATGTGAAGAAAATGTTACCAAATAAGCTCATTTTAGAGTGTTGCCAAACAGACCATAAATACTCATCCAATCTCATATATAAGTAAAATTGACTTTTTAGATTTATTGAGAAAATAATGTATTTAAGCTATATTATAGTCTAGGTATATTACATTTTAAATGAATCTAAAAAATTATTTGTTTACTTATATTTGAGACTAGATGAGTATCATTTTTGGAAATTGATTTTTTATCCATCGTTAATGACAATATAACTCAAGCCAACTTACGAATAATTAGAAGTTCAAATTGATATATAATTGATTTGTTGAACTTGATTCATAAATTAAATGAGATGAATTTAAACTAAAAGTTAAATTCATTAAATACTACAAGAAAATCATCATTTGTTGAGGGCAAAAACCTTCAAGAAAGTATCCATTGCTAAATTTTTTGGCGGCCTGAACCGCTAACAAATAAAAAGTTGTTTTTTCGACCATTTGTACGCTGGGCGGTCAAAGCAGCCAACAAGTGACCTGACTGTACCCTTTTGGTAGTTTTAGTCGTCAATAAGTGGTTGAAAAACATAATAGTTTTAACCTTCAAGAAATAATAGTTGTCTTATAATAAATAAATAAGCTAAACATAAATTATGAATAATTCGACTCGATTTATTCATGAATTATAAAAATTCATTTACTTGAAAAGTTAACATAATAAGTATAATTAAAAATAATTAATTTATGCAAATGAAAAGATATATATATGGGGATTTTACTCGTATACCTCATATATATGTGGGGCGCGCGAGAAATGGGGTGGGTGAGAACGGGCGAGAAATGTCTATATATATGGAGGCGTGCAAGTAAAATATGTGAGAGTAGAGTTGTTAATTTCCTCCCGCATGGAAGGAAGATAAGTTAGCAAACCTCTCACACACACACACACAGATATATATATATATATATTGGTAGAACTGTCAAATGGGACGGCCCGACCCAGCCCAGCTTGGCTCGATGGACATTGCACTATATATGGGGTCAATCTAGTCCGACCCGACTCTTGTTAGACCATGTTTTAGCGAGCTCGGCCCGGCCCTGCATGAGCCCGACCTGGCTTAGTGGGTTAATGGGCTTGCCCGACCTAATTTTTTTTTATTTTAGTTTATTCGATATGTTGTTAAGTGATTTTGATATATCAGTTCTTCATAATTATTAATTTTATTGAGACATAATTGTATGCAATTGTAAATAATTTTTACATCATCACTAAATATGCATTAATAAATCATAAAACTTTTTTTTATTAATGTTTTAAATAAATATACTCAATTTTAATGAACTTACACATTAAACTATATTTTTTATAATAAATTTTCAATTAAATGATAATTTATATCTATTTATTGATATAATTTTTAATGACATAAATTTCTTAATAATGAACCGGTTCGAAGTTCGGTAAGGTAATCTGGTACAACCCATTTCCCGAAGGGCTACACGAGTTTGGATTAAAAAAACTCAATTGCATTTGAGTTAATTTTTTTAAAAATCTAACCCGTTATATCTATGGATTATTGGTCCGTTCCATCGATCCGATCCATTTACGACGACAGTTCTATATATCGGTGGAGCCAAACCCCCACCCCACCCCACCCCACTCCAACCAAACTAACTAATGTGTTTTACATGTGTGGTAAAAAAACAAGGGGATAGAGAAAGAGGAAAAAAGAGGTTAAATTAAGAAAAAAGAAAGGCAAGTGTGTGAAGGTGAAGGTTTGAAAGAAGAGATGCAAATCAAGTAGTAATAGTTTTTGCCTTTGATTGACACACATGACCTCCCTTGACGATCCATCCAATCAGTGGGTCCTCAATATCCTTGCAGATTTTTTCGTACACAATTTATCATGAATCTTTTCATTCAATACAGACCCAATTTATCTAATTAATTGTTAATTAAGTAACTAAACGAGCCCTCTTTTTTTTTTGACCAAACGAGCCCTCTTTTATTTACCCAAAAATAAAATTAACCAAACCAGTTCCTCTTCGTCATAATATAAGAGAAAAAGTAAAAATTAAATTTATTAACAAAAAGTAAAATATAATAATCAATAGTATATTTTTAAAAAAAATGTTGTATGAAAGATGTAAAAATAATTTTTATTGGTTATTAATTATAGAAAAAGTAAGAGATAAAATAAACTTTTTTTAAAAAGATAAATATTTATATTTTTTTCAAATATTTTGAAATAAAAAAAATAATTTTTTCTCTTATATTACAAGACAGAGAGTACTTAATAACTGATAAAAAAACAAAAATTTAAAATGCGGTTGTTTAATTGCATGTATGGAGCCACAACAAATTGACATGGATTGGGTGCAATAGACAATTTTTGACCGCACATTAATTAGTAAGATTAAGATTGTTGTAAGATTAAAATTAAGATTAAGATTGTTTGATTGTGATTATGACAACCAAACACATACTAAATTTAACTCTTATTTTGAATTGGTTATTAAGTTTCCTTTTTCTTTTTTATTTACATATATAAGTTATGTTTGTTATATGAGATATACTATAACTGAGTGTTTTTTGGATTTTTCTTAATATAAAAGTAATAATATATGATCAAATGTGTTAAGTCCAATGTATTGTAAATTAAAATGTTTAATTTTTTAATAAATTTAGATAAATAATGTTTTTTAAATGAAATATGTCTGAACAGACATTCGGGCAATACAAATAGCTCTGACATGTTGATTGCGAGTGTACTCTAGTGGTGGTTAATAGCTTCGGGTACGGTGGAAAGGGAGTATCTGCAAAAAAATTACCACTCAAACGCTCAAATTAATATTTGTTCGAGAAAATGACTATGAATTAGATGAATTGTGTGTAGTGTGTACCTTGAGAATTGAGTCTCATGTGTAAATATTTATAAGAAGAATCGCGCATGACTTATATGGAAGTGGCAATTCCACTACGTGCATAGAATGTGGAATAATACGGTTATTGTGGTCATTTATTTGCTATAAAAGAGAGTGTGAGTTTTGATGGACCGTAATTGTACTATTATGAGTTGTTTTTAGAGTGAAGAAAAAATAAAGAAAATAAATGGTATAGGTGTAAATTGAACATATATTTTTAGTAAAGCTTGAATAAATATATGTAGATTTACTCGGATTGCATAATAGTATAGTAATATTTTGCGTTTTGGCAAATCCAAGCAATGATTATTAGATAGTACTATATGCTTATGAACAGCCAAAAAGAAGGTTAGTTGTTAATTAACACTGTTAATATGAGTCTTTAAGGAGACAAACTGCTTTTATAGTTAGTGTCAACTCCCTACAATCATTTAAATAAATAAACAAATACATACCTCTATATGAAGTATGAAATCAACATCAAAGCATACTTTGGTGATATTAAATTTGATTGATTTTTTTACTTGATTGATTGATAGATATTATAATATCCAAAAGTTATCCTTAAGTATTTACTTTTCACATAGCCGGCCTAATATAATTAAAGATCTAAAGTAAAATTTATTTTGAGGACTTGTAAAATAATAAATTATGTAAGGATGTTATAAAAAATAAATAGAAAATTTAAATATTTCTAATGTCAATGGTTGAACTTAGTTTAAGAGGCATTTTTTAGTTAAAGAAATACTTAAAATTTAATTGCAATATTATATATTTACAACTAAATACAAAAATTTTGAAGCATTTTTTAACTCAAAATTTTGGAACTTAAAACCCTTCCTAACGTGGCTTGACCCTTGAACCTGTTACGTCGATATATGTAGATATTATAGGCTTCCCCACTTTGTAAAAGGCTTGTGGTTGCCTATAGAGTCAACTTATATTTATGTTGAAATGGGGTAATACTATTGAACTTACTACTACTTATTTATGGGGTGAAATTTTGAAAGCACCAATAACAAATCGAAAAGTGTCCTTCTTATAGTATGTTGGGCTTGTGGTTGCCCATTATATTTTCTTGAGATGATTCCATTATTTATCAAAAAGATTAGATCTAATAGATACACTTACACAACATAACCAGCATTTGAATTTAAATTAGTTTTTGTAGCAAATAGATCCTCTACTGCACTTTTTGTTCAGTCATTCGTGTTGTTCTTTATCCAATAGTTGTTAGTAAAATGTAACAGCTTTAAAGAGAGACAAATAACATGAATAAATAGTTGAGATGATAACATTATTTAAGACAAAATTTTCAAAAAACATTATTTAAGACAATAATCTTGACACCCTTTGCAAATATCAAACAATTTTAGATTTGTTAGCTTTATATAAAATTTTAATCCAATAACAATGTTTGTAAAATATATCTTCGATAAAAAGTTATTGAAAAGCATATGTTATAAACAATATGATAAATTTGATCTTCACGATCTTGAACGAACACTATAACATACAATATCTTTTCCTTTGTCAATGGTGTCGAAGTGTATTTAATAATTTTTTAAAAGAAAAATAACATGAATAAATAGTTGAGATGATAACATTATTTAAGACAATTTTTTCAAAAACATTTTAAGACAATAATCTTGACACCCACTTGTAAAATAAAAAAATAATTTGCCCTAGATAACAAACGGGAGAATATATCAACTGTATGGACTAGTGGGTCAAATATATATTTCCATTGCACTTGCACATTATATATCAGTACACCACAAAAGGTTGGAAAGGCCCACATGTTAGTACCCTTCAATTCTCCCCTGATATATGTTGGTTATCTTCATATAGTTAATTTTATGAGAAATACTATCACTATAAATAAAATGCATTTAACCATACATATAAAAATATTTATTATTTAATCATTTAAAATAACAATATTTGAGCATTTCTCTTTTTACCTTTTTTTATAGGGTAAATGGGTTAATATCTAAATTTTTTTGAGAATCCTTATCTTTAATGTTTATTTTTTTGCAATACCCCCTAGACTCAGTCAATTATAATATAGCTGCCGCAAAATATAATTTTAGCGAGGGTTTTAAACCGCCGCAAATAAAAACTGCCACAAAATATAATTTTAGCGAGAGTTTTAAACCGACGCAGAATATAATTTTAACGAACGTTTTATTATAGTTGGTTGAGTTCATGAAGGTATTACAAAATATCAAATATTACATGGGGATTCTCAATTTTTTTTTTACAGAAAAATTATAAAACTTGTATATTTTGCAGGAGTATTAACTTATTAACCCTTTCTTCTATGTATATATTTGTGAAGATTGAAGTTTAAATTCTTATACATTCATCCTTTCACTTTATAAAGCAAAATTATAAACACCAAACAATTAGACAAAAAATTGTTTAGAATTATGTCTAATCAAACATTTCTCTAGTTTTGTTACATTTATAGATATGGCACCTCTAGCTGGAAAGTGGGTGCGATGCATTTCTTTGGCTTACAATTTTCCAACATAAATCAAATCATGCTTTTTCAATAAGCATATATTTAGCTTTTATTCAAGTGGAGTGACACTTTTAGGTCTTCTCATAAGATCTTTTTAGGTTCCAAGATAAGATTGTATGTGACAATTGTTCCAAGACATTAAGTTTTGTTTGTTCCAATTGAATTGCTAATCTATGTGTAGTGTTAATGAAAGAAAACGTTGAGGATCTAATTGCCTAACTTAGACTTACAATTGTAAGTGAAATTATTGTTAGATTTTAATAATGACTTCCACTTGGAGGAGCATTTATGTTTTGGATGGCTAGAGCATGCTTAAGTTCGTTTGCTGTTTCTTCTCAATTGGACTTTTTGAGTCGCACTAGTTCATCATTGGACCTAAAGAATTATCATTAGTCAATATAAGATATTTTTTTATTTATTAAAAGATACTCCCTCTCAATAGAATGAGGAGATTAATTATGAGCAATACCCGAGAGAAGAGCACATATCCTAGTAGATATATAACATTGAAATGGACTCGGGGCACTAACAATGATGTTGGGCATTTTAAAAAAGGAGTTGCTTTCACCTCTATTATTTTCTTAACTACACCCTTGCACATTTATATCAATTCGAAGGGGAAAAAAGCGTGTAAAGGCGCATTTTTTGTAGTGAAAAAATTAATAAATCCGAACCCCATGAACGATTTTTAAAAATCACGGGAATGAACAAAGAAATCCCCTTAAAAAATCTTATATGAAATTAAAAATGATAAGTTTTGGTAAAAGTTGACTTTAAATCGCAATTTAAAAAAGTAAAACAATACAAGCACTTTTTAAAATCTTAATTAGCAATGCTTTGAATGCCTAATTACTACAAAACATCTAAAAAAATAGATTTTTCTTGCATCTCATTTTTTAGTAATTTTTATTTTAGAAAAGTAATTTCAAATAATGGAGTAGTTTATGATATATACCAATATTTTTGAAATATGATAATGTGTTATTTGCTCAATCTCAATCCTTTGGTTGGTTTGATAGTGAATTTTGGCATTCCTTGATTGATCCAATAGGATGATCCTCTAAATTTAGTTAAGCGTGGTGGTGGGATGCATGCAAATAAAGGTACGTACTCTTAATATTTCAGTATGTGTATCATGTTAAACTAAGACGATAATGAAAATAATATAACACATATTTGTTAACTATTTTCTCTCTACATGGAGATGGGCACGGGCTGTCAACTAGTATTTAAGGCATGGTCTTTTATAAGGGAGTAACGTCCTTTGAAGTATTGTTAATTCAACGTTGAGGCAAAAATGGTTCTCAATACAAAAATTAAATTTGATTTGTGTGTATTTTTAATTCATCAAGTCAGCAGTTGGCATGCCTTAGCTACATGTTTTTATAGTTCTCCACTTAAAAATATATTGATCTGATATAGTGAGGACAATCTGAAAGTCACGAAATAATACTTCCTCCAGTCTTTATTATAAGAAGAAATCGATTTTTAGATTCATGAAATGTTTGATGTATCTAGTTCATAATATAGTCTAGATACATAAAATATTTCATGAATTTAAAAAGCAAATTTCTTATGATAATTAAGGACCGGAGGGAGTGATAAAATAAGGTAGCAAATATTGAGTATTTGATTTGATAAATTGTATTAATTTTCTCACAAAAGTGATTTTTAGATTGTCCCTATAACTGTGTTCGGGATGGGTCAAATTGAATTCACTTCATGCTATAATTCACCTGAACTCTAGACAATCCATTCTCTTAAGAATTAGATGGTGGAAAAAAAATTCTAATCACTAAATTAACTGAAAATATTGTTTTTTAAATAAACTCTAAAAAGACAAAATTAAATCATCTATTACTCATAAGTTGCAATGAAACCCCTTAACTTTTTGAATTAACATATATAGGTTAAATATGCTTCTGATCTATATAAAATGAAGTTTTTTTTTGTCATGGCGAAGATGAAGTTTCCTTCTAAATGGTGTCGTTGGATTTTAGAATGTGTCAGTACAACGTTAGCTTCTGTTCTTGTTAATGGCAGGCCGACAAATGAGTTTGTTTTTGAGCGTGGACTGAGGCAAAGAGACCTTTTGTCACCGTTCCTCTTTCTGATAGCAGCTGAAGGTCTTAGTGTTATGATGACAACTTCGGCTCAAGCAGGGTTGTTTTCTGGTTTTTCTGTGGCTCCGGTGCATCTTATCCATATTTCTCATTTACAGTTTGCTGTTGATACTCTATTGATTGAGACCAAGAGTTGGGAGAATGTTCGTGCTGTCAAAGCGGTATTGTTGTTGTTTGAGTTGTTGTCGGGTTTGAAAGTTGATTTTCACAAGAGCATGTTGGTTGGTGTGAATGTGGCAACACGATGGCTGGATGAGGCAGCTAATATCTTGGGGTGTAGAGTTGGTGTGACCCCGTTTGTTTACCTTAGTCTTCCTATTAGGAGAAACTCTAGAAGAATATCCTTTTGAAAACTTGTCACTGAGAAAATAAATACTCGCATATCTGTCACGAAATGTCGTAATCTTTCTATGGGTGGCTGTCTGGTTATGCTCAAAGTTGTCTTGTCTTTTATTTCGGTCTATTTTCTTTCTTGTGGGGTGGGGATGGGGAGGCGCATAAAGTCCATTGGATTCACTGGACAAGGTGTGTCTTGATAGGAGTAAATGGGGTTTGGGGGTTCGGAAGGTCAAGAAGTTTAATTTAGCTTTACTTGAAAAGTGGTGTTGAAGAGTGAAATATGAGGAATGAGGCTGTTGGAGGAGGGTGCTTGAACATAAGTATATATGGTGTTGAGAGAATTGATTCGGGATGGGGGTCATCGAGCTTCGACCTGGTGGAAGGATGTAGTAGTGATTAGCAGGGGTTATGTTAATGAGACAAATGGTGGATTGAGAGTTTATTATCTCGAAAGGTGGGGGATGTGAAGTCGACTTCTATAAATACTAAAATTAAATTTTTTATAATTTTATAAAAATCAAAAATATATTTAACTATATTTAACGTATGTATAAAAATAAATAAATTACACTAACTAGTAATTGTGCATATCCATTATTAAATTTTTAATACCTCCGTCCCAAATTATAAGACTCATTTTGACTACGGCACATTTACCGATGCACAATTTTAATCACTAATATCTTTAATTGTACATTAGCATAAATTATAAAAATTTGATATCTTGAAAGTACTCGTCAAGACGAATCAAACAAGATCTTATGTGCTAATATTTACATCTATAAATTATGAAAAAAATACGGTCAAAAGAAGATACATAAATAGTGTCATTTAATAAAAAAAAAAGTCTTATATATTAGGACGGATGTAGTATATTTAAAACGAAAAAACTTAATTTTTGTTGTTTGTTTCTTCTTCATCAATAAATAATCAGATATTAATCTCTCTCTTCTCTCTGACTCTGAGTACTGAAATCAATCAATCAATGGCGTCAAGGGACAACAACAAGAAGCCATCCACCAGTCGAACTGGCAGAATCCGCACTCTCTCCGATCTCAACCGACCATCTGCTGATTCCGACAGCGACTCCGATGGTCCTCAGGAGTATTACACCGGCGGGGAGAAAAGGTTCTTTTTTTTTTTATTCTAAAAAACTCAACTTTATGAATCCTTTTCATGTTTAATTGATTTTTATTCTAATGGGTAGTTTTTGATTCTTCAATTTGTATCATAATAATCATGCTTAAGTTGGTTTAGCTACATGTTCATGTTTGAATAATTTAGGGTAATTATGATGCAAATATTAACAATTGGGAGTTATTGAACTGTGAAATTGGGAGTAAGGGTTTTGGTGGAAACTTATTAGGGCACAATTTGTTTGAGTTATTAGTAATAATTGAATTGGGAAATTTCACTGATTTCTTTAACTGTTTATGATTGTGGATTGTTGAATTGTAATTTTTTTTTATGTGTGTAATTTGATGACCCTTTTCCACCTATGAAGCACGGACACGGAACACGAACACTGACATGTCGATACCGATATTTATTTTTTTTGAAAAGTTTGAAAGTGTCGGTGTCGGACATGACAACTGGGACACACCTAATCTAAGGAGTGTCGGAGCTTCATAGTTTTCCAGTAGTTACTCTTGTCTAGGTTCAACTAATTGATGACTCTTTATCCTGTTAAACTTTTTTTTGCATACTTCTAAGATATTATAGAGAAAATCTTCCTTAAGTAAAGATAAGTGATTATAATTGATGTTATTCCTTTGTGCTTGTACAATTGCGAAAGTTTTCCAATTTTCGGTGGAAGCATTTGAAAACAATAAAATTGTGCTTTTGATGTGGTTCTTCTGCTTTTACTTCAAAACTAATTTGCTTGGACTTCTTAAGAGTCGTTCAGATCAAATCTAGGTTAACTTGTTAAAGAATGGGGGGGGGGGGGGGGCGTTAGTTATAAAGCGATATGTTTTTATTATTTCCTGAAGTCTTTTGTTGAAATTGCCCTTCTTTCTTTGCTCTTCCTGGGTCTAATGCTCTTACGGATTGTGAGTGTCTTTTGAGGTCTTAAATGTCTTATGTGAAGATTTATGACTTTAGCATTTCTCTCTTGATTGGTGTTACATTCACAAAATTTGAACTTATTAGACTACATAGCTTAAGTTCATATAATAAGTAAAATCATTTGTAATCTATGCTAGTGAAATGCCAAAAGCAAATCAACCCATTGTTATAGAGTTTTAAGGCAATGTAGCGGACCCGGTAATTACTATATTTGACTGTAGCCTCGCTTACATGGCAGTTGATAACTAGGTAATCAAATGGTAGTACCTTATTTTGTCAATACTCAATAGCGGTACAGTAGTGTGTGACCGCAGAGCCCCGGGGAGGGGTCTGCTGCAACTCTAAACACAGGCGTGTTGGGGATGCTGCAGACATTTTGACCATGATCTAGTTAGGGTCTACAGTGGTTTTGTGGATCTGATGTTTTCTGGCCAGCGCCTTCACAAGCAGAGAAATGTCTGCAGTCATTATTGCCAGCTTGTGTGAGTTAGTTTTGAAGGCGGCTGATGGGAGAAAGAACGGGCTAGGTCTTACTTATTTTTTATGAAATGGGGAAGTTATAGTGAGTTGGGCACCACAACAGTCTGCATATATAGTATAAGCCCAAAATTGTTGAATAAAACATAAAATTTTGAAATTCTTCATATTTTGAAATTTATGTATTTATATAGTATAAGTTACTTAAATAAATAATTTAATATAACTTATTTAGTATTAATAATTTATGGAAAATAAAAAGATATTACTATTGCAGCTGTCCCGCTAATCTAGTTTCGGGTCTGCTGCTCTACAGCTATATCCGAGATTGACAATTTAGGTAATACTAGAAGATAGTATATTTGTAATCTACACTCAATTATTTACACCATTATTGCTTCCAAACAAAGGAATGGGATCCCAACCACTCCCTAGTTAAAGCTTTCAACAATAATGATTTTTCCCCTCTATCCGACTCCAAACCATTCCCCTTCATAGTCTTATTTATGATTGACTTGATTTACTTTTCTAGAAACTCAAGCACCTGTTCGTGAAAAGTCATTTTGACTACCATGAACATGATTGAAAGTGTTTAAATTTTATACATTAAAACTTGCCTTTTGAAGGGTTATCAACATGTAGTATTATCTGTAATCTTGCTTTCTAAACTTTTTATGTTTAATATGCGTAGATAGTTTACTGATTTTACTTATCCTGCACAAGATTTACAGATAAATATCTCAATGTTTTGTTTGTTTTATGTTTTGTTACGTTTCTGTTGACATGTAACAATTGTACATTATTTCTCCAGTGGCATGCTTGTCCAGGACCCTTCAAAAGGAAATGATGTGGATGCAATTTTCAACCAAGCTAGGCAACTTGGAGCTGTAGAAAGGCCCCTCGATCAGCTTCAGGAACCTCCTAGGTCAACAAGCTTTACTGGAACTGGCAGATTACTCTCGGGGGAAACTGTACAGAATGCACCAAACTCTCAGCAACCTGAGTCTGTTGTTCACAATATTGTTTTTTGGAGTAATGGTTTTACCGTAAATGACGGACCTTTGAGGAGATTGGATGATCCTGCAAATGCCTCATTTTTGGAGGTACTGTATTAAGATTATTATTTTATAAATAGATTGGAAGGTAGAAAGTATTGGGAGTAATGAGGTTGTTTACCCAAAATGACTATTCATGAGTAACAAGATCGAGTTTTTTAATTAATTTTCATGGAACAATGGAATATCTCAACAAATTTCACTTATACCTTCACTTTTATAACTTGTCAAGACTATCTAAGAATGTCCCTGATATGTGTTTGGGAAACTATTACGTTCTTCTTGGTTGTATCAATGGTTTTATTGCATTTAATGAAATTTGCTATCTTTGTATGCAGAGCATTAAAAAATCTGAATGCCCCAAAGAGCTTGAGCCTGCAGATAGGAAGTCAGCTGTAAATGTAAACCTCATAAGGAGGAATGAGAACTATCGTGTGAGTTTTCTGTTTGAGTTCCTTGGTTTGTTTTGTTCAACTTATGGTCTGTTTGGATTGATTTATTTGAGTTTATCTACTGACATAATCACTTGTTAGACTGCTTAAGAGGGCTTATGGAAACAGGTTATGGCATGTCCATAAGTTTTTTCCTACTTATTTCGTTAAGCTCTATGAAAACAGTTTATATCTTATATGAAAAGGGTTTGACTTTATTTTACCCCTCGTTATAGAAATAACTTATATATAAGTCTTTAAATGATAGGTGTGTAATTAAGATGTTTATCCAAACATGGTCTTTCTAAGAAACAAAATTCAGTCCTTCTTTTTTGCTGTTATTATTATCATACATTTTCAGTGTATGAATAACAAGTACTCTTTGTCACACCAACAGGAACCCGAAAGGAGCCAAGCTTCATTTCAGGGAGTGGGAAGAACACTTGGAAGCAGCTCCACTTCTGCTGCACCTGAGCCAACTGTTGCCTCGGTGACGCCTCTGACATCCGCTCCATCCCCTTCTGCTGGTCTTGTGGTTGATCAGTCATTACCATCAACCTCAATACAACTCAGGTTAGCCGATGGCACCCGCTTGATATCACATTTCAATCATCACCACACGGTCGGCGACATCCGTGCTTTCATTGATTCATCTAGACCAGGGCCTCGGCAAAGCTATCAACTTCAGATGATGGGGTTCCCCCCTAAGGTTCTAGCTGATGAATCACAAACTATAGAGCAAGCAGGATTGGCAAATTCAGTTGTTCTACAGAAATTTTAACAAGCTTCTGCTTCAAAGTCCTTTTTTATTACTTGCTAAATGCTCTGCATAGAAATGATGAACAGAAACAAATAGGAAACCCCTTGTTTTGAGGGAATATCTTATTTTTGTGACTCAAACTTTATGATGTACTCTATATGCTTTAGGATTAGTTGGGTGGATTAGCTTTGGATTTTTTTAACTCTGTTATGATAATGATTGTGTCGTGTCGTCTTACTAGCTTGTTCTAATGATCTGGATTTGATATTTGGTTTGAACTGTTCTTTAAAATGTAGAATGCTACTTGCATTGGTCATTTGTGCACTTAAAATTGTAAATCTTTGCTCCTTTTTCTAAGATCTATAACATTTTAATTTGAAAATTAGTCTTCAATATTGAATACTTAAAAATAATTTTATTCTTAAAAATTAATAGTTAAAAGTTTTTAATGCTTTTGGTCAATGAAAATATACAACTTTTGCTTTTAGTCCTTTGAAAAATATATTGTTATGTGGTTTTGAATCGATTTTTGAATGTCTAAGCTTGTGTTTGGTTTAGTTCGTTTTTGCCGCAGCCGCATGGTTGTGAGCAATATTGCATGAAATTCAGAAGCTTAGAATATTAGCGCGCGTTTTGTCTGTCTCAAACACATGAAAAATAATTTGACCTTCTAAAACTCATTAAGCAGTAGACTCCAGCCACTTAGTGTGTGTATGGTATCACCTTGGATATGTCAAAATCATAGTGAGTCGTAGTGATTCTGACATACCTGCTGTAATACCAAACATAGCCTTAGTGTGGTATACTTGAGACTCTGATATTGTCTATACTCGGCTATAGAGCAAAAGCGTGATAGTCTTACTATAGAACTTTATGGGAAGCAATAATTAAATGTATTCATGGATTGTGAAATTAATTTTTCATATTAGTTGTCCTTAAATCGGATACCAAAATTTTAAAAACAAAAGAGTAAACTACTGAATTGGTTCCTATTTCTATAACTTATTCTCAAATAAAACCCTAACTACTAATATTTCAAATTTGTTTGTTTTTGTTAAATGTTTCTCAATTTGGTTTATGTTATTGTCAAATTCTTTTCAATTTGGTCTCTCCGAAAGACCAATTTGGTCTCTCCGAAAGACCAAATTGAGAAACAATTGACGAAGATGAGATTAATTTGAGATATTGAGTAAAGTAACGGACTTTTTGAGCGTGATTTAAATAGATAAATATGGCGGTTTACTCTAAAATAAAATGTATCCATAGGCCATTACAGATCAAAGCTGGCTGAAATAGAAAATGTAGTTTGGATGTAGTTCATAAATAAAAATAAAATTACAAGATTCATGACATTGATGGTATAAATAAGCTAAAATTTGTCAGTTTTTCCTTTTCCAAGAGAAGTATGACACATGTTAGTCCAAATTAATCATTTACAGAAACAAAGCCAAATTAGAATGTTATATATATAAATTAGTATATTAAAATAAAAAGAAATAACAATCAAGCCTATGGATACTGTCAAATC
Organism: Trifolium dubium; assembly: GCA_951804385.1. Taxonomy (NCBI): domain Eukaryota; kingdom Viridiplantae; phylum Streptophyta; class Magnoliopsida; order Fabales; family Fabaceae; genus Trifolium; species Trifolium dubium. Next base: position 4,433,155 of record OX638066.1, read on the forward strand.
AGGTCAAAGACTTGGGGTGTGTTTGTCTGAGTGATGACCAACTGCCGAATTTAGAGTACTCTCATCATGACTTTTAGTAGCTCAAATGTGTAGCTTCTGGTCCACTGTTACTTGATAATGTGATTTTGGTACTTTCTAAACATACACTTATTCACTTATTATCCTGCGACGGGAAGAATTTCGGAGCTTCCTATTTGCAGCAGCACTAAGCAGCGCTTCCCTTCGATGTGTGGCACACGCTATATATTCTTGCAAAGGTGGAAGGTTTGCTTGTTCGTCATCTTTAGATACTTGTCCCCGAATAATCTGTCCAACCGAGAACAAATGGTTTTGTTTAAATAATACCTCAGAAAACTATTCACAGACTGGAAATTGATTTTTTTTTCTTCTCTTACCTTTGATGCCCAGGATCGTTCCGCTTGCAGACAAACATCTCTAATATCTCTTCCAGCCATACTGAAACAATAACAAATTAACAACTAATGACTAATGAACAAAGAAAAGAACAACAAAAAAAAATAGTGCAAAAATTTAGATAACTGTAATTTGAGCTTAGCATTTTATCTTAAATGAAAGGGACGTAGCATGCTGAAGTTGGGAAAATGTCAGGTTGCTAATTTTCAATATCAAGATTAAGAATGTGCATTGGTTGGTAAACCCTCAATAGTTATTACAACTTACTCTTCTGTAACTCTTGCAAGTTCATCAAGTTCGTCTTTAGATAGGTGCTTTGCATATTTGGATGCTATTTCCTGACGATTATGATGATCAGGTAAACCAAAAGCAATCATAGTATCAAACCGACTACAAGAGAAAAGAAAAAACATCTTGGTTAAGAATTCTGGGTTCTGCTGAACCAATTATGTGAACTTTGCAAGCAATATAGCAGTTTGTCTTAAGCGCACCTAATTAATGCAGGATCAAGGTCTTCCTTTCTATTTGTGGCAGCAATGACAACCACTTTTTTATCCTGCTCAAAGCCATCTATCTGCAAAATTTGTTTTATCCGAAAGTCAAATTCCATAAAAACAAGCTTTCAGTAAGTTGATTTAGTTTGGATGAGTTGTTGATAGTTTGATACATGAGTTTTCATAACAAGATTTTGATAAAACATTTTTTGACTAAAAGGAAAAGAGGCAAAGCTCCTTAAACCAGAAAATAGTACGGAAGCAGCTTTGCATAAAAAAGAAAACCAGAATAAGATGTATCATAGAACTAAACCAAGCGCTTTTTGCTCCCCCTCCCTCTACTCTGATTCCCTCTTATTACTCAATCCTATTCTGTCACAATTCCCTATTTCTCTTCCAACCCTGCATATTCCTTATTCTGCTCATCTTTTTGCTCATTAACTATCACCTAAAGTCTCTCATTGTCACTTTCTAGAGGAAACATGAGATATGGGCCCAACAAGTTTTTATATACTTATTAGTTATCAAGCTGATTACTGTATTAAGAAAATAAGTTCGCGGCTTACTTAGGTCCAATAAAACAAATATATTGATATCACTGTACTTAACCCAAAACAACATATATTAAGACTTCGCACTGGAAGGAGTTGGTTACTAAATTAATCAATGCTACTGAACTGAGCTCTATCAAAAATAAATTATTTCATAAACTAATAAAATAATCCTGATGACTACTTATGATACTAAAATTTACAAGTTGTAATCAGTCCAACAACTTCCGCTATAAAGGTATATAAAATGCCATTATGCATCATAAAGCGGTAAGCAATAACATTAACCTGTCGCAATAATACTGACAATATTCTACGTGTAGCTTCATGCATATCGTTATCACGAGCAGCAGCAAAAGAATCAATCTGTTTCTCAAGAAAAACAGAAACAACACATAGGAGAATCAAAATTGTAAAATCAATAAGAGGCATATAGAAATTCCTCAACAAAATTTATCACTTGATTACCTCATCCAAAAATATAATAGCACCATTGGGAAGATCGTTTGCTAGTGAAAACACTTTCCCTAGAAGGCGTTCACTTTTACCGTAGAATTCAGACATTACTACCTCAAGCGGAACATAAAGCAAAGGGACACCCTGCCAAGTCAAGTTGAATGCCAATTTGAGTTCATGTACTCTCAAACTCAAAATACAAAATTCACTCTGCATAATTTCTATTATATAGAAGACGCATATGAAGAACACTACGGAAGCACACTCAAGGGTAAAATACAAAATTATGCATAATTTAGTATGTAGACATGCTCCCCGCCCCAATAAAGGAGGAAGTATAAGATTTGATCCCAATCCCCTTTTCCCTGCCCCAAAAATCGGCTGGCAAACTAGCTCCCTCTATTATGGCCCCAAAAATATAAGGGAAATGGGAATGGCACATTAAACCTATTGTAAATTGTGATTATAATAAGGGCAGGGGAGGATATTCAAGAACCAGAGAAATAATAAAGCTTATGGGCAAAGCTTTAAAAGAGTTAAAAGCAGATTACCGCTTGATTGGCAATAACACGAGCACAAGAGGTTTTCCCTGTACCTGAAACCATGAAATATGCCACCAATATTATTTATACATTAGAAGTTAGAAAATGAAAATTAAATGTGATATCTATCATCATAGTAACTTTTCACTAAATTTCTAACTCTATAGAAGAACAGTCCAGCCAATAGAGTTTCTTATTAAAACAATGTAACAATGTCCTACTCAATACTTATAATCCAATACAAGAAATTATAGGAGTTTGAATATCATAGGTACATTTTATGTGGTAAAATGTAAATACAAAAACTGAATTCATGTTGTATTTATGTCCATTTTATAGTTACCAAATTGTACCCCAATTTTCCACAATTAAAGAAGTCTGGTTGTTTGTAAAACTAAAAATTGAAAGAGAAGGATGTACGAACAAACTCTGTACCATTAAGTTGTTTAAAATTTATGTTGTTAGAAAAGAATGAATTCCTTCTTGATGTCAACAGGTGGTGGTTTTTTACAAGTTCACAGTTTAAGAACATCCTTACATCACAGCAATCTTTATCGAATAGCCCCCTCCCCCCATTCTTTAAATACATATAATATGTACTCCTAATTAAGCATTCCCTAAATGCTTCAAATTATTCAATTAAACAGCAAACATATAAAAGAAGATATAGTGACAAACCTGGTGGACCTTCAAACAGCACGGCTCGAGGTCTGTTAGACTCAAACTTATGCCGAGTCCCACGAGCAATATCATCATATACTTCAGGACTACGTAAAGCCAATAGTACTGTATCTTCAATTACCCTACAAAATGTATATTGAAGATAGAGTAAACCGAAGTGCTTTACGATATTGGCAACTGAATTCCATAGCTAAGAACACATTTTAACATGAATGAAGATTAGGAGCCGGAAGATGAAGATAAGGTTCTGAGTTTAATGGTCCAAACCCAACTCTTTAAGGAGATTGAGTGCCAAGGGAAAAGTAGCCATCATGCAGCCCATTAACTGTTTTACAATTTCGGTTATTGGCTGAGGATTTTGTGTAAAGACTTAGAAGCTGATCGTGCGGACAATAGAAATAAGATTTTTGTTTTGCAGGGAGATGGCCACAGGGGGACTATGTCTAAGGATTTTTTAATCCTAGTGAACTTACATGATGCTGATGGTTGCTTGTGAAGTCAACACTAGTCAGAGACTTCAGACAGTGAGCCCTCGGTGGGACTTTATTTTCAACAACTTCAACATGAGAACAATGTGAATATTGAGAGGGGTCTGGAGATATTGACAGATAATGGCCTTAGTTGGTTAGTGGGTAAGAACGATAATTTTAGTGTGCGATGATAGGATAGGCTATAAGAAAGAGGAAAGGAACCAAGAGTGAGAGAGAACGTCTCTCAAATACCTGGAAGTTAATAGTTTTTTTAGGGAAATGATTTAAAAACACGCAAAAGGACACCGGACACCATATAGTTCATACAATTGGGATACTTTTTTGGCTTTTTTAATATTTTTCGATTGACCTAGGTATGCATGCAGATCATTTGGGCACAAAAAGCTGTAGTACGATGTAGCTACGGTGTTGGAACCAAGTGTGTTCCAATAACAGCTCTCTGTTTTATTTATCAATGAACATTATTCTCTTTTGCATTTAGAACAACAATTCCTACCAGGTCCACTTGCATCTCAGGTACCAAAATGACAAAAATTGTAAATCTGTCAACAACATTTGCTTTCTAATGCAATTAACCAGAAAATAGAGATTGAACTTCCAAATTACGTAGATTCACATACCTTTTTTGATGTTCGTACCCGGCGATGATGTCCCATGATATCTCACCATTTGATATACTGATGGGTTCATTGAGTCCATATGTTCTTACTCCCATTGCCTCAAGACTAGAAATAGATTTATCTACAGATGGTGGTGCCTGTTCGGTCTCTGCCCTAGGCTTTCTTTCCAGGGGATTTCTTTCTACCAACTTGTTTCCAGCTAATTGTAAAACAGATATGAAAGCATCGAGCTCTTCGGGACTCAAGCTCCCTTGCTTCATAAATTCAATTTCCTGCAGTGATGGCCGATGAATATAATCTTTTGGCGAGTGTTTACCACTTTTATCAACATATAAAAGCACAAAATTGGGGACATCAAATTAAGGGAAATGCAAAATTAAAAACTTACAACTTTATCTGAGCCAACGAGAGAATGAAATATAAGTATACATAGATCTCTATCATGTGCATTTACATCTGTTGAAGACGGTTCGTTCTCTTGAATATGTTTTTGCTTTGATGGATGAGTAAGGGTAAGTTGCCAAGCAACCGTGCTGTGGATAGGCCAAAACAAACATTGATAACTTTAACTAATGGAGGTATCATAAGCCATAAACAAGTGCATTAACATTCCTTAGATCATAGAAATTGAAAATCAAGTACCTGTCCCATGCACGCAGCACCATATCTGAACCACCGCCATGGCCTTCAGATTTCAGTCCAAGATGTGCAGTAAGATTTGCTACAAGTTGTGAAACTTCACAACCAGGAGGTATTTGAAACTTTATACTGACCTATAATTTGAATTCCTACATCAGAAATAATTTAACTTCCATCACAGTAAAATAACATCACATAATCAAACTAGCACACAGTAATTGAAAATCATGTCTTTGAATAATGTCACCCATGAATTTAATATCTAATATTTGAAGAAGATAATCTAGGTTGAATTACAAATAGTATTGGATTTAATCTAGAAAAAAGGACAGATTACTCTGATTAGCTAGCAGTAAAGAAAGGTGAAAGATGTACAGAAACTTCAAGAACAGGTAAAATATGTTAGCTTATTCTTTTACACATTAAAAACATAAATCATAAGTCCGTCTCATTTTATGTCACTCTTCGAATACTAGCTTGTACTAAATCATATGCCACTTTAATTACTAAAGGACTTAATTAATACACACAAAATCAGTGTAAAGATTTCCTACAATGACAATTAATCATAATCACTACATAATTAAACACATTTGACTTTAATCATAATTGCTTCTAAAGTCACTAATACGATTGAATATTGTTTATTGCTTCTAAACTCTTATTTTTGTTTGGGCTAGAATTTCACCTTTTAAAATGAACAAGTGGAGTGTTTGGGGTTCCAACCCTGACTTCTGCATGTATAAAATGCGATGTCCCTACTAACTGAGCTAAGCTCACGGGACAAAATTAAACTCTTTTAATACAAGTAATGTTAACTAGTAATGTTATATCTAAAATGCAATAATAACCTTCTGGCCTTTAACAGCTACATTGAATCGAGGATAAGAACCTTGTCGAATTCCCTTAGTTGTAAGCAAATCCTGAATTCTCTGTCGTTCTTTCTTAGCAATTTCCTGCACATCCTCATTACCTTCATCCGCATAAGCCATTTCCACCAATCCAATTCCAAATAAACCAGCCAAAACAGCAGAAAACATCCCCAAATCCCCTCCCAAAACTCTCGAACTCGAAACATCGTATACATAGCTTGATCGAGCAGTTGCAGATTCTACTTCTACACAAAAAATAAAAAATCATCAACAATCAATAATAATAATAATAATAATATTAATAATAATGAAAATAAATAATTGAATTAAAAAAAATTGAACGGCAAATATATTATTAATAAGACCGGCTCTCTGTACAAGATGACCAGAGACCGGTAAAAGAGGAGCTACAAAACAAAAGCGCCGTATATAAGAGAGAGATACTTACTGGGAGGAATAGAAGAGTGAATGCGGCGGGAGAAGTGAGAAGTTAGGGTTTGAGAAGAAGGAAGTGAACGGAAACGTAACCGCCACGTTCGAGCTGATCTAAGGAGATGCTTCATTGGAGAGTGGAGAAACGAAAGGCTGATATTGTGACACGTTGGCGTTTAAGCGATATTGGTATGAGAAATCACGGTGGAGAACAGCGCTTATTGAGTTAGTGAGAATTTTGGATTCAGTGTCGCAAATTAGAGAGAAAGTTCATTTGATTTAGCTAGCTTTCCTGCTGAGCAAGGCAAAGTGTTGAACTTTACTGAGTTTCGGTTGATTTAGTGATAGTGAGTGTAATTTGCCCTTTGTTATTTTGGTTTAAACATCTTTTTTATGTCGTATGTACACTAAATTTTGCTTTGTGATTTTATTTCAAAATAGTCTTCGTATTAACCAAACTTTATGTTTTTGCTCCATAAAGTTAAAATTCGCAGGAAAATTTTTAAGTTTCCTGCAAATTTTTCTACGATTTTTTCTGCAGATTTTTGCTTTAGGGACCAGAAGCAAAATGTTTGGTCGATACGAGGACTATTTTGGAATAAAATCACATAGAGGGACTAAAACCAAAATTTCGCGTACATATAAAAAGACTAAAATAACATTTAAGCCTATTATTTTTACTAAAATACAATAAATTTGTTTTTGTAGGAATATCATTCTTATTTTTATTTTAATTTGTTTTTTAAATTATATTAGAAATTTAAGAGCAGATCATCAATCATTACAAAAATCTAAAGACACTCATAACAGTAGGTTTTTATTTGATTTACTTTTTGCTATGATTTGATTTTCCATGATTAATCGATTCTCGTATCCCATTAAATCTTGGTGAATCATCGTTTCATCGTGTTCTTCCGTGTGTATCGTATATATAATCGTATCCAATAATTTGATTTTCATTATTAATCGATTTTCAATTAAAATTGAATCTTGATGATTAATCGATTGTATTGTATATCTTGTTTCATCATGTATCACGTTCTTGCAATACATGTTAAATCGGTGTTGAACAAATATTTGGTTTTACTCTCCTTAACAAATTAGTTTACCAAGGAGATACTTGATCATTTTAAGGTATGTCTCTTCACATATTTTAAATTATTCATGCTTTTTGACAGGACAATGTTGGAATGTATATATGCTTTGGTAACATAGTACTATGATGGAAGTATTCAGATTGAAGATGGGGATTCAGTTGTTTTCTCAGAGTTAATGGCATGATGGAATTAAATGATGGAAACGGTAGGACAATAAAGAAGGGTACAAAATCATCATTCACTTTTGATAAAGACACCACGAATTATGGTATATTTGAAGAGGGAAGTTTTTTAATTGTTGAAGAGATAACATACAATTTAAGCCACTTACAAAAGTAATTTTAACTTCGAACTAATACTAGCGCAAAGTTATTGGTAAAAAAATGTGTTATTATATGTAAATAAATGTTTTATTACTCAAACAAGACTAATTATTTTAGTCAAAAAAAGAAGGAAAAAAAATGACAATTAAAGAATAATTATTCTTAATTGAAAATAGTTGTAACTTTTTTTTTTGAAGAATATGGACAATGTAAATTTTTTATTGATGATAAAATTGTATTTTATTTACATAATTTTTTTTAAAATTAAAACTTATCATTACATTATGTCTTTAAATTAATAGGTAAATGAATATTTTTCAAAAGATATTTCTTTTTCTATCAATTAATTTATAATAACTAGATAATTTTTATCAAAACTATCAAAAACACAAATTTGAATTAGTATATATAATGTTTATAAACAAAAAAATTATATTTTTTTCTTATACAATTATTTTCTTTTAAACAAATAGTTGAAAAATAACTTTTTAATTCATAAAAGTAATATTTATTAATTAAAGATTATTCAAAATTTTGAATGTATTAATTTTGAAGTGTTGATGAAATATATAATGTAATTTAAAAAAAAAATATGTATATGTTTGGGTAGTAAAAAATCAAAGATATTGGACAGAACTTAGACGCCTTCTTTAGATGCTTTTTGTATATAGTTCTTCTTAACATAATAAATTATGATATTTTTAAATTTATGATGTTTTCAAAGTTTGTTAGAACCACAATTTTTATCCTCCAAGTTTATTATAGCCACAAAAAATGAATTTTATGTTATGAATCATACAAAAAAGTACCTAAAAAACGCATCTAAATTATGTCCAAAAAAACTAAAATTACAATGAATAAGAGTAGAACTAGCGACCTTTTGCAAGATAAGAATTTTATTAGCTACTAGGACAACAGGATGTTTGTATGTGCAAACAAATTTTTATATTATACATTGGAAGTTTAGTCTTTTTTGTTTTCATGTTCGATTTTCTCCAGTATCAATTTAGGTGGGTTAGTTTAAAAGTTTTTCAAAATAATCAAATTGACTCTAATTTTTTTTTTTTTGATTGAAAATTTACTCTAACTTTGATTACTAATGGTTATTCTCAATCAAATAATGATAATTAACTTTTTATCAATTTTATTGATAATTTTTATTGGAGTGAAATATTAAAATTCATCTTGAAATTTTAAAATTTGTCAAATACCTAATTGAAATTTAGAAATAGGCAAACGACCCCCTGAATTTATAAAACATCAATCAAATTGCTATCTGCTCCGTTTATTTTGTCTATTTTGATGACATAGACGTTACCTGCATACGTGATACTCACTAACGTAGTGCCACATCACATGAGAAAGGGAGAATTGATCATGATACACATCCACATGAGGTAATTGACTAAAATTTACAAAATTAGGGGATTGAATTTAATGATATTTTGGTCAATTAACCTCCAGGTTTTGCAAATTTTAGTCAATTATCCCTCTCTCATGTGATGTGGTGTAACGTTGACAAGTGTGACTTGTGCAGTTAACGACCATGTCAACAAAATAGACGGAGTAAACGGAGCAAGAGGCAATTTGATTGTCGTTCTATAATTTTCAGGGGGTTATTTGCATATTTCTAAATTTCAAAGGGTATTTGACAAATTTTAAAATTTCAGGAAGGATTTTGGTATTTCACTCCTCAAATTTCTTAACTATTTGGTCCTGGCTTCGATTTTTAGATGGTATGTATGAAAAAACATTTATTGGAAGATGCCAACTCCTTAAATAAATATCATTACAATAAAAATGAGCAACAAATGTTTTTTCATACACACCATTTAAGAATCGAACTCACTCAGAACCAAAGAATTAAGGAACTTGAGTATCTACCACTTATATCACACTCAGTTGATAATTTATCGATAAAATTATATACTATTAAATTCTTGTATACGTTGATGATTTTCTAGCTCTCAGCCGCAGGCAATGATCGCAATGATTATATTGAGCTTAGTATTTACTTTGGGCCTTAGTTAGGTGTGTTTAAAATATATAGGCCCGTATACATTTCAACGTGAAGATCCAATTGATTTTGTTTTACTTAAAGTTTAGTTTTCTCTGTTTTTTTTAGTAAAGTGAATATTTGAATATTCATCTATCTCTTCCAACTTGAGAATATTTGTCAAAAAGGGTTATTGTAAAATTTTCAATCTTAATCAATGAAAGCTGAGGCATATTCAGTAAAAAAAGAAAACCGGATTATATTAGCTATCTTTAATTTTGATTGAAACGTGAGTTTGACAAAATTATAATGGTTCTGTACGTAATCTCTATATAATATATTTACGGATGTCTCTCTCCTGGTCGTAATCCTATGTGGCAAGCTATCAAGTACTCATATACCTATGTGGCAAACTATGAGACTATGTACATAACAAACAAATTTTTCCTTAATGTACCACTTTTCGATTCCCACTCAAGACATTTTTTCAATTATGAAACATTTTATTTTACTTTTTAGAGTTCCTTGATGTACCACTCTTCGATTCCCGCTCATGACAATTTTTTAATTATGCTACAATTTATTTTATTTTATTTTTTAGAATTCCTTAATGTATCATTTTTTGATTTTCACTCATGACACATTTTTAATTATGAGACTTTTTTTAAAAGATACTTTTGAAACACATATTCTATATAACTAAGATTAATAGTCACTTATAGACAAAAATAAACAAAATTTTTGGATAAAGATAAGTAAATCTAGCCAATTTCTAACAAATAACAATAATTTTTTAAGATTAATACTTTTAAAGAATTTTTTTCTTAATAACGTTTCCATAATTTTTTTTTAATCATCGTAACTAATGATATACCATAAAAAAAATTAATTGATTCAATTGTTGAAATACTATTATATAAATATAAGTACCCAAACAATTATATGTATCTATTTTTTAAAAATAAAGTTGTATGAATTAATATATACTATTACATAAATATTATTATGATAAAAAAATTCATAATTTCTCAAATAAAAGTATATTTTATTAATTTAATTTTTAACTTTTATTTACATGCAAAACTTAACTCATTTCTATCGATCATTTTTTTATTACTAAGTTGTATCAAATATAAATCATACTTATTATTTATGTTTTATTTGTATTTTATTAAGAACATATTTTTATTCCTATATTAATAGAATAAACCCATTTTTTGTAATTTTTATCATTACTTATATTTACACTTATATTAATATCAGTGCATGTCTTTATAATTTACACGGGATCAATATTAATAATCATATATTAATGCAAGAGCTTATTTTTTTTATTTAAAAAATGAGACTTTATATTCACATATCAAAACAAGGTTCTATATTTTTTTAAATTGCTACGGCGATGGGAGAAAAAATATCACATTGTTGAGAACGAAAAGTGGGAGATCATTCTCCAGCTATGAATTATATTTACACTCATGTTAATATGAGTGTATTTTTATTTTGTAATTTATACAAGACAATATTTATACTTATATATTAAAACAGATCCTATTATTTTTGTAATTTTTATGGGGACAAAAAGAAAATATCATACTATTGAGAACGGGGAGTGGAATATCATTCTTCACCATGTTCTTTCCATTTAAAATCCCTAAATATATAATTATTTTTTATAATTAAATAATATAAATATTAAATCAATTTCATAAGTAATTAGAAAAACATAAATTATATGATAAAAAATTCATTAATTAAAAATAAGATATAAAAAATTAAATTAAATTACAAAAATTAATATTTAAACTAATCTACTTTAACATCTCTATCTCTATCTCTATATAATATATTTAAGGATGTCTCTCTCTTGATTTTTTTCCTACGTGGCATTCTCTCAATTAACATAATCCTACGTGTGATCTTCTCCTTATTTTATAGTTAGGAGCTTTAGCAAGAGGAACATGGTTCAAATCCCACCAACAACAAAAAATCTATTTTTTTACTTAGATTTAATTAAAAGTTTTAGTAAGAGTAACATAGTTCAAATCTCACCAACAACAAAAAATCTATTTTTTTTACTTTGATTTAGTTAAAAGTTTTAGCAAGAGTAACATGGTTCAATTCTCACCAACAACAAAAAATCTATTTTTATGATATATATTTTTTTTACTTATACTACATATATTTAATTATGAGTTTTAGTAAGAGGAACATGATTCAATTCCAACCAACAACAAAATAATTATTTTTATGATGTATTTTTTTACTTAATTGTTACTAACCATAATTTTTAAAAAGTTACTAACTTCTATAGTATATATTTACTAATGTCTCCAATGAATTAAAACTTATGTGTATCATCTATGTCTCTGTCACGAATAAAATTTAGTATGAAGTACACGGTTCGATTTCCACTAACAACTAAAACTATATTTTTTGATGCAATTTTATGATATTTTATTTTATTGCTTATGAAAAATATTAATATTTATATTAATATATATGACTATATTTTTTATTTTAATTTACACGGGATCAATATTTATATATATTAATACAAGTTATATATACATGAGATTTATATTTATATTTATATATTAATACAAAGACTTTTTTTTTTGTAATTTTAATACGAGAGTCTATATTTTTACCCATATATTAATATGGGGATAACTTTTTTTTAATTTCTACAGGAGCTATATTTATACTCATGTACGATTTTTTTTTGTAATTTTTACGGAATTAAATTTCTACAAATGTTTTAATACAAAATTTATTAATACGAGACGAAAGACTTTTTTATATAGGAATTTAAATATTTATAGACATATTAATACGGGAACGCTATTTTTTTACTATGACTTATATTTACAGTCATATTAATATGAGTGCCTTTTAATTTTATAATGTACGCGAGGAACAATATTTATACTCATATATTAATACACGATCATATCTTTTTTGTAATTTTACGGGGACTAGAAACGAAATACCATATTGTTCGAAACGGGGGAGCGGGAGATCACTCTGCACCCTATTTTATTTCTTTAAAATCGCTAAATATATATTATTTTTAATACTTAAATAATAGAAATATAAAAAATTCGTTGACTAATATTAAATTAAAAAAATTAATATCTCAACTAATTTACTTTAACGTTAATAACATATATTATAATTTTGATTATTAATCCGTGCATTGCACGGGTCAGTTATACTAGTATAATATAATTACGGATGTCTCTCTCCCGATCATCATCCAATGTGGCAAGCAACTAAGTCTTCATATGTCTATGTGGCAAGATTTCAAGGCTTTATGTTTTAAACAATTAGGCAAGCTAAATATACTCCCTTCGATTCCCTCCAACAACACTTTTCTAATTTTTATATTATTTTACTTAGATTTAGTTAAGAGCTTTAATAAAAGTAACATGGTTCGATTCTCACTAACGACAAAAAATTTATTTTTATAATATATATTTTTACTTATACTATGTAGGTTTAATTAGGAGTTGTAGCAAAAGGAACATGGTTCAATTCCCACCCACAACAAAAATCTTTTTTTATGATGTACTTTTTTACTTAATTGTTACTAACCATCATTTTTAAAAAGTTACTAATTTCTATAATCTCTATCTCTATCTCTATAATTAGTCAAAAAAATTTCTATCTCTATAATATATATTTACGGATGTCTCTCTCATGAACAAAATTTCACGGGACAATCTATAATGAACCAAAATTTATGTGTGTCATCTATGTCTCTCTCACGAACAAAATTTAGTATGAGATACACGGTTTAATTTTTTTTGTTGAGACCGGAGTAACCACCGCCGAACGCAGTGACTAATCCCTCACCAGATTGGAGGCACCTCAAAGGGTGGGATAGCTGTCTCATAAATTTAAAGTTGCTCAATACCACACGGTTCGATTTCCATCAACAACTAAAATTATATATTTATGATTATTTTTGAGACAATTTTATGATATTTTATTTTACTGCTTATGAAAAATATTTACACTTATATTAATATACCTGTATTTTTTTTTTAATTTACACGAGATCATTATTTATAGTAATATATTAATACAAGTGTCTTTTTTCACTACAAGAAAACCTTCATTTTCCAACCAAACTGAGAAAGAGGGGTTGAAGGTTTAGGCCCTCGAAAAATATTTTGAAGGTTCAGGCCGTCAAAAAATGAAAAAAATCGTCAACAAATTATGAGAATATTTAAAAATAAATGAAAAATACATACCAGCGGCTTTAGCCGTCGGGAAATTATCGTCCACTGAAATTATTATCCTGAAAGCCTTGGCCGTCGGGATGTTTATACTTTCTGACGGTCCTGACCGTCGACTACATGTAATTTTCGTCGATAAAAGTGTGTCAGAATTAATTAATCTTGATGACGGTTTAGGCCGTCGGGAAGTCATTACGAATAAATATTAATATAGTTGATGGATGGTTACGACGGTATAGGGTGTCAGGAAGTTATTTGTAATTTGCAGACGGCTTGGACAGTCAGGGTGTCACTGCATTAAACAAAAATAGTATCTCACTTTTTTTTTTTTTTTTTTGTAATTTTTACAAAATTATATTTTTTTTCTACGAATGTTTTAATATGAGACGAAAAACTTTTTTTTTATTAGAACTTAAATATTTATACACATATTAATACGGAAAACCTATTATTTATACTATGACTTATATTTACACTCATATTAATACGAATGTTTTTTGATTTTATAATTTTAACGATGATCAATATTTATATTCATATATTAATACACGACCTATCTTTTTTGTAATTTCAATGGGGACTAAAAATGAAACATGAAATTGTTCAAAACGGGGAACGGGAGATCACTCTCCACCCTATTTTATCTCTTTAAAATTCTTAAATATATATTATTTTTATATTTAAATAATAGAAATATAAAATTAATTTCACAAATAATTGGAAAAATAAAACTATTTGACAAAAATTATATTAATTAAATTAAATTTTAAAAAAAAATTAATAACATATACTATAAATTTAAATATTAACCCGTGCATTGCACGGGTCAGTTATACTAGTATAATATATTTACGGATGTCTCTCTCCTGGTCGTAATCCTATGTGGCAAACTATCAAGTACTCATATACCTATGTGGCAAACTATGAGACTATCTACATAACAAACAAATTCTTCCTTAATGTATCACTCTTCGATTCTCACTCAAGACATTTTTTCAATTATGAAACATTTTATTTTACTTTTTAGAGTTCCTTGATGTACCACTCTTCGATTCCCGCTCATGACACTTTTTTAATTATGCTACAATTTATTTTATTTTATTTTTTAGAATCCTTAATGTATCATTTTTTGATTTTCACTCATGACACATTTTTAATTATGAGACATTTTTTAAAAGATACTTTTGAAACACATATTCTATATAACTAAGATTAATAGTCATTTATAGACAAAAATAAACAAAATTTTTGGATAAAGATAAGTAAATCTAGCCAATTTCTAACAAATAACAATAATTTTTTAAGATTAATACTTTTAAAGAATTTTTTTCTTAATAACGTTTCCATAACTTTTTTTTTAATCATTGTAACTAATGATATACCATAAAAAAAATTAATTGATTCAATTGTTGAAATACTATTATATAAATATAAGTACCCAAACATTTATATGTATCTATTTTTTAAAAATAAAGTTGTATGAATTAATATATACTATTACATAAATATTATTATGATAAAAAAATTCATAATTTCTCAAATAAAAATATATTTTATTAATTTAATTTTTAACTTTTATTTACATGCAAAACTTAACTCATTTCTATCGATCATTTTTTTTATTACTAAGTTGTATCAAATATAAATCATACTTATTATTTATGTTTTATTTGTATTTTATTAAGAACATATTTTTATTCCTATATTAATAGAATAAACCCATTTTTTGTAATTTTTATCATTACTTATATTTACACTTATATTAATATCGGTGCATGTCTTTATAATTTACACGGGATCAATATTAATAATCATATATTAATGCAAGAGCTTATTTTTTTATTTAAAAAATGAGACTTTATATTCACATATCAAAACAAGGTCCTATATTTTTTTAAATTGCTACGGCGATGGGAGAAAAAATATCACATTGTTGAGAACGAAAAGTGGGAGATCATTCTCCAGCTATGAATTATATTTACACTCATGTTAATATGAGTGTATTTTTATTTTGTAATTTATACAAGACAATATTTATACTTATATATTAAAACAGATCCTATTATTTTTGTAATTTTTATGGAGACAAAAAGAAAATACCATACTATTGAGAACGGGGAGTGGAATATCATTCTCCACCATGTTCTATCCATTTAAAATTCCTAAATATATAATTATTTTTTATAATTAAATAATATAAATATTAAATCAACTTCATAAGTAATTAGAAAAACATAAATTATATGACAAAAAATTCATTAATTAAAAATAAGATATAAAAAATTAAATTAAATTACAAAAATTAATATTTAAACTAATATACTTTAACATTAATTATATATATTAATATAATTTTGAATTTTAACCCGTACATTTTTACGGGTTAGTTATACTTAGTTTTTATTTAAAATGTAATGACATGTGATTTTGTCAATATCACGACTATTAATTCAAACGTTCACTATATTACTAAAATTTAGCGATAAATTCGCGTAAAGTTTGTCTCTTATACTGGTAAATGTTTCAAGTAGTATTCTATGTGATAATGTGACATATCTTCTCTTTTTTATTTGATGCAACTATGACATGTCTTCTCTCATATTAGGGTGTCTCTTAAATTATTCATCCCATGTTGTGTAGTATTAAATTTAGCAGTATTTTTCATAATTTCATTTATAATATTCACTCCATGAATAAATGTCGTGGAGGAAATCAATTGATTTGTTCCCCATCTTAACTCATTAATGCACCATTGAGGTATTCATGGAACTTGTCGAAATGTGTTGACTCATAAGAAGGGTCAAAGTGCTTGACCATAAAGTTTGATACGAACTCTGGAGGGTACATAACATATGCAGATCCAATGCAGTTTAACATCTCAGCTATTGATTTTTAGATTAGATAGTTTAAATTAGTTTTACCAAAAAAGAAGTTAAATTATCTTCAAACTTCGGTTTTAAATCAGACTACCAACTGTGTGACACAGATACTGCGTCAAATCCAAATTTATATACAACTCTTTAAGCTTCGAATATCACATTATTATGTAGTATTAAGAAAATTTCAAATATCACATTACAAGCATGTAGCCAAAAACACTTAAATAAAATGATAATGATCTCTTAATCAAAGGTCATATATAGATTTAAACTCAACTTTAAAAATACGTGTTAAATTCTCTTGGGGGTGGGGTGGGGGGACTCAACTTTAATTGGGGGTGGGGGGTAGTTTAAGTATTAAAAAAACATACAGGTTTGTAAAAGTTTATGAGTCATGCTAAAATGTGTCTCCGGACAATTGTTAAGCATATAAAAAAATAAAAATAAAAGAGAAATTCAATATTGAAAAAACAAATTTTTATATTTTAAAAGTATTGAATACACATGTTTCGAGACAAATTTTCTTTATTAAAAAAAACATACAGGTTTGTAAAAGTTTACGAGTCATGCTAAAAAGTGTCTCCAGACAATTGTTAAGCATACAAAAAAAATAAAAGTAAAAGAGAAATTCAATATTGAAAAAATAAATTTTTATATTTTAAAAGTATTGAATACACATGTTTCGAGACAAATTTTCTTTATTAATATACTTAACAAGTGTCTAGAACTAAAAGTCTCTATTTAATATTTTCTAAAGTTTACATGACACCCTTTATTTTACTATAATTTTAAAAACTAAAATTATTAAGTATCTCTTTGTAAAAATCTATTATATAATAAAATTTAAATATACTTAAACAAATATATATGGTTCCGAGCTTTTAAATGGATTATGATTCTCTTCATTTTTTAAAAATAATAGAAAATTTTATTTGAAGAGAGATGAATATTAAAAATAGTGGAATCCATTTAGTAATGGGTCCACGATCTATTTTTGTGTCTATCTTTTTTTAGATGAAATTTTTCATTACTTTTAAAAAAGGAAAATGCTAACTGGTGTCCCAATAACACAAAGCCTAATAGTTCGATTCATCCAAGTCTCCATCACTAAAGTACGACTAGTCTCGGTTTCTTTAGCAATCGTAACACTTCCGAGACATTTAAATGTATTCAGAGTCTCACATTGAAGCTCTGCATCATGTAACGATCAAACACCAAATGCTTCCTAACGACTCTATCACTCCACTATATAAGTTGTTCAACTCAAACACCATATGTATGCAGTTTCTATTCTAAAATTCACTCACTTCATATTCTCATATTGAATTGACTGTTAGAATATTTACAAATATTTTCCATTAACTTCAACTTTGACGATTCATTATTCGACATCAACTGTCCATTCATATCACTCCATATCACTATAATGACAAATCACAATGACATTGTAATTTGTTGAAATACAAAGATAATTTTTTTGTCAAAATCAAAATAACTTTGTGATTTTTACAATCTCACCACTTATCCAAAATTACTCCACTCCATGATAAATGCTTTCACTCATATCACTCCATGATCAATGTGAAAGCTCAAACTACACCAAATGTTAAGTATACATTTCTTAAATTCAATTTAAGCCACACCATGAATGACAGCAAAGAAGCTAAAGTAACATCTGCAAAGAGCATTAATTTCTTACAGTAATTTAAGCACTTTAGTAAAAGCTTTTCACAAGTCTGAACAAAGCCAACATTAAACTACTACTTTTCTAACCAAAAAACAGTTTCCTTTCCTTGCAAAACAATTAAAGGTTACAAGAAACATACAATGAATTGGAATGTTTGATTGCCCGAGGAGCCATTTTAACAAACACTTGTTTTACTTTTCACTCCCAATTCCCAAAAGCAAAAGCCAGTATCTGTCCCTAACACACATCTCAAATAATTTAATAACTACATTCTGATAAAGAAGCATTTGAGATTACTGTACAGGTGCATAACATAAAGAGTAGGGTAACCACTATTCCAACAACCACCTATAGCTCATTAAAGAGAATCTATCAAGTTCCAACTCCTGAATCCCAACCGAAAGGCAGAAAGATATAACTACTTTATCTATAGTATTAGTAGTAGTATATTCATGTACATATTTTCTCAATCTCATTCTCATATCATGTGGTGGTGCTAAGACTTACGTCTGACTTAAGTATTATATTGAATACTTTGATACATTTAATGTGAGATTTCTAATAGATGGTTTTGTTAAGACTCTATATTAGAGTTTCAAAATTTTAAATTTTAATCGGTTCTTAAATATGATACTGAGTTTTAAAAAAAAAAGAGACAATCACAATATGTGAAATGAAATTTGTTTCGGTCTCTTTGATTTAGTTTTTATATTTTTCAAAGTTTAGGAGGTTTAGTGGAAC
This sequence comes from Trifolium dubium, assembly GCA_951804385.1. NCBI lineage: Eukaryota > Viridiplantae > Streptophyta > Magnoliopsida > Fabales > Fabaceae > Trifolium > Trifolium dubium. Next base: position 4,452,314 of record OX638066.1, read on the forward strand.
TCAAACTATAGTGTGGCTGCACTTTGATCATATAAAAGTAATTCGTACGATAAATTTATGGGTATAAATTAATTTTAGAATTAAAAGATTTATATTTTAAACGTCAAGTTAGAATTAATTCTAAAAGTAAAATTAATTTTACTCAAAAGCATGTCAAAATTAAGTGTATTTTGATTATGCCGCGACGAAATTTGATTTTAAATGAGTTGATTCTATAATAGTATTGATTTTAACTAAAGTTAAGTCGAAGGTAAAATAATTTATGGTTGAATGCATTCAAGTAAGAGTGAGTTTAACATTAAGTCTATAAGTTGTGATTTCTACAAAATTACAGTGGAACGCATGATTTTGACACACCAATTGCAATACTAAACATGCACTTAATTTCAGTGTCAAAATTAATTCTAGAGATAGAAACCACAATTTATAGCATAGCTTTAAATAGAATAAATTCTAGAGACAAAATAAATTCTATTTTAAAGAAATCAAACATATAAAAATTAATTTTACACGTTCAAAATCAATTCTAACTATTTTAAAATTAAAACCAAACATACACTAATTATACTATTAATTTTTACTTACAAACATACACTTGTTAAGCACTTCCTCTTATCTGTTTTACAAACAACAATTCATTTTTTGATTGATTGAATAACAATCTATTCTATACTTAGGTATAAGATACAATAGATAAAAATTATTGCTTCAAAATAGATAAAAATTATAAAACATATAATTAATATATTAACATTTTAAAATTTTAAAATAAGAAACAATATGAGATAAATATTCTAAAAATTATACTAATATGAGAGACTAATTACAGACCAGGTAGGTATCATAACAAAAAGATAAACCTTAAAACTTTCTGTATAACAAAATAAAAATAAAAAACCCCAAAAAGGCTAATTTAAAAAGAACCAAAAAAAGAAAAAAGTGATGACACTATTAATTATTAAATAAAAATAAATAATTACATAAACATAGTTTAAAAAAGTAAACTAATGAGAAATTACTATGCTCTTTTTGGTAAAAAGGTTGCGTAGATTAAAAAGATTACCACCACTTCCTTCATCATTATCACCGCCGTCATTTCCACCACCGTTCACGGCGGCGCCACCACTAACACCAACAGCACCATTCTCATCACTTCTGCAGCTTAAATGATTTCTATAACCAATACACATCGGAACATTCAAGTTCAAAACCTTAGCTTTTCCACCGCCGCCGCCGTTAACCACCTTACTCCGGCGAACCCCAGTAGTTTCTGTCTTTGAAATTTGTTGCTCTGAGTTTTTAGAACTACCGCGACGAACTTGACATACCGGGCTGCTCCGACCCACATGAAGTCCGACCCGACCCGGACTACTTGGCCATTTTCTTGACTTTGATTCTCCGGCAGAGTTGCTCCGGGAACACCGTGCACTGTTAACTTTCCGGGTGACCGGAGCTCCGGGGAACAATTTGGGTCGGGTACCCGTATTACCCGCTGACCTGCTTCGTGAAAATGGCCATATATTGATATTCAACTCTGCAGAAGAATTTGCACCGCTTCCATTTTTTCTCTCTTTCTTGTTCTTGTTCTTCTTTTCTTTCTCTTTCTCTTTCTCTTTCTCTTCTGTGTTTTTCTTCTCACTTTTTCTGAAAATATCTTTCCACCGTTTAGAAGATGAGAAATTTGAAGAAGAAGATGATTCAGTTATAGCAGAAGAAGATTCGGGTCGAGAAACAGAAACTGGTTCTTGACCCGGATCCGGATTTGAATCCGGGTCATTGATTAATTCTTCTGAGGTGAGTGTTTGGTTTGGTGGGTGGGATTTATTTGTGGTGGGGGGGTGGTGGTGGAGGGGTTTGAGTACACCGTCGACGAAAAGTTCGTCGGCGGTGACAAGATTAGGTTGAGGAAAAGATGGGTTTCGGAGCATCCAAAACTCAAATTCGGGTGAATTACAACTAGTTCTATTTGGTGATAAATTTTGAGGGTTTTTTTGATTTGTATCCATTTTGAACTTTGAAGTGAGATAGAAAGAAAAGAAAGGGAGAAAAAGAAGGTTTTATGAAGTTATGTGAAGGTGTAAAGAAGGTGAGAGTGTAAAGAGAAAATGAAAATGAAAAATGAAAGGGATTGAACACAAAGCAATAAATAAAAATGAGAATGAATAAAAAAGATTGAAAGGGATGGTATTGATTTTAAGAGAGGAAGTTGGGTAAGGTTTGGGGGTCCATATGCTCCACAAAGATGGATGGAATAGGAAGGAGAGCATGTGCCTTACAAAATTGGATTATTTGGTAAAAGATTATTTCTAGAATTTTATTAATGAAAAAGAAAAATGGGTTATTTGGTTTTTTTATAAAAAGGAAATTTTTTAAAAAATAATTAATAATAAAGTGATTGAATTTAAATAGTTAATAAATTCAAATAAGAATAATTAATTTTTTTTGAAGAATTTGAATTTTTGTTGAATAATTTATGATCAGATTTTACATATTTTTTTTGACCGATTCTAAATTATCAATTACTCCTATCTTTTTGTAAAATTAAAAAGTTAACACGAAAAAAATACTTTTTGCGCAAGATAGGTCTCGAGACTCACCAAATTTTGTATTGGTCTTAAAGCGGAAGAAAACACTTATAACTAGATTTATTATGTGTTGCCCACAACAATTTCTAGCTTGATTAAATTGTAAAATTTTTTTTGAAATTGTTAGGCCGACAACGCTATAATTGGAGTTCGAACTCTGACTCAACTTCTTCGCTTGTGTGTATAAATTTATGATAATTTAATCATTTTATTTATATATATATTAAAAAATGAATTTATTATACATTCTATTTATGAAAATTATAATATTATTCTCTCCAACTTTATTTATAAGTATAAATTATTTTTTAGAATACATCACTTATTTAAAAAAATTAAAAAATAATTTTTATTTATAAATAAAATGGGAGGGAGTACACTTTAGTGAGTCTCTTTTGTGTAAGTTATGAGAGGATGCATCTCCAATAAATGGTGTATGTATGATGTATAATCAGATCATTATGCAGCTTTATGTGTGGCTTTGTTCACCAATCACATCGTTAAAAACAAAAGATAATGGTGGATATGTGTGGGGTGCACATGCTAGGAGAGTTCATCTAGTCCTTGTTAATTAGGATTAGGTACTGTACTATAGATTTAAAAAGTTACTTGTACGTGCGATACAATATTCAAAAACTGTCATAAAATTTTGGCTTTGCATCGTTAATTTGAATTACAAATTAGAATTAAGTACTACTCCATCCGTCTTAAAATAAATGTCATACTTGTCAAAATTGTTTGTTCCAAAATAAATATTTTAGTACATTTATAATATTGGTTTTTTCTATTTTATCCTTTAAAACAATTATTGAGTGAGATAAAAAGTACACTCAAACATCTACTTTTAATATTCCAATGTCAACTATCAATAAAAAATGTGAGATATTTTAGTAAAAATCATATTCTCTCTCTTTTATTTACACACTTTGTGTGTGATTTGATCAACTGTGACACTTAAAATGGGATGGAGAGAATAATATTGTAATAATTTAAATATGTTCTTTGTTGACAAGAATGAATAATTATATACTCCGTATATTATATGAGTATTTTAGTTTTGAGGCAATTAAAATATTGGCTAAAATGCATTTTTGGCCCTTTAACTTTCACAAACTTGTGATTTTAGTCCCTTAACTTTAATAATAGTAGTTTTAGCCCCTTATATTTAGCCCCTTTTACAAAAGTTTAATTTTGACCAAGTCACCATCTATGTGGACAATCCTTGTCAAATTTGTTCAGCCACATTAACAATAAGGGGCTAAAACATAAGGGGCTAAAACTGCTATTATTAAAGTTAGGGGACTAAAATCGCAAGTTTGTGAAAGTTAAGGGGCCAAAAATGCATTTTAGCCTAAAATATTTTATACATTTTTTTTTCTGAATCAAAAAAGATTTAATACCCATTCCAATCATACTATAGCCTATGATATTACTCCTAATATTTTGATATTGATATTGTATAAAATGTATGGTACAGAATCATGGTATCGCTGACCCTAACAAAAACGTCAATGACTACTACTCTAACCAACAACATCACCGTCTTCTTAGGTAAGGTTGTCATTGCCATTGCCACTACAGAAACATTAATTCAGTGTGAACTCATAAAGGTTTGAAGTTGACACATATTATTGCCTAGGACTAGGATTGGTCATTGGTTTGTGTTCTCAATTCTCATCAACAACAATTAAATAATACTTCTCTCATTTTGGAACAATCATTCAAGGATAGTACTAGTAACTAGTAATTAACAAAGGGTCTTGCTAGTACTACTTTTGTTTCAATATATAAAATTTATTTTGACTAAATGATACAGTTTATTTATCTTGTTTTGACAATATTTTTTTCCATGATTTATAGATGTGAATATTAACATATAAGATATTGTTTAATTCTTCTTGATGAATATTTTCAAGATATCAAATTTTATAATTTTTACTAATGCACAATTAAAGATATTAGTGATCAAAATTGTACATTGAATGTAATGGTCAAAATGAGTCTTATAGTTTAGGACGGAGATAGTATTATCTTTGGCACATTAATTAAGATTATTATAAAAGATAATAATTGCATTGTAAATTATGTTTTATTTGTTTAGAAAAGTAGAAAACACAAATTTCAATAATTTCTTTACTATTTTTATATTTTTAACTATTGCCCCACTGTTTATCATTTTTCATTAACAAAAAGTTAAATTTTCTCTTACTAATTTTTTTTTAAAAATTCTTTATATAGTGGCAAATTTTGAAGTACTAGAAATAGATATTTGTCACACAAAAAGAAGTATAAATAGAGTATTTATTTATATTAAAAGTTATTATCCACCTATTCCTTCATCCCTTCATTTATTCAATTCTTATCATTTTTAATTAATTGTGTGAATATAAAATCACTAAAATTTCAAGATAGCGTATAAGTAAATATATCTTGAAAAAAAGACATTGAAGAATAGTATAGAAATATGATTAGTGATTAGTAATATGTTCAACATAATTGCGGTCAAAAAAAAATATGTTCAACATAGTTTATAAAGTAATAAAATCTGATTTGTTTATCACACTAAAAAAGAATCTCATTTTGTTACGTCAATTTTTTTTATATTTATTCCATATAGTCAAAAATTCAATATTAATATCTTCTAAACTAAGTCATTAAGCGTTTTTTAGATCAACCGTGACAATCAAAATAAGTATACGCATAATTTCAGAAAGACATAAATGGATCGATATGAACTTGTTTGTTTGTTCGGATAATATTTAACTTTATTACACCGTCAATTAGGGATAAAGTTGATAAGCGTTTTCTAGATCGACTGTGACAATCAAAATAAATATACACGCGTAACTTCAGAAAAGACTTTTAGACATAAGTAGATTAACATGAACTCGTTTGTAACTAATTGATCCGATAATATTTGACGTTATTACACCGACACTTAGAGACAAAGAAGCTAAGCGTTTTATAGATCAAATGTGACAAACAAAATAAGTATACACGTAACTTCAAAAAAACTCCAGACAAAATGGATCAATATGAACTCGTTTCCATTGAATCTTGATGAGTCGTCATGCTTTAACTTCATAGTTGATCGATTTACTATCCGCATTCTCCCGTATAATTGATGTGATTCCCATGGTTAATAGTATTCCGTTGAATCATGATTTTATTATTAATGGATTTTGTTAGCTAATCGTTTTATGTATCTGCTTTTGCCGTTTATATCGTATAGTCGTATCCATGATTTATTTTTCATGATTAAACAATTTTTTATTAATCCTATCGAATGTTGATGAATTCTACTGAGATAAATTAAAGCATGAGATAAATTCTACTGAAGATGGAATGCACTCGTGTGCAGAATTGTTGTGTTAACATTCTGTTAGACACGTTGAACATGCTCCCAGGGATCTGTGACGTCCTCTGCTACGTCCTCTGCTTCAGGAAAAGATACTGCTAGGTACGTTGCACGTGCTGGCAGGGACGTGCGACGTGGGTGCGCGGGCAGACTTGCTCTTTGGGTTTTTTGCTTAGATTTGTTTTAGATTAAAATAGATTTGTTCCTATTTTAAAGGTATATTTTATTCTATATAAAGGGAGGTTTAAAAACAAGGATTAACAAGAATCGAAGGGTTTTTTGAAGCCAACAAGCAAGCTAGTGTTTAAAGAGATTTTGCTCTTGGTAATATTACTAGGGTTGAGGTTTTATTCTTAATTCTTGGGTAGACACTATATTTAAGTTTTTTGGTCACATGAAGAAACTTGGGATTATGGTAGAGATAGGTTTGAAGACTATCTCTTGTAACTCTAATTGAGATTTCTTTGTAACGGTACTAGGATTATTATAGTGGAACGGAGAGGATTTCTTTCTCCCAGACTAGGTCGGTCTGACTGAGGGTAAACAAACTCTATTGTGTCTTTTAATCTTTTCGTTATTTATTGTTATTGATTATTATTGCCGTCTCACTATTTGATTGTTTATTCGTATTACTCCATACATCAAATTATTCATTGGTGTGAACATACCCTTACTTTCATAACAAACATGAATTATTTTCCTTTGTTTTTTATTTTCAAAAAGGATAATTATGTATTATGTGCAGTACATGATCTAGTTAAATTATGTATTATATATGTGCATAATTATTTCTTCATTGAGTCTCTAAATATTCTTATCAAGTCATCATAATTGCAAGTAATTATAAGATCATCAACAAGATCATAATCGTATTGAAGAGTATTTCTCAAACAAATGCAGCGTTGTTATAGATGAAACACAATCAACATATTGTGCACCAACATAAAGTGAACAAAAGAGGATACTGCAAATTAAAAAGTTATAATTTCCAAACTTCAGAAAACAAAATCAATTCAAGCAAGTGCCAACATCACATTGCACTTTAAGCATCTTCGAAATCTGATTGAGCTCCTTCAAAATCTTCAGGCACATTTAAATCAAAATCAATGGAATTGTTCTTGAAAAAATCGCCAAATCCATAAAGAGAGGAAATGGAGGACTAACAATGACTGAAAAAATTTCACTACGATAGTGGAGAGCATGGAAGACTATTTCATTCTATTTTATTTAAGAATAATCATTCTCATTTTATCATGTGTTCAAACATCTACTGCTTACTTCTGTTAGTTTAATTAGGATTTATACAATCCACTTTGCATTAGTGGCGGAATCAGAAAAAAATATTCGGATGGACTATTTTTTTATTTTATAATATATAAATTAAAGTACAATAATTTAAGTTATAATAAATATAAAGTTGATCATCAAAAAATTTAATTAAATACTTAAAACTAATACTCTATTTATACAAAGTGACTTGAAATCATTAACAATTAACTTCAAACTAATACTTGCACAAAGTTATTGAAAAAACAATGTTTTATTATATTTCATTTATACTAAAATGAGAATGATTATTCTTAAATAAAATAGTTTGAAAATAACTTTTTAATTCATAAAAATGATGTTTATTAAAACATTAATTATAACCTTTTTAATTTAGGACTGTTCATGGTTCGAGTTCGCTAGAGAACTGAACCGTTAACATAGTCCTCGTTTTATCTGAACCGTTGAAACGGTTTGGTAAATTGGTTCATACCGAACCGAACCGTTTCCTTTATTTTTTGTTTTGTTTTTAAGATATGCATCGAAACTCGAACCCATTTATACGCTTTGGCAATGATGATAGTATTTTCTAGTGTAAAAATTAAAAAAATTTGTATTTAATTTCACACATCATCCGTTAAATGGTTTATACTTTATAGAGATTAACAATTTTAATTATAAATTGGAGGATTAATACTAACAATGACGTTAATATAGTTTAGTTCAATAAGTGATCAACAAAACCAAACCATATCAAAAGCAAAAGTTGCTTTCATTTTTAGTTCAATGAATGAGCAACAAGACCCATAAACAAAGTTTCATCTTTTTAATTGGAAACAAAATAGAAAGTAAAAACAATTATAATGTCAAATGAGTTCTCAATCACTTTTTTCTTCTCTAATCACTTCTTCTTTCCTTCTTTAATCACTTCTTTCTTTCTTCTTTTAACTTGCAAATCCTCTTCACCACCATCAAGGTTGGCACCATAACATATTATCTCTACAAACAAGTGCTTCCACCATTTTTAACCAATCTTGCGTACAAACAAGTGCTTCCACTATTTTTGGCGTTAAGCACATACGATGATAACTAACAACTCTTTCACCATTGCTGAACGCAGACTTTGAAGCTATAGTAGAAGCAGAATAGCTAGCACCTCTCGTGCTATGCTTGCCAAAACAGAATACCTAGTTGAACTAGCTTTCCACCAACCTAAGATGTCAAGTCCAACTGATTTGTTATAAGGTTCGGTATCGTTAGTCAATTCATTTCTCAGTATATTATGAACAGCCTTACTTTTTATCATATATTCAAATTTTTGAGTGTAGTAATTTAGAGGTATATATATATATATATATATATATATATACATCTCTATCTCTATATAATATATTTAAGGATGTCTCTCTCCTGATTTTTTTCCTACGTGGCATTCTCTCAATTAACATAATCCTACGTGTCATCTCCTCCTTATTTTATACTACATAGATTTAGTTAGGAGCTTTAGCAAGAGGAACATGGTTCAAATCCCACCAACAACAAAAAATCTATTTTTTTACTTAGATTTAATTAAAAGCTTTAGTAAGAGTAACATAGTTCAAATCTCACCAACAACAAAAAACCTATTTTTTTTTACTTTGATTTAGTTAAAAGTTTTAGCAAGAGTAATATAGTTCAATTCTCACCAACAACAAAAAATCTATTTTTATGATATATATTTTTTTTACTTATACTACATATATTTAATTATGAGTTTTAGTAAGAGGAACATGATTCAATTTCAACCAACAACAAAATAATTATTTTTATGATGTATTTTTTTACTTAATTGTTACTAACCATAATTTTTAAAAAGTTACTAACTTCTATAGTATATATTTACTAATGTCTCCAATGAATTAAAACTTATGTGTATCATCTATGTCTCTGTCACGAATAAAATTTAGTATGAAGTACACGGTTCGATTTCCACTAACAACTAAAACTATATTTTTTGATGCAATTTTATGATATTTTATTTTATTGCTTATGAAAAATATTAATATTTATATTAATATATATGACTATATTTTTTATTTTAATTTACACGGGATCAATATTTATATATATTAATACAAGTGGCTATATATACATGAGATTTATATTTATATTCATATACTAATACAAAGACTTTTTTTTTTGTAATTTTAATATGAGAGTCTATATTTTTACCCATATATTAATATGGGGATAATTTTTTTTTAATTTCTACAGGAGCTATATTTATACTCATGTACGATTTTTTTTGTAATTTTTACGGAATTAAATTTCTACGAATGTTTTAATACGAAATTTATTAATACGAGACGAAAGACTTTTTTATATAGGAATTTAAATATTTATAGACATATTAATACGGGAACACTATTTTTTTACTATGACTTATATTTACAGTCATATTAATATGAGTGTCTTTTAATTTTATTATGTACGCGAGGACCAATATTTATACTCATATATTAATACACGATCATATTTTTTTTGTAATTTCACGGGGACTAGAAACGAAATACCATATTGTTCGAAACGGGGGAGCGGGAGATCACTCTGCACCCTATTTTATTTCTTTAAAATCGCTAAATATATATTATTTTTAATACTTAAATAATAGAAATATAAAAAATTCCTTGACTAATATTAAATTAATAAATTAATATCTCAACTAATTTACTTTAATGTTAATAACATATATTATAATTTGATTATTAATCCGTGCATTGCACGGGTCAGTTATACTAGTATATATATATATATATATATATATATATATAGAGAGAGAGAGAGAGAGAGAGAGATAATTGCTAACTACGACTTATGTGGGTCAAAGTTAGCAACTATGATCCACATGAATTACCCCGCGCACCCCCCCACCCCCATGTATTTTTTACATGGGTCATACTTGCTAACTATAACCCACATGGTTGTAGTTAGCAATCCTATATATATATATATGCTTTAGTAAAAAAATTGGAAAGAACTTATGTGCAAGTGCTTTTTATATAGTTCTTAACATATCAAACTATGATGTTTTCATATTCATGATTTTTTTCAAAGTTTGTTATAACCACGTACAAAAATGAATTTTATGTTAAGAACCATACAAAAAGTACCTAAAAAAATGCACTTAAGTTTAGAAAAAAAATGTTAAAATTACAATGAGTAAGAGTAGAACAGTAGAGACCTTTTGCAAGATAAAAATCTCATTAGCTACTACGATACTTATTTTAGATTATTTCCTTACACACAAATAAATATATTATACATTAATTAGTAATTTAATTAATATTCTAAGGGTATAATAGTCTTTTTCTATATATTAGGGATCTACTACTACAGGTCTGTTCGGCAAGCACATATTTTGAACTTGTAGCTTATAGTTTATAGCTTATAAGTTTATCTTGAAAAAAATACATGTTTGATAATGTTTTTTCTAAATTAACCTATAGCTTATATTGCAGTGTTTTTAGAAATAAAGACCTGTAGCTCTAAGTTAACAGTGTCTGATGACTTATAGTTTATAGTTTATAAGTTTATTTGCCAAAAAAGACTTGTTTGATAAAATCTAATTGAAGTGTTTTTAGATTATCGATTATAAACTATAAGTCATCAGCTATGAGTTATAAACTAGTAGTCATAAGCTATAAGCTATCAACTATAAGCTATTTTTCTCAAACACACCCTTATTCCATATATATTAAGAAAAGTTGACTGTGTAACTATTATGTCTAATCTGTGTGTAAATTTTACCAAATTATTATCGTTTGTTTGTATGTGTAATTTGACTTTTCGTATTTTAATACAAGTTAATAGTAATAATTAGAGGTATGTGTTGGAAAATAATAATAATATATGCATATAGAAATTTGTATGAGTTTATATTTAAGGATAAAACTTTTTATAAAAAAATACTTATAATTAAGGACGAATGGAATAATATTTAATATTATTACCCTGTCATTTATCGACTACACTTATGTCCCTCTTTCCTCCTAAAACTAAAATGATAAATAGGACTTAACAAAAAAGCCTGATCAGAGATCAAATACAAGCCATAGCCCATATGTAACCCATGATCACAACTATAAGATAGGGAAATGATAAACATTGCTCTTAGGGCAATAGTTAAGGAAACAAAAATAGAAAAAACATTCTTGAAACTTATGCAATGTATTTTTCTATAATAATAAAACACAATTTCCAATGTAAATATTACTTTATTTAGTAAACTTAACTAGTGCCCTAACACCCTATAAGATATATGTCACCAAAGTTGTGTTTAGCATACTAATTGGACCTTTAATCGACATATCATTGAAAACGTTTATTGTAACAAAACTTATCATGATTTCCTTTTATAATCTATGAGTTTAGTATATGTTACAAGAAGAATCTAGACTCACATATAATATACTTTGGACATTCACCACACGAACAATCCCTTTCAAACTTATTTCAAAAATGACTATTCTAACATTATTGTCCCATTTTAACACACTATATATATGTGACATCCATAGTTCTGTCATGGTCGAATTACAAAGGTTACACAAAAACTTGTAACATACTTTTTAATCACACCTCCATAACACATCTTCCCTTGTCTTCTCCTAAACAATTTATCTAGTATAGTAGTATATAACCTTAACATAATTGATACGTGGAAGTTACTCCTTCACATTAATATGAGGTTTCAACTCTTCCAAGTATATATAACTAGATGAGGCTGGGGCAATACTTTAAAATGATCCTTTATATATTATTGACAAAATGTAAAGATAATTAATTAACATGTATCTATTTCAAACCAAACACATTCCAAACTAAGTGGTTGGAGATAATTAACTTCACTTAAAATCAAACTGATCTAGAGTTTTATAAGTTTGAGTTTCATATTCCACCATTTAAAATAATTATTGATCAGATTATTTATTTTTTTGATATAATTTGATCAGATTTTATTGTTTAAGTCTAACTTTATATTATCATATATATATAACGCGTTTTGTTTAGAAATTAAAACCTCAAAAGAAAACAAAAACCAACACCTTATGAACAGTAAATAGACAACGATACGAATATATTTTTTTTACTTTTAGATATAGAAATTTTGTTGATTTCATCTTTCTATATGTGGGAAGGGCTTATTCACATGAATGAATTGCAAATATCTTTATCTTAAAGAATTTTTCTGTGTATTTTTTTTACACATATACCAGTATCTAATTAAACTTAAGTCTTTGTATAAAAAAATTTGATGTATTTAGTTAAAAATTTAGACTAAATACATTAATTTTTGTTGAGCAATTTTCTGTTATATTTTGGGACAGAGTAATAATCTAAAAATTGACATCATTATTTATTTTTTTATCAAGTAGCCTACATCATTATTTTTTATATTATTGAATAATTTAATTAAATACATGTATCAAAAGAACAACATATACTATACCAAAAAAAATGAAAAAAGAACAACATATATAAAAATTAAATTCAAATTCTACGTCAATGCAAAAAAAATAAATTAAATTCAAATAAGTAGATCATAAAAAAAAATCATATAAAGTAGCCGTTCACCAAAACCATGGATCCTATCATAATCATCGTACAATGAAAAAGTTGAGAATGAAAGAAAGCCACAGAGGTTTTGTGAGGGTTGACTTTGGCCTCTATTATTACACATGATGTTCTGCTCAAAAGCTTAATTTCCATTTTCAATAATCTTGATCACATGCCATGCATCAAGATTTTTGGCTTGATGCTCTTTTTAAGTCCTTCATCTCATCATACTACCTTTTAAAGATTTCTTATTTACATATTAATCATCAACAAACTACCTATTTTTTTTTTATTATAAGATCATCAGCTACCTAGTTAAATTCCCCTTCTCCGTACAAGAAAACTTTTGTAGCACAATATTAATATATGTCTTGAAAATCCGTTTTTCATATCTTATTGTAGAATTTTTATGTATATGTATGTGGGTTTAATTCACAACATATGTATATTATTATTTTTTTTATTTTGTCAAGAGAATTTTATCCGGTATAAAGTGAATAAGTGACAAATTCTAGATTCGGATTTTAACTCATGTATATACAATATCTCTACTAATTGAACTATGTTCACATATACTATATATTATGTCTAGTTAAAAGAAGTGTTTTACAAGGTTCTTTTATAATTTTTTTCCTAAAGTTTATTAAAATTTTCCACTACAAGATATAAATTCAACTAAAAGAGTGCATAAATTAAGGATAGTAATATCTTTGTACCCAAAAAAAATACTAATATCTTGATGGTCTCATATTTATATTTTCTGTCATGATGACTTGTAAATAAAATTACATATGGATTCTTTGAAATCAATAAGTGTTAATTAGTTTTAGATTAGTTGATGAAGAATGAACAATTCATAGTACAAGATACATTTGAATATGTACAATTTGATCTTCATACAATGATTGAGATATCATAACTCCATGATTTCCTTACAACAAAACTTGATATAAAGATTTAAAATTGAATTTAATTAGCATTATCTATAAGTGTATGATTATTTTACACATACATCAAATAATGTGTTGTCACATCAATCAATAAATATAAAAATACATAAGTTGTTATATTCATTAATTGACGTGATAACACATTTTATAAAGTACTCCTATAAAATAATTGTACACTAACAACAGAATATACTAATTTAATATCATATCAAATGATATTTAAGAATCCTTACATTATGAAAGTTAAAAAAGTTGAAAGGAAACCAACAATTTCTTTACTGTTGTGATTGAAATATGAACAAGAGCCCAAGGGGGTAAACGGGCTGAACCTAAAGCCCATTTTAACCTCAACTGGCAGGGCCCGGGCTAGTTGACAACGATGGTGGGCCCCAATGAAAGGACACTACGTACCAATGGCTATAGGTTAGTGTTGGCATGTTCCTTTGTGGGGACCTTAAACCTTTAAAATTGAACACCCAAAAATAAAATGAACGGGGTTGAGAATTTTAATGGCGTTTGTTTGGAGGGAAAATGATATTTGCATGTGAATCCAAATGAGAACATTATATCATCAATGAATATATGGTCCTACTTTAAATAACAGCCTATCTTATTTATTTTTGTGATCATCACCATTTTGATTGTAGATAAAATGTCACAATTGATATTACTAGTCATATAGGCATAGCTAGTTGATTAAATATTGCTTAAATTTAACTAATGTGTCCACACATAATAGACAAATTAGTGTTTGCTCTTCTTTTACAATTTTCCAGAATATATATTATCATATTTTATCACCATTCATTGAAGTGTGGCCTAGTTGGAGATAGGAAGTTTGTCCATTTGGTAAGAAATTAAGTTGTAAGACTTATCTTCAAAGAATAAGCTAAGTTTATATATATTCTATCGTTGGTACGTGAATATTTTGTAGAAGTGGTAAGATAGGTTGAGTTCGTTTGAGTTGACCTGTTTGACACGTTATTTTAGGTAAATTAAGTTGAAGTTTTGCATTCAACTTTTTAAGTTGGCCGTCAGTTAACTTGTTACAAAAGCAGGGAGGAGATGAGACAAATATGTGTGAGTTAATGGAGAGGATCTTAACTCCCTATCAACTCGCCAAAGAACATGACATGTGAAATTTTGAACTCAGATACATATAAGTTGACTTAAGCTGCTCCAGCCCATTGTTAACGGTTAAAAGCAGACGAGCCCAAACGAGGGTAATCAACCAACTATATCTTCCCTAATATTTTGTTGGTGGATAATTTATAAGTACTTCTGATAGTACTTTTTGATTTTCAAAATTTGATAGAAAGATTATTGTAAACCCTTGTGATTCAACTCACATATTAAGTATTTATTATTGGACAAAAATCTATTTTGGTCTTCAAAAATGTAACTCGTTGTCACAATCGTCTCTAAATGTATCATATTGGCAAACACATCCACAAAAAACTCTATATTATTAGTCATTATGATATTCAAATTTGTTTTTAGATAATCAATTTAGTCTTTAAATGTGTTCTATTGTTGGTAACTTTAATTCATAAAATATTAACAAAAGAGGTATTAGGGACGTGTTTACACTTTTGATATATTCATGAGCAACGAGTTACACTTTTATTATTTATTTATTTAAAAAAGCTCCCGCTTTTGGTAAAAGTAATGTAAAATCATATTCATCCTCCTAGCCTTGATTACAACTACTCCAGACAAGAAAGAAGGACAAGTATTGGAATTTAGTTCATGATACAAAGCTAACATATCTTTCAAATTATCTTTTTCATAACAAAACAATACTAAGAAGAAGCAAAGAAAATAAACAAATTGATTTGTCAATTGTTAATAGGCAGCCTGTCAGTCTGTGAGCAACACCTTTAATTAATTTAGATAGATTTCATATATGATAGTATCATGATTCATAATGTAGCTGAAGATCTAATCACTTTCCTTTGTCCCCTTCCCTCCACACAATTAGGTACTCAATGAGGAAAAAGAGAACAAGAGAAATAATTTATTACTACTTGTATATATCACCATGGAATCATGGATATTCTTGCAAGTGATTAGGATATTATTAAACTTTATTTTAAGTGAGTTGTAAAGGTATAAGTTGTGCAAATTAGGATATTAATCTAGTTCTTAAACTTTTGATTCTTGGTTGTTTAACCAAAATTAATAAATAATTTCATGGTTTGTTTCCAAGAAGCTAGTTTGTGTTCCCCTTAAATTTGTACCTCTAAACCCCTTAGGTAGTGTAGTGGTACTGGTAGATACCATTTAACAAGAACTCATTGAGTTATTAATTCATAAGTCCGGTGGTATAGTACTCCCTCTATCTCACAATAGGTCTTTGTTTTAATTTTTTGACAACTTTTTATGAAAATGATTAATTTTTGTTGATTTCAATAATAAAATAATAAATAGGTTTATTTACTACTCCCTCCGTCCCAAATAATTGCCGCAGTTTGACTATTGATATTTATTTTGACCGTATTTTTTTACTAATCTATAAAGTTAAATGTTAGTATATAAGATCTTGTTTGATTTGTCTTAATGAGTATTTTCACAATATTAAATTTTTATAATAATTTTTATGAAATAAAACTAAAGATATTAATGATTCAAATTCAAATTATGCATTAGTATGCGTAAGAGACAATTATTTTGTGACGGAGATAGTAAAATACTCTTATTAATGATAGTTATTGAAGTAATTTGGTGAGTTAAAATGCAATAAATAAAGGTAGTTTTTTTTTTTGACAAAAATAAGGGTAGTTTGTTGAAAAATGAGTAATAAATGTTGTCTTGATTTTCTGAAAGGACAAATAATTTGACACAGAGAAAAAACTCAAATATGACACTTATTGTGAGACGGAGGTAGACACCAAAGTAAACCAAACATTTAGTTGATTATGTGGTGATTGATGCTGAATTTGGTAGAGAGAAGATCACAGTTCAATCTCCATAACTGTGTTTGAAAAGGGACAAATAAAATAAAACCTATTTGTTTTCGGGTCGCAAAAATAGCTCCCTACTTTAAAGTCGAACTTTTAGCTCCCTCAAGTACTGTATCACATTTTTGCGTAAAAAAAAAAGTATTGTATCACATTTACTAAATTTTTGACTTTGCGAAAATAGCTCCCCTAATTAAAGTCGAATTTTATTGTAGACTAGATGAATATTCAATGTATCTAAAAAGTAATTGTTATTTATAATTAAAACCGAAAAGAGTATATTTGGACTCAAACTCTAAGGGTGCGTTTGATCTGCTAAAAAACAGAGTACTGAACAGGACAACTTTTTGTACCCTGTTTGATGTAAAAACTGGTTATGGGACTGAACAAAATAGGTAGCAAGAGACAACACAAAATCAGGAATTTTTGTTCTTCACAAAACCACAGGACAACTTTTTGTCCACAGTACAACTACACAAAATACGAAAATACCCTTTTTAATTTCAAATATGAAAAAATTATCTCCCTATATCTCTTCGATACAATTTTGTCCTGTCCTGTACCATCTTATTTTGTCCTGTACTGTCTTGTTCTGTTCTGTACTGTTCTGTCCAGTACTTACTAATTTGCGAATCAAACGCACCCTAAAGCTCATAACCGAGTCCCAAAATAATACTCTCTCCGATTCTTATTATAAGAAAAATTTTGTTTTTTAAATTCAAAAAATGTTTTATATATCAATACTATATTATGAATTAGATACATCAAATATTCTATTAATCTAAAAAATAATTTTTTTTTATAATACGGACAGAAGGTAGTATTACATTACCATTACTCCGTTTCCTACTTTATAGCAATATAATTGTTATGGTATATGAAAAAGGAAAAATGGTTGGAGTACTTGTCAAAAAAAAATAAATAAAGGAAAAATGGTTGGAGTGGCCATCTATTAGTCCCAAGAAGATCCACCTCCACCCCATATACGGGATAATTTCTCATTCCACCCCCAACAGTCTCTCTTTTCTCCCAACACTTTCTCATACAAAAAAGTTTTTACTCTCATACAAAAATCATTTTGAGGGAGAAAAAAGAATATTGAGAGGAGAAATGAGAAATTATCCACGTACGATGGTTTACATATATAGAAAAGTATAACCCAAAAAGTAAGTACCGTGACACCGTATTTTTTATTAAACTCTAATCATATACTAAATATAAATGACTTTTGTGTTACTCAAACTTGTTGTTCACTTGTTTGTAGTTATTGAAAATTTTTAGGTATGACAAGAACAAAGTCACGCAGGCAAAGAGATAGATTACTACATATGTTCCATAACGTGGTAAGTGGAACAGTCCAAAAAGTGCATATAAACGTAGCATGTGAAGGAACAAGCTATCCATATCAAAAAAGCATATGAACCTAACCACCAACAATAGATAATTCAAATGGTAAGAATATTAGACTTACAAATAACTGATTTCAAGTTCGATCGGAAAAGAAAAATTCACCTCACGTGCCTCATATTCTCTCTCATGGAATTTTTTTTCTTCAGTTTTTATCCTCTAGTTTTTAGGGGAAGAGGACCTAATAGTCCAAAGTTCGGAACGAGTTCTGATATTAAATGATTTCAGTCTCTCTCAAGATAGTTGCGGGGATCAACATTTAACAACCATAAAAACTTATACATTGTACTTTTTGGTTCAGCATATTCAAAGCAAGAGTGGCACAATTCACATCAATAAAGATGTCAATTTCTTGCAAAAGGAAAGAAATATAAGCAAAGCAGATAGATGAATTGAATGTTTGCGTATATTTTATTAGCTTCCAAAGTAATACGGCTAGGTATCGTGTAGGACTTTAATATTCCCCCCAAAAACTTACAGTATTATATGGACCCAATTTATCACCATATTGGTGAGACATATAAATTTGGTCATGTGCATGGTTAAATAAATTCTACTGCACAATTATTTAAGAAACCACCAAACAAAAACCGTTGAAAATGTATTTTTGTGTCTTAAGCAAGCGATTGCAGCTAAGTGGTTAATGAACTTTAGTTAAAGATAAATTATTTGGAGGAATTCAAATTTAAATTATGATCGAAACAATTTTTAGTAAAAACCGGCCTTATAAACTGCGACAGTAACGTCAATGATTTTTGTGTCTTAAGCAAGCGATTGAAGATAGTTGATTAATGAATTTTAGTCAAAGTTAATTCATTTAGAAGAATCTAAATTCAAATTTTGATTGAAACAATCATTGATAAAACTTTACTATTTAACTCTTTGTTGAGTTCGAAAATAGCGGTCATTCACTTGAGAATGAGATGAAGGAATTTTTTTTTTTTGAAGTCTTTATAAACGCGTGAAGACTATAATTGTAATTGAATGTGGATTCTCTAGTGCCTTTTTTTTTTCTTCTCATGCTCTCTCTCCCGCCTAATTTATGTGTTTTTCTACCTTATCATTTTTTTTCTCTCATCATCACTCTTTTATTTTTTATATTTTATTTTTATCTTCACACACACAAAATCACAAACCAACACACACTTCCGTTGCAAATTGTGTCATTGTAAGTCGACTTTGATTTAAAACCTTGGTCAAATTTCACACACACAAAGAAACATGTAACAAATCTTACATGTTACAACTTACAAGACTTGAGACATCAACCTACATGTCTTATGCATTCTTTATATATAAGACCTTTGTGTTTGTATGTATATGGAAAATTAATATGAATGAATGTATATAAGATAAGAAGTGAAAGATGTGTTTTCATGTACAAATAATCACAAACAAAGTTTATAAAGTGTTTGGTTGAATTGTTACATATAAAACCAGCAGCCTAAAATCCATTCCCTTGACCTAACTACAAGCCCCACCACGTTTGATCATCAATGTCTTAGAGACCTAAGCGTGACTGATCAATAGTTGTTCAATATTGAATTGAATGTGTATAATTTGATTTGATAACTGTCATAAATCATAATTAGTTGAATTTTGTGACTTCTTTGTTGTTACTGTTACATTCTAGCATGCCAATTGGGCATACGAACATTTACATTTATCAAGATTAATGTAAATTTGAGATGATTTTGGTTTTTTGTTTAGTGTTGCCATGTCTTGCAAAATATGTCTCTCATATATCTGCGAACTGAACTCAATTAATAAGATTATTGGGGATTTACATTCTAATATGTTTATTTATTCACTTTTAAAGGGTAACATTTTAGCCTAACAACTAAATTATTTGATCAGAAGAAAAAAATGCCACTTACCAATACCGCAAAACACTGTATTTTTCTTTAATGGGGAGTCAAGCTTGGGGTCAAAAAGTGGTAAAGCATACACATTTGTGATGTTCAAATCCAAATAACCACAATGTGCGACTGTAACAATTTTTGTTTAATAGACATGGTTAGGACCGGCCAAACGAAAACTGAGACCTAAAGCGAATTTAAAAAGTGAAACCTCTTTGTTTAAAAAATTACTATTTATTAAAATGAATATTTTTTTGAAACAAAACATCATCTATTAAATGATCATTATCAATTTTATTTAACATTTTTTTTTCAATTGATAATAAAGCCAATACATTTTGATTTTATCTTTGTTAAGACGTTGTTGATCTTAGGATAAAATTTTATTAATTCTAGTTTCAATATGCAGGGATTCAAAGGTTATAGTTGCTTGAATTTTTGAGGCATTGTAAAATTTTTGTGTCATTTTTATAATTTTTATCTTTTTCTCAAAGGCATTTTTTTTTCTGCTGAAAACTAATCGACTTGTTTTTTATGAGAGGCATTTTTTACTCAATAATTTCCCCCCTTTTTTGACATCTAAAGTCCTTACTTGAGTTGACTTATCTTTGGGCGGACTCTGTACATAGTTTTAAAACAGAACAAGTAAATATTTCTTTTTAGGTTTGTTGAATGATTGTGCTCAAAAGTTATAATGAATGTCAAATGTCCTAAAATGAGTCATGAAGAAAATTTCAACTATTTATAATATTATTTTTTCCTATTACACCCATTATTACTTGTATCGCTCAATGATTAGAGGTGACAATAAATTAACTAAAAAATAAATCTATGTTTTAGAATTTCAAAGTTTACTGTTGATAGAATATAAAAAAAAAGTTTGTTGTCGATGAAAAAATGGATGTTTTAGTAAAAAAAATATATTTTCTCTCTTTCATTTACACATTTTTAATATGTGTAAAATGGTCAACTAAGTCACTTATTTTGAGAAAATTTATAGTTACTAATTTTATGTTATAATATTTTCACAACAATATAAAAGCAGACATGTTGTGCCCGCTGAATGCTACTGATAATAATAAGGATTAAATAATCAATTGATCCTTGTTCGTACTACTTTCTTTTTTGTTTTAGTCATTGTTGCTATTATTTTTAATGAATCATTGAATGTTAAAATTATTTTGGTTTTAGTCAATTTTTCTATGGATTTTAATTTTATGGACTAAAATCAAAACGATTTTAACATTCGGGAATTAATTGAAAAATTGAATAACATACATATACTAAAATAAAAAATACGCAAATTTACATGACAGATTGATTATGTAAACCTAATAATATTGATAAAAATAATAATTTTGGGCGGATGTCAAACCAAAA
Organism: Trifolium dubium; assembly: GCA_951804385.1. Classification (NCBI taxonomy): domain Eukaryota; kingdom Viridiplantae; phylum Streptophyta; class Magnoliopsida; order Fabales; family Fabaceae; genus Trifolium; species Trifolium dubium. Next base: position 4,473,674 of record OX638066.1, read on the forward strand.
CTAGCAAGAACACAAGTACTAAACAATTCACACTTTATTATGTTTTCTCTTCTGCAACTAATTCTTGATTCGCATCGGCAAATGTTCATTCCGTTTTTTGCTTTTCACGTTTTATATGTATAATGCATTTAGTTTGTATAATTGATTTTGCAACTAATTCTTGATTCTTATCGGTAAATGTTCATTCAGTTTTTGCTTTTTAAGTTTTATATGTATAATGCATTTAGTTTGTATAAATAATCGATTCTGCAACTAATTCTTGATTCTCATCAGTAAATGTTCATTCCGTTTTCTGCTTTTTACCTTTTATATGTATAATGCATTAAGTTTGTAAAATTGATTCTACAATTAATTCTTGATTCTCATTAGTAAATGTTTATTCTGTCTTCTGCTTTTATATGTATAATGTATTAAGTTTGTATAATCGATTATACAACTAATTCTTGATTCTCATCGGTAAATGTTTAATTTTACATTTTATATGTGTAGTGGATTTAGTTTGTATAATCGATTCTGCAACTAATTCTTGATTCTCATCGGTAAATCTTTATTTGTTTTCTGCTTTTTGTGTTTTATATGTGTAATGTGTTTAGTTTGTATAATTAATTCTGCAACTAATTCTTGATTCTCATTGGTAAATGTTGATTCCATTTTCTGCTTTTTATGTTTTGTATGTATAATGCATTTAGTTTGTATAATTGATTCTACAACTAATTTTTCATTCTCATTGGTAAATGTTCATTTCGTTTTATGCCTTTTTATGTTTTAAATGTATAATTCATTTCGTTTGTATAATCGATTCTGCAATTAATTATTGATTCTCATCGGTAAATGTTTATTCCGTTTTCTACTTTTTATGTTTTATATATATAATGCGTTTAGTTTGTATAAATGATTCTGCAACTAATTCTTGATTTTCATCGGTAAATGATCATTTCATTTTATGCTTTTTATGTTTTATATGTATAATGCATTTCGTTTGTTTAATTGATTATATGATCCTTTCGTTTGTATAATCGACACTTTTTTACGTTTTATATGTATAATGGATTTCTATAATTGATTATCCATTTTTTATGTATAATCGGCTTATAGTTGATTTTTTTTATAATCGATTTCGTTTTTATGTATCCGCTTATATCTATAATTGATTTATGTTTTGTTAATAGATTTTGTATATCCGCTTTGTTAATTGATTTAAATTTCGTTTGTCCATGATTTCATATATTGTTCTATTATTTCTTGATAGTTGTTTAATCTAGTCCCATTGAATTTGAATTATTATCTTAGGTTTTTACAATGGTAAGTGGTCCGTTAAAAAAGAAAATACTCTAAAAGATTTAATGAAATGATTTGCTAATAGTTTTAGCAAAACTTATGAACACGTAAATAACAATAAACAGTTGTATCTAGAATTCTCTCAAAGACCGAAACATGAAATTGAAATTAAGTTCTAAAACTTTTGAAAAAAAATGAAGATTCTACTCGGCTAAATAAATTGACTTTTGATGATGTTGATGATGGTACCGGTCTTATCGGTGGTAAGCTTTTGATTGGAGGGCTAGTTGTGACAATGGTATTGGTGTTTCTGTAATAAGTTTTTGATGGTGGGGCATAGTTGGGGTCCTACCCCACCATCCATTCTAATATCTGGCTTAGAGGACTTAGGGATTAATATTTGTAAGTTTTTTTTTTTTAAATTCAATAAAATTGGTTTATTTTCTTTTATATTCTGAAAGCTTGATTATCTACAGTGATTGATTTAATTAGTTTGAATTTTAAAAAGTTCACCATCCGTGATGTGACCAAAGTGGGGCAAGTTGATATGGCTAAGGAAAAATCCTTGTTTTTAGAGACAGATGTCGGCTCAAACAGAGCCGAACCCATTGGAAAGAAACTAAAGATGATGCATCCATATCTGATTTTGGACATCTTGAAGATAGAGCTCACTAAAGAAATGCTCCATGAGTATAATGTATGGTTCCTTCCCTACTAACTATGAATTAGCGAACATCAACATAATAACGAACAATCACAACGACAATGGTGCCACCATCAAGACATGTTTCCCACACTTTTATTATTCTTCTTTTGATACACTTTTATTATTCTTCTTTTGAATATGCTTATTAGTCCCTCTTATCTTAATTTTCTCCTCTTTTTCCCTTTTCAAATATTTTAGACATCCAATCTTTAGTGGTTGATATGTAGAGAAGATACAATAAAAATGGACACACATTAATTATTAATTATCAGTAATTTCTCCATATTTTGCTATATGTTGTGAGTAATTTAATTGACATACTTAATCTTTAATGCTTTTTGTCTCATTGCTTAATTGTAATCAACATTTTATTTGTACTTGCATCATATTATGTTTATTACTAATCGATTATCAGACATTTCACCTTGCGTGATATTGGAAAAGTGGGTGAGGTTGACCTATCCAAGACTAAAAGTTTTTTTTTAGAGACTGATATTGGTAAAAATAGAACCACATCAATTGCTGAGAAATTGATGGAGTTGCACAAAGATCTTGTTTTACTCTCTTTAACAACTCTGCTTAACAAATCAAAATGATTTTAACATTCAAGAATTTATTTAAAAAAAGAATAACATACATATACTAAAATAAAAAATACATTTACATGACAGATTGATTATGTAAACCTAATAATAATGATAAAAATAATAATTTTCGGCGGGAATCAAACACAAATTAGCAAGATCACTAGTATTGAACAATTCACACTTCATTCTGTTTTCTCTTCTGCAACTAATTCTTGATTTTCATCGGTAAATGTTCATTCCGTTTTCTGCTTTTTACGTTTTATTTGTATAATGAATTTAGTTTGTATAATCAATTCTGCAACTAATTATTGATTATCATCGGTAAATGTTCATTCCATTTTCTAATTTTTACGTTTTATATGTATAATGCATTTAGTTTGTATAATTGATTTTGAAACTAATTTTTGATTCTCATCTGTAAATGTTCATCCCGTTTTCTAGTTTTTATATTTTATATGTATAATGCATTTTGTTTGTATATTCGATTATGCAACTAATTCTTGACTCTCATTGGTAAATATTCATTCCGTTTTTTTTTTACGTTTTATATGTATAATGCATTTAGTTTGTATAAATAATCGATTCTGCAACTAATTCTTGATTCTCAACGGTAAATGTTCAATTTGTTTTCTGCTGTTTACGTTTTATATGTATAATGTATTTAGTTTGTATAATCGATTCTGCAACTAATTCTTGATTCTCATCGGTAAATGTTTAGTTTGTATAATCGATTCTGCAACTAATTCTTGATTCTCATTGGTAAATGTTCATTTCGTTTTATGCTTTTTATATTTTATATGTATAATTCATTTCGTTTGTATAATCGATTCTATAACTAATTATTGATTCTCATCTGTAAATGTTTATTCCATTTTCTACTTTTTATGTTTTATATATATAATTCGTTTAGTTTTTATAAATGATTCTGCAACTAATTCTTGATTCTCATCGTTAAATGTTAATTTTATTTTCTACTTTTTACGTTTTATAAGTATAATGCATTTAGTTTGTATAATCGATTTTGTACCTAATTCTTGATTCTCATCAGTAAATGTTCATTCCGTTTTCTGCTTTTTACGTTTTATATCTATAATGTATTAAGTTTGTATAATCGATTTTGCAACTAATTCTTGATTCTCATCGATAAATGTTCATTCCGTTTTCTGTTTTTTACGTTTTGTATGTATAATGCATTTTATTTGTATAATCGATTATTGATCCGTTCGTTTGTATAATCGACGCTTTTTACATCTTATATGTATAATGGCTTATAATCGATTTTCGTATAATCAATTTCATTTTTATGTATCTGCTTATATGTATAATCGATTTCTGTTTTGTTAATAGATTTTGTGTATCCGCTTTGTTAATTGATTTAAATTTTGTTTGTCCATGATTTCATATATTGTTCTATTATTTCTTGATAGTTGATTAATCTAATCCTATTGAATTTGAATTATTATCTTAGGGTTTTACAATGGTTAAATGGTCAGTTACAGAAAAATATATTCTCAAAGATTTAATGAAAAGATTTGTTAATAGTTTTAGCAAAACTTATGAACACATAAACAACAATAGATAGTTGTATCCATAACTCTCTCAAAGACCTAAACATAGAATGTAAATTAAGTTCTACAAACTTTTGAAATAATAATCTTTTGATGGTGGGGCATAGTGGAGGTCATACCCCACCATCCATTCTAATATCTGGCATGGAGGACTTAGGGATTAACATTTGTAAGTTTTTTGTTTTTAGATTCAATAAAATTGTTTTATTTTCTATTATATTCTGAAAGCCCAATTATCTGCAGTGATGTATTTATTTAGTTTGAATTTAAAAAAAAATTCCCCATCCATGATGTGACAAAAGTGGGACAAGTTGATATGGCTAAGGAAAAAACCTTGTTTTTAGAGATGGATGTCGGCTCAAAATAGAGCCAAATCCATTGGAAAGAAACTGAAGATGATGCATCATAATCTGATGATGAAATTGTCTTTAGCTTACTATGGGGGGGACCTACTCAAGGACGGAACCAGAAAAAATTATTTGGAGTCGTGGAAATATAAGACATGATAAACTATATCAACTATTTCATCCGTCTCAAGTTATAAGGAAAAAAATTACATATTAAGAAAATCAAAACAGGTGAATTTGAATTGTGGTTTTGTGGTGATTTTTCTCGAAAATGTGTAAAAGTAATTTTATTGGTTATTGTTTATTGAAAAAGTGAGAGAGATAGAAAATTAAATGCAATTTGCATTTAATTTTATGAGAATAAGTAAAAAAAGTTCATGAAAATGGTTTTTTCCCTTATAATTTGGGATGAAGGGAGTATAAGAAAACACATATATACATATAAATCCTATAAAAAAGGACTTCTATAAAATTTATTTTTAACACATAAATCATATATACATATAAACAAAAAGGACTTCTATAAAATTTAGTTTTAACACATAAATCATATATACATATATCTGATAAAAGAAAATACATAAAAAGAAAGAAAAAAAATGGTCATCAAAATCATGGTTTTCTTCTACTTTTGGTTTGATATAACTCTTTTATAGTTTATATTGTCAAACTCTAAAGAGTAGGCCTAGAGCATTAGTTAGTGTAACTTAAATAAAAATTTGTGTTAAAAATGCATATTTAATTTAATTTTTTTAAAATAAAAAAATTATTTACAATGTAAAATTTAAATTGTTATAATTTTATAATTAGTATTTCAGAGAAATTACTATAAATGAGTATTTTTGAAAGCTATTTCTTTTTCTATCAATTAAAAAAGTATAATAAATAAATGTTGCTTACCAAAACTATCAAGAAAGTAAAAAAAATTTATTTTATTTTAAATTTATTACTCTGTGAATATTGAAAACTTTTTTAATGAAAATAAGTAACAAGTTAACATATTAAATAAAAACAATAAAATAAAACAGTTGACAAATAATTTTTTTGATTCATAAAAATGTTGATTTTTGTAATCAAGTGTATTAATTTAACTATTTTACTCTCAAAAGTCTCATGTTCAAGTCACTTTTCACAAAACTTATGTGCATTTCTTTAGATACTTTTCATATGGTTCTTAACATTGCAAACTAAAATTTCTTCAAATTTTTAATTTCATTAAAGTTTGTTATAACCACAAAAAATGGAATTTATGTTTAGAACCATATGAAAAGTACCTAATAATTTCCTTTTATTATTTTTGAGTGGGTCTAGCCCAACCATACCACCCTTGCCTCCGTCACGACTTTCCTCTTCACAAATTTTAATTTATTCGTGTTTTTCGATAGGGCAGTGTAAACATGTATAATATGGTGTTAAGATAGAATTTGTATAACAAAACTCTACTTTATTGATCTCTCTCAAGTTCTTATATAGAAACGAGTTTACAAATGAACAAAAACAGAAAAATTATAACTGTCTAACAGTTAATTTCTATCACAAGCCAGACCCAACACTTACTACAAAGTCCAACCAATACTTCTATATACAATATTCCCTCCCTTAAACTAATTGTGTTTTTTTTTTTTGAGACTGGGGTATCCACCGCTGAACGCAGTGAATAATCTCTCGCTAGATTGGAGACACCTCGATGGATGGGATAAGTGGCCTAATGATTTAAAGTTGATCTATACTTAAAGTGAGGATCGAACTCTCGACCATTGAATAAAGGAGGATGAGCCCCAACCGCTCAACTACATCCCTTGGATTAACTAATTGTGTATTTAGACAAAACACAATCTGATTATCTTTGATATTTACTCCAATTTGTCTTCGAAAATTTTCAAATGATTCGGGGCATGTTTGAATTGCTTTTCAAAAACATTTTTCTCTATTTAAAAATTATGAAAATAAAAAATCCCTTTTGGTTATACTATTTTGCAAAATTGTTTTTGGAAACTATTATACTTTTTATGTGTTAAAATGCAAAAAACTAGAACAGCTAAAATAATTTTTGAGAAAATTATTTAGTTAATGAAAATTCCACATTTAACTATAATTACTTGAAATTTAATTAATAAACACCTAGTTATTTAATACTTTCTAATTATAAATAAAATATTTAATATACATATAGATGGTAAAATCAGTTTTAAAAAATAATTTTAAAATAAATTTGAAAAGTTTTGAAAATTGTTTTCGAAAATTGTTTTGAATTGTTTTAAAATAATTTTCTAATTTGTAAAATAGTTTTGAAAAGTCACATTACAAAACATATTTTTTTCCTTTCTTTTTTGAAAAAACTGTTTTTAAAATATACCCTCCGTCCCAAAATAAGTGTCACAATTAACCATTTTATATTTGCTAACACATAATTTTAATAGTTAATATCTTTAATTATCTATCTTTAAAAATTATAAAATTGGATATCTTAAAAATACTCATCGAGACATATATAACAACATCTTACATGCTAATATTTACATTTATATATTAGTAAAAAAATAATACGGTCAAAGTAGATTATGTGAATAGTGAAAAATAACTAACTGTGACACTTGTCAAAAAAAAAAAACTAACTGTGACACTTATTTTGGGACGAAATGAGTAATTTATAAAACACATACATTTTAAAAACTAAAAAATAAAATTGTTTCAAGCAAGCCTCAATCTTTAAAGATTTTATGAATAGATTGTAAATCCTTTAGATTGTATGTGTAGATAGTCACATAGTACCGTATATGGTCTCCTTTTTGGATCTAGTACTCCTTGTACTATTTTCCATCTTTAATATATATATATATATATATATATATATATATATATATATATATATATTTTCCATTAAAAAAACAAATATGCAAGTTGATCCTTTGTGTCATAGTGAGTGAGATCAATAATTACAGCTTTTAACAATCTCTATATAAACTTCCTACTAGGGGTACAAAATGGGTTTGACCCGCCCGACCGACTCATTTAACTCGCTAATTTTAGCAGGTTGAGTCAAAGTTTTGAGTTTAATTTTTCTACGTGGTTTATCTCGTTCGGCTCGCTAAAAAAGTTGGGGGTAAACGGGTCGGCCAGCTTAACTTGTTAACTTTTTTATTTTAAGAAGTTAGATAAAATTCATTAAAAAAAATGAGCGGCTTGATCCAACCTATTAAGAACACTTATTTAAAATTTATGTTTTTTCTACTCATTCATATGTGTCAAATTTAGAATTGCATCCCACCGCCGCTCTTTATCTTAAAATTTATGATTGCATGCTCCTTCTTGACTCTACATGCTTTTTGGTATTAATTATGTCGAATATTTTAATTATTTTGTTAGATTTGTTAATGATGTTTTGGTGTTTGATTATATTTGTCTCATAAAAGTTTTAGTTTCATACAAATTTGTTTGTTTCTAAAAAAAATTAAATAACATAAATATATTTTTTTTGTAATAGCACAATTATACAAAGCACTAAAAAAATTAATTATTTGACGGACCAGTCCACCAACTCGCATTTCCGCCAACAAACGTGTTGAGATTGGATTTTAGACTCGGCCTCCTAAGTTGATTCAACTCGTTTCGACTCTTTTTTTTACGGGCTTATGTGAGATGGGCCTAAACGTGGCGGGCATGCCCGCTGTGCCATCCTTACTCCCTACTAAGTGTTTATATATATATTTTTTACTTCTCCATGTTTATCTTTTGTAAACTTGCAACTTGGAACCATAGGGACTTTTAATGCTGCCAAATCTGTCAAGTTTTTCAGTTGCATGCTTTCTTTGTGTAAGATAAATTCTTTGACTTTCATATAAAACCTCAATTCTCAGAAAATATCTAATTTTTCCCAAGTCTTTCGTATCAAAATAGAAGAATATTCAGACAATTCATCTTAGAGTCATACAATTGTTTTTCGCAATTTCATCAATTAAATAGAGGAATATTGAACAATACTTATTTTTATATTTTTATTTCACATTACAATTTTAGAAGTTTATATTTGTATTACTTCTTGATAGTTCAAGGACCACGTTAATCGTTTATTCTAGAGTTTAATGTTTAAACTTTATATTGTTATATTGATAAAAAGAGAAAATCTTAATACCGTACCGATATATGCATGCTGATTGAGAACCCCTAAAGTAAAGTTCCATTTAAAAAGAGAAGGATTCCATCTTTAAGGATGTCGAAAAATGAGCTTTATACCAAGTCTCTTTGGACTGGAGTATGATTAGGTTTTCTTTTCTTTTTCTACCTATGGAGTATTTTCTTTTTACGTTATGTATGACTCTCTCTCTCTCTCTCTCTCTCTCTCTCTCTGTGTACATTCTCATATATATATATATATATATATATATATATATATATAGACACACACGCACTAATATTACTTACGCGTATTATTTCTGAAAAGGTTCCTGGTTGGCTTCTCTTCTCCTCGTGCGGTCGCGACAAAAGTAGGGAACGAACGAACGGAGACAGATTACCATTCTCTACTTTCCGGTGAGTATTCATTTTACTTTGCTCTTCTCTGCATTCTCCAACTTCAACCCTAATCTCCTTTTCAAGTGTAAACTAAGCTGGTATGTAGTTAAACTGAATAATAATAATAATTTTCTGAATACAGATGAAGAATATGCCCCAATCCCCAAAAGACTATTATGCAGGTGTTACAGATTCAATTTTGAAACTCTACAACGTCATGCCAAAGGAATATCAAACCACACTTTTATTTCAACTTTCTGAGATCACCAATGGTAGGTACTAGTTTATGGATTTAGTTGGCACACACACTTTGCTTTCTATTTTTTAATACATCAGAAAGAGAAATTACACCCTCCAATAATTGATCCCTAGACCCATGGGTGGAGACAGTGCCCTGCCGGGGTCTTGGTCTAAAATTTTTGGTATTTTAAAAGCTAGTTTAGGGTAAAACTGATATTTTAGGAATTAATTTAGAGCAAAATTTAGATTTGTTTTTTCAAAACTGAGATTTTTCATTACAAAACTAAATTTTTGGTGTTTTAGGGTTTAATTTAGAGTAAAACTGGGATTCTTAGGGATTAATTTAGAGCAAAACTGAGATTTATTTTTCAAAACTAAGGTTTTTGTTTAAGTTTGAGATTTTCCCGGGCTTTATAAATTTTCTGGTTCTACCACTGTCTGGACATCCCCTACCCAACCCACATGTCCTTCAACTCTTACCGTTTGAGCTATTCTACGGGGACCTTTTTGCATTCTTCAACAAGAACAACTAAATTGATGATTATTATTTATTTATTTTATGTTGGGGAGTAGGGGTCAAAGGGAAAAAGCTCAAGAAGGTAGAAGAGAATAGTGAACTTCCTCAGGATGTGCTTGATAGCATTTCCAAAACACTAGATTTTGATGATCTTTTTCACTTTTCTGGCGTGTGCAAAAATTGGAGGGGCTTTCATAAAACTTACTTGAGAATGTTCATGCAATACCAAGAACCATTACTTCTACAAATTAGCCATTTTTATAGTGAGAATTCATTTTCCTTAATTAGCATATCCGATCAAAAAGTTTATTGCTTAAAGATGTTGGAGTGCCTCTTCAATTCTTTCTCCATGAAGTGTATGTATTTCACGTCTTGTGGCGGATATTTTGTCAAGTATGGATACAATATTAAGCTCAAAAAATCATATCTGCTAATCAATCCTTTTACAAGAATAAAGAAGGTAATTAGTGGACCCTCCTCTAAAGCTTTCCCTACTACTTATCAAAACCAATTATTGCTTGCTTTTAGCAAATGCTCTGAGGAATTTGTTTTGGTAGAATTATGCACACAGTCCAACTATTTGTATGTCTATCAATCTCGAAACAGTTGTTGGGTTACTTTATCTTCGGCAATGGGAAATCAAGAGTGGGTTGTTCACATGGTGGTTTTGCATAATATAATCCATGTTGTAACTAACAAGGCCAACATAGGGGTACTCAGTTTGAATTCTCTAAATATTAAATTTCTAGAATTGAAGAGTACTCCCGTTGCAACTAACAAAACGTATAAATTGTATAGTTGCGATGAAAAAACGTTTAACTTGGTTAACTGTGATGAACAACTTTTAGTGGTTTATATGAAGCGACAGCAAATAAAGAAAGTATACAAGATAGACTTCTCCACTATGAGTTATGTCAAACTAGAAACTTTGGGCGACATTGCATTATTTTGTAATGTGGGTTACCGTATAAACTGCTATGCATTGAGCAATCCAAATAGATGGGGATATGAGAGCAACTCTGTGTATGCCACCAAGGCATTATCTAGAATATGTGAAGTCATTTCAGCTGATGATAAAAATTTGCAAAAATGCATTACACTTCCAACTCCTGGTAAAGCAAGGTTCTACATCTACGATTGGTGTTTCAAACATCTACAACACGAGATTGATTATTCTTTAGTTGAGTGACTTGCATATTGTACACTATGTTACTTATGATCTTTGTGTTTCAACCTATTTTGTATCTTCCTGTGCGAAACGTGTAACTTTATTAAGTCAGAATGATGGATTCTGGTTATTTGAGTCTAGTTCTATTTATTGTTTCTAATTGTCTGTTAAGTGTTGAACTGCCTAAACTGTGCCTGCATTACTATTTGATCAATGAAAGTTTATCTGAATGTTTTCTTGTTGTTACTTGCTACTCCCATAAACTAAATAAATTGGGTGCGTAGGATAAGTTAGTTTCAATTTACATGCTACTCTCAATTTCAAACATTTTTATTTTGAGACCTTATCCTCAGTTACAGATTGATGATCGATGATCTATGTTATGTTAGCCATTAATAAATTAACCCAGAAAGAAAAGTACTCTTCCTATGTTTTTTCTTTGATTCTTCCTTTTTCTTATTCAGCACAACAAATTATGTTAATTTTTTCTTACAAGTAGTCTAGTGGGATATCATGGTTTGAACCCCCACCCTCTACATATAGAAACGCAATGTCCGAGCCAAACTCGTGGAACCATAACTCTAAAATTTAAATTATTTTATCTGACTTGTTAGTTGTTGAGACTTATTGAGTAAACTTGTTGTTACTTGCTACTCCCATAAACTAAATAAATTGGGTAGGTAGGTAGGATAAGTTAGCTTCAGTTTACATGCTACTCTTAATTTCAAACATTTTTATGTTATGTTATTTTTTCTTTATGTTATTTTTATGCTACTCTTAAGTTAGCCATTAATAAATTAACCCAGAAAGAAAAGTACTCTTCCTTTATTTTTTCTTTGATTCTTCCTTTTTCTTATTCAGCGCAACAAATTATGTTTTTTTTCTTCTTGCAAGTAGTCTAGTGATGAGAAATTTCACCAATAAGATGTTTGGGGTAATCGGGGTTCGAACCCCTACATATAGAATGCAATTTCCTACCAATTGAGCCAAATTCATGGAACCATAACTCAAAAATTTAAATTATTTTATCTGACTTGACTCTGCTTGACCTACTTGATTCCGCGGTTAGAGTATCACTTTCATACAGCGAGAGTCATTGGTTCAAGTCTAAAAAATAAATTTAAAATAAATTATAAAGTTGAGAGTATTATTAAATGTTTTAAAAATCAAAATGGACAATTCAACTGGTTGGATGGAGAAATGATCTAGAGGATCACAACCTCATGTCATGGCCTTCTAAGGCATAAATTTTTTCTACATTTCCAGAATTCCTGCATGTACTAGTGTCAACTGTCACAATCTTAACAACTATGAGTATACATGTTCTTGACCCATGTTATAAGCTATCAACTATGTTGTTACAATCTGAGTGAGTATCTCCTAGACCTACACTATATTCATGGTTATTCACAAAAGAACATCAGGTAATCTCTACTATGAGTAAAATCTGGTTTTAAGACCAACACAATTTTCAGCATCATTCTAGTTCTGGTCAGAGTTTCAATGACATTGAACAAAATTAGGATTATCGTTCAATCCTAGGACAAACAACAAAATCACATGAATCTTATAATATGATGCATTATATTATATATTTAAGTCCAAGCTAGTGAATAGAACCGACATCTGCGTCGATTTAATATCATCTAGTTCTCATGCATGTTTAAGACTCATTTTCTATCTAGGTAAAAGCTGTTTATCAGCTAGACTAAAAGTCACTTTAAGATGTTCTTAAAGTTCTAGCCTTGTGCAAATATTTTATTACCTCGGTGTTAGTATCATGCAAATATGAACACATTACCTTAATCTACGCAATTTATTGTTAAGAACATAGATTGCCAGCGTAAAATGCAACATCCGAGTTTAATTTCAAAACATAAAACCACTCATGAACCAACCATTTGCTGGGAAGTTTAAAAAGTAAACCGAAAAAGAATAACCTAGCTAGTATCTCATTATATATATTCATAAGATCCTACAAAAATGAACCACGGTTAAAACAAGGATCCCATTGTATGCTTAAATTTGAAATCCAGACTCCAAGAGTAGAGTGTGACTAACTGCATCAGATCCTGGGCCAGTGAATTGAATTGGACCTACAATGAAAATACCATAACAACCAAACTCAATACATAATATGGACGAATTCCGGTTCAACATGAAATTAGATGTAAACCTACATCACTTCATATTAGCCAACTTATCGGTGAAATTAAACAAAGCAATAAAACATGACTTCTCTTGAGTGAAGGCAGCCAAAACAAAAGGTGAAAAATCAGCGAGTACAAACCTGGACTGGTGTAGCAGTTCTTCAAGGCCCACTCATCCCTCAAGGAGGCAAACTTTTTGAAGGGTGCCCCTGAACAATCCAATGAGATATTAATTGAAGGAAAGATGAAAATAAGTCTTCCCCACCCTTTTCCTCTAAAACCATACTCACAAACATAGCCTGAGGTTTAAGTAATATATTTACCTTCAAGCTCCACCATTGCCTTCTTGATCACAGGCTTGAATTTACCTGCAAAAAAAATTACATATTTATTTACAGTAAAACAATGATAAAAGACTTCCTATATAAACAATGTGAATATTGATTGTCTAAAAATTCATAAAAATAAAAATAAAGCATGTTTGATCAACAATCAGTGTTATATAATCATGGATCTAAGTGTTGTTACAACTTTGTAACAAAACATTATTGCATGAATTCTAATTCAGTGAATAACTAATGAGTCAAAACAAAGCTCCCATATATCAAAATGAGTACCATGTCTCCTCTCCACGTCCATCAGTGAGGTGAGTGCAGTTCCACCAACTGTCCACTCTTCTACCGGAGCACATAAATTTGCAACCTGAAAAAAGTATCATAGGAAAAAATCAAATTGATGACTTTAATATATGAATCTAACAATTTGAAATCACAATTGATTATAAATATCAATCTATAAGAAAATTTTAAGTTGATAATGAAAAGATTTCGGCATAAAGAGAAGCACAAACCGATGATATTAGTCCAGTCTTGCCACTATGAAGGAGGGCTCCAGCACCATAACCAAGAGCATAGCAATAATTAGCATCAAAATTTGTTGGTAAACCACATCTCCCTTCATAACTGCATATTTTAAACAAATTTGGGTAACTGCAAGCTCTAACAAATGAAGTCAAACTGACAGAATATACAGACCATGACTATGAACAAAAGAATTTTAGATCTAAGTTAATAGTGATTGTAAAATACTATATATCTATAACCTCTTATTGCATCATATAATAATAATAATAATAATAATAATAATAATAATAATAATAATAATAATAATAATAATAATAACAACAATAATAATATTAGATAAAATACCCGAAAAAGTGAGACTGTCCTTTGAATTCTCCTTTATATTTGCCTTCTTGCTTTCTCTTTCCCAACTCAGTTTCAACCATTTCAATAAGCATTTTCTCTGTTTCTATTTTAGCAACCTGAATGGGAATAAACCAATGTTAACAACCATATTGATTCAAATTGCCCAATTGAGACTAATAAACACAAAATTTGTAATGCAACTTTAGATACCTGAACATTTCCATGTGGATCTCTTTCAAGCATCAATTGTTCTTGAATTGCTTGGGGTAAAAATTCAAAAAGCTCCAATGACTGATCAGTGAGCTTCTTCTTCCACAAACCCTCCTCATCTACGGTACCATGAGCCAGAATTTCATTGAGTTCTGCAATAAGATGCTGGACCTGCAAATACAACAATAGCATACACAAATAAGTTTTCATACTGATTGTACAATTAAAGCATCAATAATTGCGAGTCCATAAAGAGTGAATATTGTTAAGCAGAGTAGTAGGCACCTCAGGAATGAAATCAATTAGACCTTCAGGAATAAGAATGACCCCATAATTATAATTAACTTCAGCTCTTTTACAGATAACATCTACAATATAGTCTGTGACATTTTTCAATGTCAACTTCTTGGCAGCAACCTGTAAAGCATATTTACAGATTAAATCAAATTTTGATGAAGAGATCCTGACTAATTAGCAAACTTCAATTACAAATGAGCATGGAAGTGTTTTTAATTGATTTATAACAAACCTCTTCTCCAATAATAGTAATGTTTGGATGAGTTTGTAGAGCACATTCCAGAGTAATGTGTGAAGCTGCACGCCCCATAAGCCGCACAACTGCAGACAGATGATGACATACCATATTTTAAAATCCCAGTGGAATTACTAATAAACTCGAAAGTGCATGTGAAAGATGGGAAGACAGAAAGCGGGCAATTAGCTGGTGAAAATTATGATGACGGATATCCAACATATAAATTGAAGATTTGAAGCACTGTTTCTTTTAGGACAAGCTACATATTATTAAGGAATTCAATAGAGGAACCTCTGAGAAGTGCATAACCTTTTTCTATCAATCTAATCTTGAGGTGAGGGCATAATTGATATTCATTTAAAGACTAGATAAAGGGCCATGAAATTAGACAAAACCTTAACAGCACAAAACATGAGTAATATTATTACTCAAAAGTATATTCATAAGTAGAAAATTAACATTACAAGAGAAGCATATACTACATTCATATAAAAAAAATCATGACGACAAGGGTGATGTATGATCAAGGAATTTTTCTCAATAAGTAGAATGACTCATATCATCAAAGTGAAGGTGTGAAGTAGAGAATAAAGAAATAGTGATAAGCATCTTGTCAATCTTTTTCTTTAATATAAGCAAAGGAGTGAAGAAATGACAAATATTAATAATAAAAGGAGATAGCATGCTCCTCATTTAGGTATTGAAATATGGTTTTGATATCTCCGTGCCTGTATTGGCAATCTTAGACAAAAGAATAGAAAAGATGACCCCAGGCCTTCAAACAACACAATAAGAACAAAGTATAGCTGCAGTTCTAAAGGGTAAAATGCTCAAAAGTAAAGGATTCCACAATGTAAGAAACAACAGGAGATGAATAGATCATAGGATATTAACAGCAAGCAATGTCAAAGGAGGATGAAGATGCATTAAACATCGATATGTGCAACCTAGCAAAGTCTTTAGTTTTTAATTGCTATACAAATTATACAAATAAAAGGGTTTCTCAATTTCCTGTACTCACAATGGTAATATTTTCCGGTTGATCGGGCATCTATCATAACATTTCCAATCATCTCTGCATATATCTGTATCAAATCAACAAAAATAAGTCAGGTCATGCTGTCAAGTAAATATGCAACATGTATCCAAAAGGGTTTCTACTATGTACCAGCACTTAGTAATTGGAAAAACTGAATTTCTAAATTAATATTTAGGTGTATCTCTGGGAGAACAAGTTTATTAATATCATAATGACACTGCAATAACTTATAAACCAAGCACAAGAAGAGTGGCAGAAAAATCCATGTCAACAGAATTTTTTTAAAAAAAAACTACATATTAGGCCTAGATTATTGTGGTTGGAGAGCAAAATATTTCATGAAATCTGCATTTCTGGAGAAACTGTAATGCATCTGGCGCTCTCAAAAGAATCCTAATATACTTGATATTTAGTTTCCCGTAGATAAAGGTGAAAGACTGGTTCTTACATCTATTCCTTTGCAAAATTACTGATGATTAAAAGAAAAAAACTTCATATTTGAATTGTTTTAAGAAGTACGCACTAAACTGAAATGTGTACTTCCACTCACCTTGCAAGCAGTATCAAACCCAAAGCTTGTGGGAACTTCTTTGCTTTTCAAATCACCATCAATGGTTTTAGGGCATCCAAGCACCTGTGTTTTTAAATTTTTGCTCCTGCACAAATCCAAATGAAAGTATGAAAAATATTAGTTAAACAAGCATTAAAAAAAAATACATTACCTATTCATAAATGGAAAGAAGTTTCCATTTCTAATGAATGACAACTAATTACATGATAGACCATGGTCAAAACATCCTCAATCGTAAATTAAAAACTAACACAAAATCTTAATTTCATTAACAAAGACTGATAAGACGAACCTGAAGTTCTCAGCAAGGAGGCATGCATTGGTGTTGGAGTCGTCTCCACCAATAACAACAAGCCCATCCAAGTCTAGCTTCTTGACTGTTTCTTCAGCTTGTTTAAACTAAATCAAGTAAATTAAAATTACATTTCACGCATAAAAATATATATATAAAATATCTCTAATAGTAAATATGTAGCCTCATGGCCCTTACCTGATCTGGAGTTTCAATCTTGTCCCTCCCACTACAAATCATGTCAAAACCACCCTGAAACAAATTATTATCATTATTAGTAAACTGTAAACGTCAAAAAGTTGTAATCATTTTTCAAGGCTAAGATTTACAATTTATACACAAACACATATCAAGAGTAAGAAAGAACAGTAACCATGTACATTATAAAATATTGGCATCCATAAGCCAAAATTAGAAACATGTAAAATCAAATATACATCACTGCAACAAGTAAATCTATTTCAATTTTCAAATATGGGAAAAAATTGATTTCAAAAGTCACACAATTCATAATATATTCAAAATTTTCAAAAATTCAGCTAACCAAATACAATTACATTCCCAAAAAACTCGTAACCGATATAAAAGAAGGAAAAAATACCTGATTTCTATAAGGATAAATATAATCAGAGTTAAGTTCAACGTATTTGCACTTCATAATACCAGCAGGACCACCTTTGAAACCATACAATGTGCTTCCACTTGCACGTTGTTGAAGATAATCTAACACACAAAAACAACTAAATAAAATTAAAAACTACTCAAAACAAATTTGCATAAATATCTATATCTACATTTATTTTATTTTATTTTATTTTTGAACGGCAAATATATTATTAATAAAATCATGTCTCTATACAAGATGAACAGAGACCGGTACAAGAGGAGCTACAAAACAAAGGCGCTGTATACAAGACAGGTCTCTATATCTACATCTATATCTGTATATATTTACATTGATCAATTATTTGATTGATTTAAAACGAAACGAAATTGAATTACCGTAAATTCCAGATATGACATTGTGACCACCAGGAGCTTGACCACCGGAAAGAACAACGCCAATCTTCAATTTCCGATGTGGAAGCGATTGGATTGAATCAGCAGGAACCAAAGCAGCAGAAGGTTGTCCAAACAAAAACGGAAACAGTTTCGCGATCTCATCTACATGCAACGAAATGAGTTAGTTAGACAGTTAGTTAGGTTAACGATAGTAGAAAAAGAAAAACTAGATCAAGTTCAGATTGAAGTTTTTTTATTGAACGGCAAATATATTATTAATAAAACTAAACTCTGCACAAGACAAACAGATACCGGTAAAATAGAAACTAGAGAAAACAAAAATAAAGACACCGTATATAAGCAGAACACCGATGAAAATACTAAAGCGTGCGCTAAGTACAGATCGAAGGGAATGAAGATGATTTACCTGGATTACCAGCGGCGGAGCTTTGAGGACCGTCGACAATGGCGAAAGGTGATTGAAGAACGGAAGGTAAACGGAGTTTGTGATCGACACGGCTGTTTTGAACTTCGCTGTAAACGGAAGCGAAGCGAGTTGTTACGGTTGGTGTAACGGTGCCGTTACTTACGATGGAAGCTGGTGCCATTAGAGAGAGAGTGGTTAGAGAGTGAGAGAGAGAGAGAGAGAGTGTGTTGTGTTGTTGTTGGGAGTGAAAAGCGTGAATCTCGATTTTATTCAAAGAGAGGAGAAAGTAGGTTTGAAAAGGGTTTTACTAACATTTTCTGAACCCGAATATTCCGACCCGTTGATTGTTTTGGTTACTATTATTGTCAATTTTCAAAAAGAGTCTTCTCTTTCTCTTTTACCTTCTAGTTTACCAAAAAAAAATGGTTAGGTAAATTCTTTATGTTTATATTTGAAGGAACTTTTTAAAATTTATTTAGTTGAAAAATATTATAAATAGAAAAATAAGGACAAAAATGTGTAGTTAATTATTAGAATAATTTATATAAATTATTCATATAAAAAGTTTTTTAGACTCACAAGTCACAATGACTTATAACTAATGAGAATTAAAAATATTTGATTTTGACATAATTATTTTTAAAGTCAAACATATGAGTAAATTTTTTTTTTCAAGGAAACATATGAGTAATTGTAATTTGGTAATAGTGTTAAATAAAAATTTACACACACCATAGAAAAATTTATTTCAAAAGTAAATTTGTAATATTTTTTAAAAAGTAAGATATACACACAAAAAAATAGAAAGATTTTAAGTAAAAATTATGACATTGACAGAAACACCCTTTCTCCATTTCAATATTTCACCTAACTTTGGGTAATCGGTGGGTGAAGCCATTTCCACTTACCTAACAGCAAGAAACACTAATAAATATTTTGTGGACTCATTTTTGTGACACAAGTGAAAGTAAAAATTATTTGTTTTGCAAAATTTACTCTCTAAAAAATAGCTAGCATAACAATTACTAATTCAAATATGACAACAAGATAATACTCATACAAGTGTTTGCTCAAAAATAAAATACTCATACAAGTAGTGGCTAAAGACAACAATTAATTAAAGACAAAAAATAAAGACAAAAATTAAAAATATAAATTAAACACAAAAGATTATGAATATTTTAATACTCTCACTAGATGTGCCTTCTTCATCAAGTTCAGCATATGTACGCCAATCATTTCTTAGAACAATCTTAGGACCAAAAAAACTAGCTTCAACAACATGAACAAATTTGAGCAATGTAGTATTGTCTAACTCCGTCAGTCTCAAAAAATGGTATTGACTGAATGTAAGAACATTGTTGTTATTTTTTGTATTTCAGATAATTGAACTGAAGCTTCAAATGTAATTAATTAATTAATTGATTAATTAGTTGGTATGTGTCTAATATGAGTGGGTGTCCAGATATTTGGATGACCCATTAACGGAATAATGGGAAACCCTAATGGTCATCCAATATAAAAGAGGTTATGGTCCCAATATATGGCAAAACTCTCTCTTCTCCCCATCTGAAGAGAACTTGAGGCATAAAGGTACCGGTTGAGGAAGAACCAAATCAGCCGCTGCTAACTGTGTTGATATTGACGTTTGTTTCAGATCATCTCTTCTCTATTTACTGTCGCTATTGAGATGATTGTTATTAAAGCTTTATCCAGGTATTCCTAATACCTAATTGTTAATATCTATTCTTGATAAATCAAACATGTCGTAGATCCTGTTTTATATACATGCTCTTTGCTTCCGCCTAAAGTATGATTATTGATTTAATTTTTTATTGTCGAGCATGCGTATAATTCTATTAAATTAATTCTAACAAGTGGTATCAGAGCAGGTCTTCATGTTTGATTTATTAGGATTGATCGGGTTTCATAAATTTTGTGGTATATATTGAAAATTCATGTGTTTAGACGTGAATATAAAAGATTAGTATATTATTAAAGTTTTCTTTATTATCTTTGAATATCAAAGATCACGATCGGTGTATTGGAATTCGGTTTGCTCCATATGCACTGTGTTTAATTTATGGTGCTTCTTTTAAGCTTCAATTTCACTCACTAGTTTTTTTTTCAATTAGTTAAAGAAATAAGGGTTTGTTTTTTGAATGGATTTTATGTTCTTTTCCTAATTCGTATGAAACTTATTTTAATTGGGAACTTTGTTAATATTAAGTGATAATCATGTGATAATCATATGATTGTATAAAGTTTCGGTACATAACTTGAATCAAGAATTAAGGATATGCCAATTAAGATAGACTGTTCGTTGGGTTTTGGAACATATTGTTCAAGTTAACTTTGTTAAAATCAATTTGATGAAATTGATTTGCATATTTGGTTTTGTTTACCTATTTTTAGCCAATTTTTTCTTTAATTTGCTTATTTAATATTTAACTACATTACGTAGGATTTGAATTTTGAATTCTAAGATTTTTTTTAGGCTATTTTTGACTATTTTATAGTCATTATGTCAAATTTAAATGGTGAATAGGCCTTAATTTAATTTGTTAAACGTACAGTTTTTTTTTTTGGAAATCAAGAATTTCATCGGAAACTTTGCACATGAGTGTTGGTTGTTTCTTTATGTGCTATGGACCTATGATGAAGTCAATTGAATATTTAGTTTCTGATAAATTTTGAATATTATTTTCAAATCAATTTTTTATTTGCCTTATTTGTAAATTTTATAGTTATAACTATACAGTTATTGTTATAACAAACGAGTTTGTTATTAAAAATAAATATTTGGATTTGATTTAATTTTTAGTCACTTTTTTAGTTTTTTTTATTTCCAAATCAAATCTTTTTAGATAACTCGTTTATAAAGTTTGTTGCCTAAAATAAGGATTCACATTTGATTTGAAATTAAAATTTATTCACATTAATTTTGTACTTAAAATTTATTTTGAGAAATAAATCAAAAGTAAATTTGTTATATATAATTTTTGTAGAAGATTAATTTTTCTTTAAATAAAAATTAATAACGATTCTCAAAATATTTTTATCCAGTTTGGTTGTACAAAATTAAGGTTTTGATTCTTTAAATTATTTGGAAAATATGGATTCTAGATTTTGAGTAGGCTATTATAGACATAAAGTTTTATTTTCTTAATTTAAGAAAATATTTATTCTAGAACTATTTATTTTTTTATTTATTTAAAGAATCAATTTAGTATATGTGAATCAATTGTGTCATTAATATTATTTGGCACATTTAAGATTTAATTTTATTTAAAATTAAATATTTGGTGCATAGCATGATCGAGATTTGAGTTTATTGTTATTAAGTTTCAACAATAATTTTTGGTCATAACTTTGGATATATTCCACGCTATTTTTTATTCCTATAAAGATTCAATTTTGTTTTGATTTGAAATAGAATATTTAGTTTATATGCATAATTGTGAGATGTTTGAATTCATTGTTATTATATTTATACAATATTTTTAATCATGCATTTTTGGATATAATTCATGCTATATGTTTGCTTGTGAGTTTGTTCTCACACTAAAGGTCGTTAAATAATCTTATGATTATGAGGAGTGCGACAAACTTAAGGATTCGGCATAGATTAAGTGAGTAGTGCCTTGTAAATTTAAGATCTTTCCCATTTAAATTTAAATTTAATGAATTGTTGGGTGTTTTTTGATTGAGTTGGTTGAAACAACAAGTTACTCAAAGTAACCTCTGCTGCGTAAATTTGATTCAATTGAAATCACAAAAGATGTATAAAATTGTTCATGCAAATTGTTTTGGTCTGCCAAAAGGTAGCTACAGTTTGACCGAATATTTAGATACATTGTATTCAATTTATTAATTTGTCTAGTAATTTTGATTGAGTTGGTAGAAACAACAAGTTGCAAAAGTAACCTCTATTGCGTAGATTTGATTCAGTTGGAACTACAAAAGATGTAGTGTGTAATTGTTCATGCGAACTGTTCTAGTCGGCCAAAAGGAAGGCACAGTTTTGCCGGATAATTACATACCTGCGATGGTAATTGTGTGATAATTATTAAGTTTTATCCATGTGGGTAATGATTGGTGTCAAAAGGCGCTCTTTATCTGACATGACTTATTATCAATATTTGATCGTTGCATTGAGAGTACCGCTTGCAATTAATTCTTAGCAGTCAAAAGATTGTGTTTTAATGATGCGTTTGGTATCTTGTTTTTCGGTCTTTTAGTTTACAACTTGTGGTGTTAAATATGTGGTAATTCTTAAGTTTTATTCATGTGGGTAATGGTTGATGTCAAAAAGCACCCATTATTTGACAGAATTTATTATAAATATTTGATCATTGCATTGAGAGTACCGCTTGCAATTAATTCTTAGCAGTCAAAAGATTGTGTTTTAATGGTGCGTTTGGTATCTCAAAAATTAAAGATGTGCATGCCTCAATAATATATTTTTTGACATGCCTACTAATGTTCTATGAGTGTAAACTCATTCAAGTAGAGTTTACATCCACGCATATAATGGTAAACATATGACGATTATAAGAATTTATTCTTTGTCAAAGTAAATTGTCGTTGTTTGATCATTGAAATAAAATACCACTAGCAGTTGATATTATTGTCTAATGATATTAATGATGCACTAGGTATTTTGATGAGTACAATTTTTGTTCTCTATAAATTAATATAATTCATGTATCTGCATAATGAATTAAAGTTCTAATTCTTAAAAGTTCTAACTTTTAGGAATAAGACAAGAACATTATGTTCTTTGGATCTATACCTTATATAAGGATGAAGAAACTCATTCTCTCACAATTTAGTATATTATTTAAAGTGAGACTCAAGTTTATAAAGTGAGTATACTCCAATCACATAAGTCGTATGATCATAAAGTTTTGTATTCCAGGGACATTGAAAGTATTGTTTAAGATGACATAAATTTTGTCATATTTTCTTTGCTTAAACTATAGTACTTCTAAAGCAATAAAGCGAAAAACTATCTCTCATTGGAAAGATAAATTTTCATTAAGAATATTAGGCAAAGAAAATATCAAGAGCACATTATGTAACTATTTAATCTTGCTAACATTTTAATTTCAACAATTAGGTGACTTTGTTGAAAATTTAGCATTTGTTATCCCTTTGCACAATTAAGTTTATAATTGTTAAAGTTAGAAATGATTCTTTAATATGATCATTTCATAAAGTGTGCAACAAAGGTAATGTTGAAGCAAGAGAAAATAAAATTAGTGCTCATTTGGTAAATACCTCTAAGGATAAGGGCAAATAAAGAATAATAAGAAAATATGATTTAAATTGATAAATGTCCATTGATGTTGAAAGATATATCAATTTAGAGAGGACAAAGTCGATGATGATTTATATCATTCTTTTTTATTATTTTTGCTATATAGTTACCTTTAGATTGTCATTATAAGTTTAAATTTGTATTTAAAAGACAATTTGGTGAATCATCATTTAAATAAAGTTTTTTAATCAATTATGGTTTTTTCTTTGAATTTTTTTAAAAATGATGGATTCAGTTTATCCTTTTAAATTCAAATATTATTATAGTCAATTCAGTTATGACTTATGACAATCTAGTATTATTGAAAAGTTTGAGAAAATTCAACTTTCATCCCATGTTAAAGTATTTTGAGACATAAACTGTAAAGTCTCTTGAGGATATTGAGTTTGAGGGAGAGATATGGTAAAAGAATACAATTAAGTGGGGAAGAGTTGATTATAAATTAATTCATATAGTTGCTATATTTATATAGTGAATTTAAATCCTCATAAGAACATTAGTGTTCTTTCTCTCAATTAGATTAAGAATTTGATTCATGAAGATCAAACTCAACATCCTCAAGAATTGTAACATCAAGTGTCATAAAGTATTGACTGATAAGAGAAATTATATTCAGTATTGATTTAAAGACTCTATTAGGACAATCATGACCTTGGTTACTTATTATAATTTTGGAGTTTCATATGATGGATATCAAGTTAGTATTTCTTAATGGCGACATTAAGAACTATAATATGGTGCAATGAGATGAAACTTTGTGTCAGAATATACAAAGTAGATGATTTGCAAACAGTTAAATTCATTTGAGTTACAAAAATTGTCTCATTAATGAAACCACAAAAGTCTCATAAGGTAATTGCCTTATTTGGTTTTGAGATATATTTATGGAGAATTGTGGGTTATAAAAGTTCAGTAGGAGTATGTTTATATTCTTAATTTAATGTGTCGATTTTATTTTTATTTAGTCAGTGATATATGATTGTTGTGCGAAACCAAGAAATCTCTAATAGAAGTTTAAAGATGAAAGATTTTGTGCACACCTCTTTTGTATTAGATATTTTGATACTTAAAGATTATTCTCAAGGTATCCTTCAGTTATAACAAAAGAGATATATCAATAAAGTTGGAAGTAAAATAGACATAAAAGTCAATATGATAAAAGATTGCCCTAATCTTAAAAGGAGACTATTTATTAATCTCAACTATTGTCCAATAAGAAAAATCTGGAAATTTAGAAAATTAAATATTTTCCTATATGTTTCAGCTTTGGAAAAATTATGTATGATCTTATTTATACACATCCGGAAAATAGTGTATATAATAAGATCATTTTGCAGATACTTGAGTAGTTCAAAAATTTTGAATTGCTTAAATAAAGCAACCATAAAGATTGTTTAAAGAGAACAAGAAAACTCATGCCCACATCAGAGATCTAGCAATTTGGAGATCATCAATGTGTTAGATTCTGACTTTTGGATGTTTGTGTATAATAGACATCCTAACTAAAGAAATGACTATAAGTATTCATGTCACATGGTTGCATATATATAGTAAAATGTATTGAAAGACCACTTAAGATATATAGTGACATAATTTAGTCATATGGTTATTCAACGACATTAACTTTATTGCCTTATGGATTATTGTTGTTGAATGATAGAACAAGTAGAGACAAAGTTTATGCTAGCTAATCCACTAATTAAAGACATGACACATAAGATTTTTTCATATAGTTGTTGTCATTGAGGATGTCTTGGATTAGTGGGAGTCTCTTAGTTTATGTTCTATACTTTTATTTTTGATATAGATACAAATTTTCTTAAGATTATCTGCAGAAATAAAGTTCATGAGGTTATTATTATAACCATATTTTGTATCACTTGTGCAAATATTAAATTTGCAACTTCAGTTTGATCTCACTAAATAATTCAGTCAGATCAGTTGGAAATAGGCATGATTTAGAGATCACATTGCATGAAATTTCCATGCCACTCATCCATATCGATCTATGTCATCAAGTACATTGATGTGGTGGTCGTCGGGGTTCCGTCACGTTATATGTCAGTGACGACAGGCGCGGTGGTCCCATTATTGATGTATGAGGTGGACCAGATCGTAAAGTTGAAATCTAAAGATAAATAGCATTCGGATGCGCGCATAAAGATTAATGACATAATTATTACGATATATAGCCTCAAGTGGGAGATTGTTGGAATATTTTAGTATATTCCAATAATATTATGTGGGCAAATATCTTTACTGATTATATTAGCTATTTATCAATTAAGAGCCTTAGTTGATTAGTGATCAAGTTAAGTAAAAGGCTAATTAGATTTCTATTTAGATAATTAATTAATTGATTAATTAGTTGGTATGGGTCTAATATGAGTGGATGTCCAGATATTTGGATGGCCCATTAACGGAATAATGGGAAACCCTACTGGCCATCCAATATAAAAGAGGCTATGGTCCCCAATACACCGTACATGGTAAAACTCTCTCTTCTCCCCATCTGAAGAGAACTTGAGGCATAAAGGTACCGGTTGAGGAATAACCAAATCAGCCGCTGCTAACTGTGTTGATATTGACGTTTGTTTCAGATCATCTCTTCTCTATTTACTGTCGCTATTGAGATGATTGTTATTAAAGCTTTATCCATGTATTCCTAATACCTAATTGTTAATATCTATTCTTGATAAATCAAACATGTCGTAGATCCTGTTTTATATACATGCTCTTTGCTTCCGCCTAAAGTATGATTATTGATTTAATCTTTTATTGTCGAGCATGCGTATAATTCTATTAAATTAATTCCAACATCAAAAAAAAGATAATTGAACTGAACACATCTATCTAGATTAATTTGATGAAAAATGATACTCAATATGCACTACGCTCTTTTTTTTCACCCTTTGATTTCTAGAAGAAAGGGATCTTAGTTGCTTTAAGTTTGGGCGAATTATGATATCAAATGGTTTAATAGGCAAGGGATAATATCATTTTTTTTTGGTATGTTCAAGGGATAATATCATTTATTATGAAATCACTCGAAGGCAAGGGATATTGTAGAATTGCCATGTGTAAAAATGCTTAAAAAAATCGGTGCCAATTAATAATAATATAGATAAACTTTATACATCTCTTGTTGTCATTTTTTTTTATAGTTTTATTAAAGGCAAAAATTAAAATGTAATCTTTAAAAACTATTGTGATACGTCTTTTGAAAATTTGAATAAAAAATAGGCTAAATTGAAGTTTTGGCCTTTAAAATTTTTTAATTGTGTGATTTTGACCTTCATATTTCAAATGAGTGATTTTAATTACCGAAATTTCGTAATTGTGCGATCCATTCAAACTAATGCTCAGTTGAATCCTTGTCTTTGGAGAGAACTTGCACTATGTAGAGCCAATACTTAAAACCAGAGTTAAGCTTATGATGAGCGGTGCACAATTTAATATAGGGAGTGATCTAATCAAGAAGTTATTTTTATCAACAACATACTAAATTTGCTTGTGAAACGTTATGCAAACTCATTAGACTAATTGCAAATATTCATATTTATTACTGAGCATAAATTAGATTTTTCATTTTTTTTAAGAAACTCCAAAATTATTTAACAAATTTAATTTATAATAAAACTAATCATTTATATTGTATCATGCAACTTTCTACGGCATATTTTACAAGCTAAGACAAATATGAAGAAATTCCTTACATTTTTTGATAAAGTTTCATCTCCTATTAATTTACTTGTACTGTGTTCTTGTTATTGTAGAAGGAAGATAATATAATTAGAGTTTAATTGTTATGCACTGACGGTGTAAGCTTTTTTTACACATACATCCAATCAAAACACAAGAAATTGCCACTTTTATAGGTTAGTTTCTAAAAAATCTCCATAAATACTTACATGGCGTGATTTAATTGGATGCACGTGTAAAATAATTTTACACTGTCAATGCATATATATAAATTAAATTCATATAATTATTTGTGTTCTTATTGGTATTATTCTTTAGATGTAGACATTCTTGTTTAATATAGTTATTGTTTTATCGTCTTTATTTGTTTATTTTTAGTCCCTTAAAAATTCTTCTACATACACAATTTTTCTCTTTTGATTTAGAGTCCAATTTCCAAATTATCCAAATATAATATACTCATGTAAAAAGTACAACAATACACTTACTTATTTAGAAATGAAATAATAAATAGAAAACAAATAAATATATCATTACACATAATGATCAAGAAAGTAAACTAACATAACTTCTTTAGTATTTCAAAAGAGAGCTTCCTTCTTTAATAAGAACATACACACTGCCACCATCACTCTTTGCAATGCGTAGTTCTTCATCAAGATATGAAGTAAGCAACCAAGATTGAGAATTGTAGCTGTTGAGAATTGGGAACTTCAATGAAGGTACAGATGCAGCAGTGTTTTGGACAGAAGTAAGTATCTCTTTGAAATGTGTAAGATTAATAATTTGTCCAAATAATTCCACATTTTCTGGTATCTCTAATGCGTCTGTCAATTCTGGAATGCCTATGATGCCTTCCTCAAACTTTATCTAAATAACACGGTGAGACCAAAAACTTAACTATATCAATAATACTAACTTAATTAATATTTACATTGGCGAATTTTCATTTACCCTTGCAAAATATTTTTTTACCATTTTTTAATGTGAAGATTTTATCATTTATCTATTTTATTGAATTTTTACTGACGTGACAAGCGAAAGTCAATTGTAACATTAACAAAAATTCACTACTACACATCAGCAAAAAGTCAACATAAAAAGTAAATGATGAAGTCTTTACATATTAGGGATAATGAAAACAACAAAACATATTGCAAGAATAAAGTAAAACCCCCCTTATAGGAGTAAAAGTTTATTAACCCTCCAAGTTTCAATAAATCAAATAATATTTTTTATTTTGAAGGGATATTATGAATCATGTATCGTCTAGATAATAAAATTCAATGTGTTACTTATGTTTTGATACTCTCATACCTAATAGATTAGTTTTTGAGTTTGATTCTCATCATAAGATTAAGATTACTAATATTTGACATTTTTAAAATTAAAATTTGTCTAAAATATATTTTACTAAACAAGAAAAGAAAAACATGTGGGGTTCACAAAAAAAAATAACATGTGGCGACCACAACAAATAATTTTTTCGTCAATGAAAATTTGAATTATCATACTCATTTTTTTCAGAATCAAAGACTCAAGACAAAAAGATATCAGGAAATGAGAAGGGGCAAACCTTCAAACGATTGGGACTTCGAATTTCAAATTTGGCAGTGGTACTAATGGAAGTGGTAATCAATGGACCAACAAACTTAACAGAGTTTTGTCCAGTTAAACTTTCAGAGTCAATAATTTGAGACAATTCTTCAACCTTGAGTAGTGGAAATATTCCACTCGACAACAATGGATATAAACCAGCATAGGATGTATACCTAGTAACCACGGGTTTGTTAGTTATAGAACATCAACTATATATACATTGTTTAAATATCAAAATTGTGTTGTGTTAGTTATGAAACTGTTAAGAAGTCTCTCACATCGACTGCGAGATATCTTGAATATATGTTTCTAAGATAGTATCAGAGCTTAACACTCCGCTGCGCGCCCAATATTATTGGGCTCAGTGCGCAGATAGAAATGTTGAATGACCCAATTAAAAACCTAATAACAGGTGGCCCAGTGCTTCATACCATCTTAGAAACGTATATTCGAACCATCTTGCATCTGATGTGTGACTTCTTCACAAAAACAATAGTAAAATAGAAACTAAATATTCATTTTGATCCATTATATGTGTGACAAATTAGTCTCTATATTACAATGAGTAGAGACTGATCGTAGTGAAATTGTGAAAGACCAAATTAAATCTTTATTTGAACATAAACTTGCTTACGCGAGAATCCATTTTCCGTTAAGCACGGAGAAAGCTTCAGTTGAAGCAGGGGTCGGGTTCTTAGCCTCAAGCTGAGTGACAAGCTCAAGAATCTCTGCTCCTGTTTCACTTGATGCTTTGAGTCCACGGTCAGTCCCATAAAATAAACCCACCAAAGCCTTCTTCAGTATCTCCTTTTCACTCTCCACCGGTTCCGGTTCCACCTCCGCAACTGCAACGGCCACAAAAGGCTTTGGCTCCTCCTTCTCTGGCTCCCACTCACCGTCGTTTGAATCAGCCTGAACATAGACCATCCGCCTTGAAACATTGGCCGATACAATCGGTTTTCTTAAATGTTTGCTCCGAAATCCAGCTGGGATGGTTGGTGGTGAAATGGAAGGTGTGGAGTTGAGAGGTGTGACTGGAAGGGTGTTTGTGCGGAGAAGTTGGTTGAGGTAAGAAAGAGATGCCATTTTTTTGTTATGTGAATAAGAAAGATGAAAACAAAGATTTTTCGAGAGTGTGATGATGGAGAGAAACAAGGAAATGGTGGCTTTATAACACTTTAGCAAGACTTATGTTCCAAACAATAAGTACAACGTGGTAGTTCTCAATTCCCATTGAAACATAAATCTTTCTTTGCCTTTACTGTCAAAAAATAAATCTTTCTTTGCCAACAATAACACAGCAATTAAATGAAAGAATCTATTTTTGTTGAAACATGGGAGGCATCTAACACGTGAACACTTTTCATGTACTAAAACTATACATAATTTGTGACTGATTTTTTGGCACCTAAGCTTAGTTGTTTGGTATTTTGTAGGGGTGTGGTGTTGCTTTGTTGATTTGCTGTAAGGGGATTGTAGAACTCTGATATGGTGCTTTCTTTTACAGAATTTTCTGTGTGTATTTCTGTTTTGTTTCTCTGTCTTTTGATGAGTATGCCTTATACATGCATGAGTCTTATAAATAAATGTGACAAGTTTAAAAAAACATGGTTCTTTCTTTCCTTGTTTTTTTTTTTATGATAAATTATTTTAAAATAGATAAGTGAATGTACTAAAATTTGATTATGATCCCAATGTATTATACTATATAATGTCTATATACTATATAATGTATTATACTATATAATGTCTATATATATTTATCAGCTCGATTATTAAGAGCTACAATGCATTAAATTATCCACCATCGATAAGTTTATCCGTTATCAGGTAATTTATTGTAGATTGTAGAATCAGTATTCACTATTTTTTATTTAATAGAACCTATATGCATTTCAAGCTTCTATTGATTTTTGCCTAAAAATCATTTAAACAATGGAAATTTTTGACGATGTCAAATTTTGAACTTATTTCTTAGCTTATAGTTTAGGGGGGTTATTGAATTAGGATTTTGAGAGATTTTAATGGATTTTGAGGGATTTTAATGGATTTTAAAAGTCTTGTGTTATTCAATCAAGACTTTTTTTTTCAATCCGTTGTTATTCAATCAAGATTTTTAATCAAATTTTTTTTTTTTGTATTATAATCCCACAAAATCCTGTGTTAAAAATCTCACAAAATTTCACATAATCAATATAATTCCACGAAATCTTTTAAAATCTTCAAGACTTTTTTGTCAAAATAATCCCTCGAAATCCCTCGAAATCTCAATCCAATAACCCCTAAAGCTTGTTTGGTTTCATTTTTTTCCTCACAAGTTTATATTTTATTTTTACTCACTTACAATATACCTTAAAATCTGTCATTTTTTCCTCCAATTTTACATCTATCATGTTACTTAATTTTTTTTAAATATTAATCTAATTAAGAGCAATTTTCTTGATCATGTCTTCTAGAAATTGGTCCACTTAATTTTTGTAGCGGTGTAGATGAAATGGTTTAATTGTGGGTATGATTACGAAGGTATTTTTTTAAGGTATGACGTGTTGGATGTTGGAAATGCTCTTGAAAAGTAGGCATTGTGTTATCTGCCTTCATAGTTCATATGACAATTTTAGTATCTTTCATTTTCATCGTATGCTTTTTTCTTTTTGCACTTCAATTTGAAACATTTATTTTATAAGCAAATAGTAATAAATTATATGAAGTATAAGAAGAGTATTCCAAACACTTACCATTCAAAGCAGGTTTATATATACTTGGAGCCTCAATTAATGTTGATTTGACTATTCACTCTTCTCCTCTAATTAGGCATTACTCCCTCCGTACCAAAATATAAGTCGTTTTGACCATATCACACAAATTAAGAAATGTAATCATTGTTGTATGAAAAAGAGAAATTATGAGTTAGTTTACAAAATTGTCCTTCATTAATGGTATGGAAAAGATAAATTGTAGAAGTAAAAGAAGAGAGAGTAATAAATAGTTAAGAGTATAATAAAAAAATTAGCAATAAATGTTGCATTAGTATTGTAAAACGACTTATATTTTGGTACAAATTTTTTTTCCAAAACAATTTATATTGTGGTACAGAGGAAGTAGTTGTTTTAGGGTATGGTTACAATCTCCTCCAAAATATAGTTGCGGAGAATCAAACCATAACACACTCTAACAAGTTCAATATCAATTACAATTTAACCAAAACTAACGTTTGGTAAAGTAAGAGATAGTTTGTTTTTTTAGTTTTGATATCATCAATTTGAACCAATATTGATTTTGGGAAATCAAATGGAAAATTGATTTGTACCAATTTTTTTTAATGTTGGTAGGAATTGGTTATCTTGTGGCAATTCTTTTAGGCTTAAACGTTCTTTTGATTCCTGTATGTACACTCAATTTTCGTTTTAGTTCCTGTATTGGATTTTTTGACAAAATAGTCCCTGTATCGCGCTTTTTTGTTTGGTGTTAGTCACTGGCTTCATATTCCGTCTAAATTGGTCCAGGTGGCAAATGTTTTGCCACTTAGACCCTGCCACGTGGCTAAGAAATGTTGCTGACTGAACTAATGAATGTTATAGGGACCAAAACCAAAAAAATATTATAGGGACCAAAACCAAAAAAATGGACTGATTGCAAAATTATATCATTTGAACCCTAAATCCCCAATTCAACACAAACTCATCTTCATCATCACTTGTATCTTCATCTTCGGTTTCACTTTCACTTTCATCTTCATTGTCACATCCATCTTCATCCCCATCTTTAACTTCACCTTCATCTCCATCTTCAAGTTCATCACCATCTTCGTTTTCATAGTTATATTCATCTCAAACAAGGTCTATGATGTTCTACGAAAATCACGAGGGTTCGAAAAGTTATAAATTTTGTCTTCTTGTTCATTGTCATTCACCCACAAAATAAAATGTAATATTTTTCCCTTTATCAGAATTAACAAACAGCAACTGGTACACTAACAGAAAAATCAATTTGGTTTATAGAGGATGAAGAGAGTTTGAAAATTATAGGGAAGAGAGAAAATAGTGTACACATGAGGCAACGAGTTTGAAAAATCCATACAGCTTTATGAACAGTAAAACAAAACAAATCACTCAAAAAAATAATCGATTATAGCATAAGTTGAAAAATCACGTAAACAAAAGTTGAAAACTCACAAAACCAATTAATGGAATTAGCTTATAAAAACACCGTAATTAGTTTCCAGAATGAGAGTATCAAATCATTTTTCATCATTTAGAATAAAATCATTCCTGCGCTTGCAATTGGTTTCCAGATTTGCATAGGAAAAAAAAATGAAACCAGAAGCGGCGGTGGCCTCTACCGCAAAAACTGACGTTGGTGGAGACGGGAAGAAAAGAAAACCAGATCTCGCCGGAGGGAAAAAACAAGAACCAAATCTCGTCGGCAAGAAAGAACACGAAATAGAACTTGCCGGCGGAAAAGAACATGATTCAGATCTAGCTAGTTGAAGGTGAAATGGAAAAGAACATGATTCAGATCCATTTTTTTGGTTTTGGTCCCTATAACATTCATTAATTCAGTCAGCAACATTTCTTAGCCACGTGGCAGGGTCCAAGTGGCAAAACGTTTGCCACCTGTACCAATTTGGACGAAATATTAAGCCAGGGACTAACGCCAAACAAAAAAGTGCGATACAGAGACTATTTTGTCAAAAAGTCCAATGCATGGACTAAAACGAAAATTAGGTGTACATACAGAGACCAAAAGGACGTTTAAGTTTTTATCCTCCTTCTCCATGGATCTTTTCATTTGTGCCAATTGTAATTGGGCCCAAAATTCAAATTTTAATTACATAACCTATATTATAAATACGGTCAAAAATAAAAACCTATATTAGTATAATTGTGACAATTATAATTTATAGAAAATCTTAATAGTATAATATTCAATTATTATTTATTACATAAATTTGTAGCGTAAGTATATATTCAATTTATTATTATAAATAACTATTTTTTACAAGAAAAATAGATTCAAAAATTATATTAAAAAATTAAATTAAAGGATTTGATGTAACTTTAACATTAAAAAATATCATTGTTGGTGTAAGGAAGGACGAAGTGACACTGTGCTTCAAATGGTGGGCAACACTCTTTGTCCATTTTAAGATTTCACCCAACTGAAGCAATTGGTAGTTGTGTAGCCATTTCCATGAGAACAGATCATTTGCGTCACTGAATTATCACATTTGCACATTATTTGTTGTTGGATTAAGATAGAATAGTCTAAAGTTTAATATAATTTTTAATTTATGTTTAAATTTAAAATATTGTAATTAAATTTTAAACCGTCTGATCTTAATTCAATACTAACAAAAAATGTGTCAAATACGTGAAAGCAGCATTTTTTAACTGCATTGAACCACAATTCGGCACCATTCACCTAAACCCATGAAGCACAAGCACATATTTTTGTGGTCCAAAAAAAAATAAGCATATATTTTTGTAAGAATTAGCCATAAAAATCATTTAGATTAAAGCAAACTAGTTGAAACTCAAGTAGCAACACTTCTACACTTGCTTGATTACAACTATAAATGAGATAATTGTAGTATCTTTCATTTTTATCACTGATTTTTCTTTGCATTTCAACTTGAACCATTGATTTTGAGTAGAGGGTTTATCTCATATTAACAAAAAATCATATTCATCTCTCTATTCATATTTTCTCATTATTCCTTTTCTTTTTATCTGGGTCAATCCTAAATTGATCTAAAGTTCAAATTACTATTTGGTAGAGCTGTCTAAAGTTCAAATTTTGATCACATAAGAAACATTTAGTTAGATATACTACATTTATAATAATCATGACATGACAATTATATTTTATAGAAGTATTCAAAAATGAAAATATATAACGGATGAAACAAATACAAAATTGAGTCATTTGCACATTTTTTTCTCTTTTAGTAGTAGTTTAGACTTTAGAGTTCATTAATTCCCAAATTATTAAGTATAATACAACTATATCTTCATTTATTTATTTATTTATAAACAACAAGAAGAAAACAAATAGATATGTTATTACATATAATATAATGACCATGAAAATAAACCAAGATAATTTCTTTAATTTGTCAAAAGAGAGCTTCCTTCTTTGATAAAAACAAACACACTACCACCATCACCCCTTGAGATGCGTAGTTCTTCATCAAGATATGTAGTAAGATACCAAGATTCAGCATTGCTGCTTGAAATTGGAATCTTCAATGGAGGTTGATTGGAAATTGTTTTGACAACTGATGAGGCAGTGTTTTGGACAGAACTAAGTATGCCTTTGAAAGGTGTGAAATCAACTTTTTGTCCAAGAATTTCCACATTTTCTGGTATCTCTAATGAGTCTGTCAATTGTGGAGTGCCTATGACACCTTCTTCATACTTGATCTGAATAATATGCAAGATAAAATCAATGGCTTAAATCATGTATGATGGAAGTGATTAACGTGTTTTAGTTAAGGTCATCTTTTAGAATTGAGTATTAGGCCTAATTCAACTTCACAAAACCAGCTTGTAAGGTAAAAATTAACACATACACACCCCATCGTGCCCAACGCTATTGGACTTGGTAAGCGGATATAAATGGTGGCCCGATCAAAAACCTAATAACAGCCAGCATAGCGAATCGTGGAGAGACTCTGATTTCATCTTAGAACTGAGTATCAGGCCTAACTCAACCTTACAAAACTGACTTATAAAGTGAGGATTGCCTCTAAACCCTGAACCTTATAAACATAAATTCAGACAATTTCACAACTAATGTGAGACTTCTTAATTATTTGGTAGAATAGAAATTGAATATCCTTGACTGGAATAATTTATATATCGATCCAAATCTGAATTATCATACACATTTCCCTCATAATTGGAGGGTCAAGGAAAAAATAACATGAAAGAAGAAGGATTCGGCGGCAAACCTGCAAACGATTAGGACTTCGAATTTCAAATTTGGCATTACTACTAATGGAGGTAGTAGTCAAGGGACCAACAAACTGAACAGAGTTTTGGACAGTTAAGCTTGCAGAGTCAATAGTTTGAGATAGTTCTTCAACCTTGAGTAATGGCAGTAGTCCACTTGACAACAATGGAAATAAACCTGCAAAGGATGTATACCTGTGGAATCATAAATCAGAGTCAGACCACAAGTTTGTTAGCTATAGAACAAAGACTATACACTGCCATAAACCATTTTTGTTAACTATCACTATTAGAAGCTTTCTTCTGATTGAATTGTTAATAGAGGATAAACTTAACGAGCCCATTAACTTACTTTTGCCATTATTGTTAAATGTTAACTTCATTTTCCCATCAAATGTGATGCAATCTCAACAGTAAGTTAATGTGCTAGTTTATCCGCTATCAACTACTCCCTCTATTTTAAAATGAGTGTCACATTTAATATTTTCATATATATATATATATATATATTAAGGAATGCAATTATTATGTCAAAAAATAATAACACTTTTATTAAATTAAGCGTACTTTTTCTTTTATTTTCTTGGAAATAGTGTATAAAGTAATATTGATAATTGAAAAGAGACACTCATTTTGAAACAAAATTTTTGAGCTAAAACGACACTCATTTTGAAACGGAGTGTGTATAATTTACCACATAGACACGGTTATAAGTTCATCTGCTATAAGCTTATTTTAATTTATCATAACATATACTCCCTCCGTTCCTAATTATAAGACCTTTTTTTACCACAGCACGTATGCCAATGTACAATTTTGATCGCTAATATCTTTAATTATCTAGCAGTAAAAATTTGATATTTTGAAAATACTCATCAAAACAAATCAAACAAGATCCTATAAGCTAATATTTACATCTATATATTATAAGAAAAATACGGTCAAAACATGATAGATGAATTGTAAAATTTAGTCAAAATGAGTCTTATATTAAGGGACAGGGAGTAGTATTATAGTATATACACACACTAGCTTCTACTATATTGGTTTTTATCCGAAAACCATTTAACATAGTGTTTTATAGATCGAATTTAAGCTGATTCAGTATCAAAACTGTGATTATATGCTTCATAGCTAATTAAATACACACAAAAACAAAATCAAATAGTAAAACAAATAAATTTTCTTACACAAGAATCCATTTTCCATTAAGCACAGTCAAAGCATCAGTAGAAGCAGGGGTCGGATTCTTAGCCTCAAGCTGAGTGATAAGCTCAACAATCTCCGCTCTCGTTTCACTCGTCGCCTTCAATCCACGATCAGTCCCATAAAACGAACCAACCAAAGCCTTCTTCAGCTTCTCAGTCTCACTATCTGTCAATTTCTCCGGCAGCTCCACCTCCGCGACCGCCACACCAGCAGAACTCTCCTCCTTCCCAGTACCCCACTCATCATCACTTACATTAGCCTGCACAAACACCACCCGCTTCAGACCATCGCCCAGCACAACCGGGCTTCCGAAATGTTTGTTTCGGAATCTGACTGTGATGGACGGTGGTGATACAGAAGGGGTGGAATTGAAAGATGTGAGTGGTAGGGTGTTTGTGTGGAGAATTTTGTTGAGGTTTGAGAGAGATGCCATTTTTTTTGAGAGAGAGAGAGAGAGAGAGGAGAAGAGAGATTTATTGAGAGGGGTGAGAGAGGAAAAGAGGGAAGCGGTGGGTTTGTAAGAGTCCAGCAAGACGTAGTTAGGAACGGTTGAGATTTGAATGTTTGTTTGTATCCTAAGAAACAAAACGGTTGTGATATCTTTTGAGAATTTAGAAGTGTACGAAAACGTTGGTGTGAAACGAGAAGAGTGTGTACTTCATGTCAAAAGACATTCCTATCCTTCATTTTCCTTTTTTCGATTTTCACCGTCTTA
This sequence comes from Trifolium dubium, assembly GCA_951804385.1. Lineage (NCBI taxonomy): Eukaryota > Viridiplantae > Streptophyta > Magnoliopsida > Fabales > Fabaceae > Trifolium > Trifolium dubium. The sequence goes on from OX638066.1 coordinate 4,511,532, forward strand.
TCCGACACACTACACCGACTAATCCAAATTGGCATAGCATCAATAGACATTTATAAATTCACATACACAAAATGGAATACTAGAATTGAAATGCAGTCATGAATATTTTGCCAAATAATTTTAATATTTTCTATCAATTGAACTAGAACTTTTGGACGATTCCATAATTTTTCTTCACCAAAAAATACAATATATAAAGGGTCTTATGAAGAGAGATAATTATTTTAAGAGGAAGAAAAATAATTATCTCTCTCCATAAGACCCCTTATATATGATCTAATCATTGTATCATATATTGTATTTCTTCACAAAAAAATACAATATATTTCAAACAACGTGATATATGATATAATTATGAGATATAATTGATGAAAATTTATAAATTAATTTTTCTTACAATTTCATCAACTACTTTGTCTAAAATATGGTGATACAACATATTTTAAATGAAGTTTATAAATTAATTTTCTTACAATTTTATCGATGTTGGTATTTTCTCATCATTAAATCATATATCAGGTCGTTTAAAACATATCACATTGTTAATTTATAGTTAAAAAAAATGTAAGGCCAAAATTATCAAATTTTAAAATGGGAGGATCAATTCTATAAAATGGTGAAAATATGAAGATCAAAACTACAATTAAATCCAATATTTGCATTTTCAAGTATTTAGGGAAAAGGGTAAAATAGGTTTTTCATGTGAAACTAGTAATGGGAAAGGAGGATGCCGTGTAAGTGTAATCAAATCAACACCACCAAAAAAAATGAATAAATAAAAAAAAATGCTAAAAATAGTATAATACTTTAAGACCTTTGTAGCCAGTGAGATAACATAAGACAGGTGGATATTTGACTTGAGGTTTAAGGTTTAAGATTACTTTTAGTGTGAATCCTCGGTTTTTTAGAAAATGAGTCACCATAATTTGAAATTTAGTTAGTTGTAAGAAAATTTTGGTAAAAAATTAGATTTGATTGTGTTTTTAATCTTAATTTTTAGTTTCACTATTTACTGTTTCTCTATTTTAAAATTCAATGAAAAATCAAAATTATTAATTATTAAATTATATAAAGTAGATATTATTTTAGGTTTCAAAAAACAGTCTCTATTTTTAAAATTTGATAATTTAAAATTAAGGTTTTAGAAATCAGGAGAACAAAGAAGACAAGACCTGCCGACTTGGGAAACAAAGTGTGCGGTGTGTGAGAGTGAATGAGAAGTTGAGAAATACTAATAAGACATGTGGACATTTCAAGCTTTAGAGTTTTGCAGCCAGAAAAATAAGAAAAAACAAAAACATGTAATAAAGTATGTGGCAAGTACCATGTATGACTGTGGTAGATTTGGTTCAATTTTATAATTTGAAAATATTTTACCAATGCTATTAATAAAAAATATGGTATATAATATTCTCACAATTAACACTATTGATTTTTTTAAAATATCAGATTGTATTGAACACACTTTAATTAATGAAATGTCATAAACATATTTTTGTCAATAAAAAAATATTATTAATTTTTTTTAACGGTAAATAGCATCTTTTCATTAGATAAGATATAATAAAAAAAAAATTTGGTACATCGGAAAGAAATATAACAAGTATATAAAGAGACAAAGTGTGTTAGTTTGAGTATTTCTCATCTATATAATAATCTAAAAACAACACTACTAGCTAAGCCATTTGAGAATTGACCATCAATAAATTTTGACTATTTAGAAACTAAAAGAGTATTACAAAACCAATAACTTAATCCAAGCAACCAAACAAAATTCTTACTACACACATGATAAGTAGATTGAAAAACTAAAGTCTTTAAATCTATCTAATTACAGATCATTTCCTTAACTTGTGTACACACATATCGACTATAAATCTATAATGATTCTCAATGTGAAGGAACCAGTTGTTGTGTGGAGAAGAGAAAATGATTTGCAACAATCCATATTAAATTCTTACTGACAACATTTACCTGATAGTCAAATATCTTTGAAGCTTTCTATCAAACAGAATGAAGACAAACATAAAATAGACTAATTTTTAAGAGCAACAAACATAACATATAACAAAAATAAAACACAATAACAATAACATAACCACAAACAGAATATCTTAGCACTTACAATTTTTCCGGTGGATGTCATTTTCCATTACCACAAATCTCTAGTGAAGTTGGCTTCAGATTTGAGAGCACCACAACAAGCGTGATTTGTGCAAGGAGAACTGGGTGGTTGCTGGGTCATTGAACGAAAATCGTGATGAATGATGGTGGTCTTGGTACAAAAGAAGGGAAAGGAAAGACAAAATAGGAAGTGAAATCCACATAGATGGGAGAGGACCTCCACATAAGAGAAGACAACTTCTATTACAGAAGAGATAATCACCAATGATGAAAGAGAAACCCATATAGGACGTCATATTTAGATATGAAAACTAAAATAAAACTCATTTTAGAGAGTGGAAAGAACTACTCTCTCTAAAAGTTTTTGCTAGTCTGCCCTTCCAATAAAATTAACAATTAACACTATGAATGAACTGTGTGATTCAAATTTTCAATCCAACGATAAATTTTTTAAAACTTATATTTGTTATAACATTATTGAATAGTGTAATATTATTCAACTGTTATACCGATGTGTAATTTAATATATCTTTTTTATGTGCGTGTGAGAAAAACTATCAAATAAACTTTAAACTCCTAAAAAAAGTTGTTCAATTATTTATGGATCCTCTATTTAGAAAATCTTTTGGGTCCAACCCACTGTGTTACTATTATTTTTGTGGACTCATGTAAGGGGATTTATTGATCCATTTATTTTATTTTATTAATTCTTGAAAATTAAACTTTCCACCCCTATATTTAATCCCGCACTCCTATAAATTATTTGAAAATCTTATTTTGTCCTTTCTATTATTAAATTTTTTATAATATTATATTTTATCATTTGTTTCACCCCTACAATATATTGTTCCGGTAATTTTAATTTGTTCCGGTTTGATGTGCTTACCGGAACGATTTTTCAATGTATTTTGGTGTGATAATTTTATCAATTTTTTCAAGCATTCATACCCGAACACTTAAAAATTTTGTTCCGGTTTATTAAAATTCGTATGAGTTCTCGGAAGCTACCACTGCTGTGTATTCTTAGCAGCAGTATTAGAAATTGTTAGCAATACCGGAACAATTTTTCTACCGGAATAATTTCTAATTAGAAACTATTAGTAATACCGGAACAATTTTAAAACTTTTCCGGTACAAATTTTAATAAACCGGAATAAAATTTTCAAATGTTCTGGTATGAATGCTCGAAAATTTTGATAGAATTATCACACCGGAACACATTGAAAAATCGTTCCGGTAAGCACATCAAACTGAAAAAAAATTAAAATTACCAGAACAATTATATTGTAGAGGTGAAACAAATGATAAAATATAACATTATAAAAAATTTAATAATAAAAAAAGCAAAATATGATTTTCAAGTAATTTATAAAAGTGAGGGGTTAAATATAGGGGTGGAATGTTTAATTTTCTTAAAATTTTTTTTTACTATTTCTGGGGAATTGTTTTTAGTATTGGGATTTTTTTATCCAAGCATGTGTGCTAAGGGGCAAGCCCATATAAATTGACAGCTACATCCATGAAATTTTAATATCAATCAATGTCATCTGGCTCATGCTTCCATGCACAAGTGGGTTGTGCATGTGATACATGATGCACAATTTGTTAGATTTTACCACAACAAAAATAAATTTTGTAAAATTTATTGTTGAATTGAAAGCCTATATTATATAGATTATCAATTTAAAATTTTAAAAAATTTAAAATTGTTTTATATATTATTGAGATTTATTAAGATTAACGATTTCAATAAAAACTCATAATCGTTAATCTTTATGTATCTCAATAACATATGAAATAATTTTCAATTTTTTGTTGCTATTTTTTGTTGCTAAATTGGATTCTTCCTCAACATGAAAATTTGAAAAATGTGGTTTTTGTCCGCTTAATGATTTTACTGTTTCTTTTCTTGCAAATAGAAAATGTGCTTTTTAAATAAGTGATCATAAATACAATTTTTGACTGTCTTTTTTTTATGTCAATTTTTGACCTTTTATTTTTTGTCTTTCATATGGTTCTTAGAGAAATGAATTAAAATATTTAAAATTCAGATGAACTCTGATATCAAGTGGTTATAGTCATCTCTCAAACATAGTTGTGGATCTTTGACTTTGACTGTATAACTCTCTTTTGAGAAATTGCATTTTACGTCCACATCAAAGGCACCATGTAATGATTTGTTTGACTTCATTCACCAACCAATGCTAATCATTTATTCAATGGATGGCACGTATGAACCTATGAAGGATATGATATTATACAAATCATACATAATGTAATGTACTACACTAATAACCATGTATAGATCAAATCAATTTTTAATGGTTAATTGTCTCAAATAGTACTATTCTCATAAATTTAAGTAAGTAATCATTGCTCAAATCACGGAGGGATAGATTATTATGATGATGATGATGGGAGCATAACATGCTACTTTGATGAAAATTATGATGGGAAATCTCTAGAAAAAAATTGTTGCGACCGTGAGGTGCAAGCTGAGCTTACTCCTACCAAACCACAGTTCCGTTTATCACTTTGTTGTCTCCCTTTTTTTGTTTTTATGAAAACTTTCTTGTCTTTTATTTTCTAAACTAGAATTATTCTTATATGGTCACGTCACGTGACCAAATATAAGTTTTTAAAATGGTGAGTTTTATTATAAAATTTATATTTATAATAAAATTATTTAATATTTGTGTACCATAGTCCTATTTAGGTGACTTGCGCATACTCTACTTAATATTAGAATTTGTCTTGATAATTAACTATTTAAACTTTGAAAGTACACTCATTTTATATCGAAGGAAGTTTTTTTTTTGAACAAGCCAAAATAAAATATATATATATTTTGACGGTATATATATATATATATATACACACACACACACGAAAAGAGGCACGTACCAACACAAGGTGTGCTAGTGCATGTCAATAGTGTTTACATCATGAATCAAAAAAATACAATCCGACCAACAATCAAATGCCCAAACATATATATTAAGGGATTAACCCACCAACAATGAAGATTAACCCCTATCTCTGGATACTGTGACCGCAACCACCAGAATGAATGCCGCTTGATCAGGTCCAACAAAAGTGATAGCGAGCGCGTTGAGTTCTTGAACAGGCGTTGATTACGCTCTGTCCATATCACCCAAACACAAACCAACCAAATAAGCTGCATGACTGAACGTCTGCCCCTGCTGCCAAAGTGAACTGTGTGAGCAGGAGTCGAAGGATCTACCATCTCGAAGCCAATCCAAGACCTGACTAGCGTCCACAAGGGTCCAAAAACACCACATGAGGAAAAAAGATGATGCACCGTCTCTACATCACCACAGCCTGAGACGCAAAGGTGAGCCTCTGGAGCAAGAATGCCTCGACGAACCAAATTGGTCTTCATCGGTAATCTATCTCTCAAAAGTCGTCAAACAAGAATAGATACTCTCAAAGGCACATGCCTATGCCAGATAAAGTCTGCTATATCATCTAACAGAACCGTCTCCTGAGTAGTCAATAGCTGATAATGCAACTAATTAATGAAAAAGGGTGGCATCTTCACGTCATGGGCATGGCATCTTCAAACCTAATCTTTGTTTAGGCGGACATTAGGTGTTGTCATATTTGAATAAAAAATCCAATTATTTCATTGACTACAAACATGCATGCTTGAGAATACTAAAATAATGAATTCTTCATTAGGTTTGTTCAAAAAAGAAATCCTACATTAAGTTACCTCAACTACAAAATTCCTAAATTTGGATAAAACAAAGATGAAAGCAAAGTTCGTACATGGTCCTTTATAATAATTTAATTAATTAAATAATACAATTAAAAATAATAATTATTGTTGGATATTAAAATTGAAAATTCATTGTGGGACAAATTGTTTTCTTATAAATGAGTACTATGTTATTTTGAAATAGAGTGAATAATATAATTATAAAATTCTCAATGACCAAATGTAATATTATCTATATCTATATCTATATCTATATCTATCTATATTTATATCTATATATAATATATTTACGGATGTCTCTCTCTTGATCATAATCCTATGTGGCAAGCTATCAAGTACCTATATACCTATGTGGCAAACAATGAGATCATCTGCATAGCAACTAAGTCTTCCTTAATGTATCACTATTCAATTTCCACTCAAGACACTTTTTCAATTATGAAACATTTTATTTTACTTTTTTGAGTTGCTTAATGTACCACTCTTCGCTACCCACTCATGACACTTTTTCAATTATGAGACATTTTATTTTATATTTTAGAACTCCTTAATGTACCATTCTTCGATTCCCACTCATGACACATTTTTAATTATAATACTTTTTTTTTTAGAACTTCTTAATGTATCATTTTTCGATTCCCACTCGTGACACCTTTTTAATTATGAGACTTTTTTTTAAAGATATTTTTGAGACACATAGTCTATAAAACTAAGATTAATAGTCACTTATATACAAAAACAAACAAAACTTTTGGATAAAAACGTATAAGTAAATCAAACTAATTTCTAACAAATAACAATAATCTTTTAAGATTAATACTTTTAATGAAAAAATTATTTAATAACTTTTCCATAACTATTTTTTTTATCATCATAACTAATGATATATCATAAAAAATTTAGTTGATTCAAATGCTGAAAAGTTGTACCCAAACAATTATATGTATCAATTTTTTTAAATATAAGTATCCAAACAATTATATGTATCAATTTTTTTAAATAAAGTTGTATGAATTAATATATATACTATTACATAAATATTATTATGATAAAAAAAAGTCATAAATTCTCAAATAAAAGTATATTTTATTAATTTAATTTTTAACTTTTGTTCACATGCAAAATTTAACTTATTATCTATCATTTTTTTATTACTTCTTTTTTTTGGAAAGGATCATTTTTTTTATTACTAAGTTGTACCAAATATAAATCATACTTATTCCTATTTTATTAAGAACATTTTTTTTTGTAACAATTAAAACATATTTTTATTCTTATATTAATACAATAAACCCATTTTTTTTAATTTTTAGGATGACTTATATTAATATCACTGCATGTCTTTATAATTTACACGGGATCAATATTAATAATCATATATTAATACAAGAGCTTAATTTATTTATTTTAAGAAAATGAGACTTTATATTCACATATCAAAACAAGGTCCTATATATATATTTTTTTAAATTGCTATGGGGATGAGAGAAAAAAATATCAGTTCGTTGAGAACGGAAAGTGGGAGCTCATTCTCCAAAATATTAACTATGACTTATATTTACACTCATGTTAATATGAGTGTATTTTGATTTTGTAATTTATACAAGGCAATATTTATATTTATATATTAAAACAGATCCTATTATTTTTGTAATTTCTACGGGGACGGAAAGAAAACACCATACTGTTGAGAACGAGGAGTGAAATATCACTCTCCACCATGTTCTATCACTCTAAAATCCCTAAATATATAATTATTTTTTATAATTAAATAATATAAATATTAAATCAATTTCACAAGTAATTAGAAAAACATAAATTACATGATAAAAAAGATTCATTAATATTTCAACTAATCTAATTTAATTTTAATTATATATATTAGTATAATTTTGAATTCTAACCCGTACATTTGTACGGGTTAGTTATACTAGTTTCTTATAATTTTAAAATAAAAAATGATGATATACGTACTATCGTGTTGAATGCAAATGCCATTTGGCCCTAACATTGGTTGATGTGGCCGCCTTCAACGGCTTTTGAGTTTGCTAAGGACGGCAACAAAACTATTTAACACGCATATCCAAACACATTTGAAGAAATAAATGATTTTATATTATTTGAATTAAATTTCAATATAAACCATATTGAGTACTAAATGAAAAACCAACTCAATGTGTGGTTTAGCGGTTAAAATTTATTCTCCCTTAATCAAATGTTGAAAGTTTGATCCTCGTCTTAGATACGGAGTTACTTTAAATTTTTAGGTTAGTTATCTCACCTTTTGAGGTGCTTCCAATTTTGCGAGAGAATAATCATTGTATTCGACGGTGGATATTCTGGTCTCGACAAAAAAAAATCAAAATCCTTACCAAAAAAATACTTTCTTACCAATTTTTTTTTTAGTAAATCAAAAAGCAAATTAAAATTTTAGTAATTATTATACAATTAAAAATGTTAGTCAATATAGTTACCAAAAAATGTTAGTCAATGTACATTTTACAAGTTTAAATTATTGTATTTATTACAAATTTCAGAAAATAATGTAATTTAGTTAGGAGTATATGTATAAATTATAAATTGAGAAATTGTAAATTCATTGAGAATCTTATAAAGAGAAAATAATATTAAAGTTTTATATTTAAGAGATAATATTAAAGTTGCATGATCTAGTGGTAAAATAAAATAGATATGATAAATTCGGAATTTGAACTTAATAGTATTTGTCCATATCATTGTATATGTAGGGTAGTTTAAATAATAAAAGTTGATGAGCATATGATAAAAATAATCCTTTTTTTTATTGAGACTAGGATATCTACCACCGAACACAATGATTATTCTTTTCGTTGGATTGAAAATACCTCAAAAAATGGGACAACTGATCCAAAGATTTAAAGTTACTCTGTAGTAAAACTGAAGATTCAACCATCAATCCTTGATTAAGAGAAGATGAACTACGACTGCTCAACCACATCTCTGAAATTAAATAACCCATTTTTTTGTTTTGCTAAACTAAATATTAAAACAAAAGTATTATATTAAAAGTGTTGCAACCAAAGTTTCTAAAATTATTAACAATTTCAACACAACTTCTACTACATTTTTCAACTCCTAAACAATTACTCTCTCCGCTCCAAATTATAAACGTAACAATGTCATTTTTTATCCCAAAATATAAGTATAAAAATACTACTTTCAGAAATATTTTTACTTATTATATCATAAAATTAAATATAAATTACATTTAATATTTTCTCTCTCTTTTTCTTAATAAATAAAAATTATTTTTTAGATTTATTGAAAAAGTGATGTATCTGCCTATAAATAAAGTTAGATACATCATTTGTTCAACGAATCTAAAATATAATTTTTATTTATAAATAAGACCGAAAGGAGCATTCATTTTGAGAGAATGATGTATAATACTTCATCTGACTTTATTTATAAGTAAATTTTACTTTTTAGTTACAATGAATAATTAATATATCTAATCTATATTGTGTTTCAGATATATTATTTCGTGTATCTAATACTCCCTCCGTACTCTAATATATGTCGTTTTAAGAAAAAAAATTGTATAAAAATATATGTCACTTTACATTACTAATGAAACATTCAATGGTTTTTTTTTTCTTCTTATTATACCCCATAACTATTTATTTCGCTTTCTTTTTTCAATTCTACAGTTTATCTTTTCCATATTATTAATGAATAATAATTTTATAAACTAACTCATAATTTCTCTTTTCCATACAATATTAATTATGTTTCTTAATTTTTATAATATGATCAAAATGACAAATATTTTTGTACGGATACAGTAAAATGCTATGTCCGTGACAACTGAACTAAACTAACGGGACAATAATCAGTGATTTTAAGAGGATGATGTATACTCATTCCAACCTTATTTATAAGAAAAAAATTACTACCTCCGTCCCAAAATATAAGACCTATTTTGACCAATGTACAATTTTGATCATTAATATCTTTAATTGTGTGCTTCAAAAAAAAATATCTTTAATTGTGCATTAGTAAAAATTATAAAAATTTGATATCTTGAAAATACTCATCAAAATGAATAAAAAAGATCTTATATGTTAATATTTACATCTATAAATTATGGAGAAAAAAAAAATACTGTTAAAACAAGATACATAAATAGTGTTATTTGGAGGTAGTATATTTTAATCAAGGTTTTTTCTTGTGTACCCCATAAAATTTGGGGGTATTTACCTCCAACGACTTAAAAAAATTTTAACCGATATAAATTTTTGTAAAATATACCTTTGGATTAAAAGTTTATATCATATAGATCATTTGTGTAAAATTTCAGACAAATATAAAATCATTTGATATGTTATTTAGACGCATCAAAATTAACAGTTTTTGTGATTTCTTAAACACCGTTAATCTTTATTTGTCTCAATAACATATCAAATGATTTTAGATTTGTCTGATATTTTACACAAATGATCTATATGATATAAACTTTCAATCCAACGGTGTATTTTATAAAAAAACGTATCGCTCAAAACTTTTTATAATAGATGTGGATAAATACCCCAAATTTTGTGGAGTACGTTATTACATCAATGAATCTAAAAATTATTAAGCCGTTAATTCCTTCATTCATCTTCTCCTTCCATTTTGTCTTTCTTCATTACTTTCATTTCTTTAATATTGAAGCTTGCAATGCGTGCCAAGTCCAAACTCCATTAATTAAACCCCGCAATTCCATACATATCTCTTTCACCAAAACAAAATAAAACCCTTTCATTTCTTCTCTTCCTTTTTAAATGCCATTTCATCAACAATCTCACGAAATCTCTCATCTCTCTACAACCACAACTCACACTGAGTCAAGAACGATTCTCGCTTTCTTAACAGAACAAATGGACGGTTTTGATAGTAGAAGACCACGACGTAGCTTCAAGGAACGGTTAGGATTCATCGGTTTAGGTTGTTGTGGTTCCACATGGAGTTTCCGTTCTTCTTCTTCTTCAGCTCAATTGTCACAGAATCAGAATCAGCAAAGAATTATGGTTACGGATCCGGGTCAGGACCAGAATGTTTGTGTTGGTGTAACTGCTCCGGCGAGTTCGGACTCAGGTTCGGGTTCAAGTATGAATCTTGCGGCGGCTTTAGCGGCGGAGAGGGAACTCCGAGGAGGACAAGCAGCGGGGACACCGTGGAGAGTGTCGTTGATGCGGTTGTTGGAGGAAACGGAAAATGGTGACACGGTGGTTGGTAAGGCGGAGGAGAAAATTTGTAGTAGTAGTGTGGCGGGGAATGATTCAGTGTGTTGCGTGTGCATGGGAAGGAATAAAGGTGCGGCTTTTATACCATGTGGACATACTTTTTGTAGGGTTTGTTCTAGGGAGCTTTGGTTGAATAGAGGGTCTTGTCCTCTTTGTAACCGTTCCATTCTTGAGATTCTTGACATTTTTTGAATAATTCTTTGATTATGTTGTGCTAGATTGAAGAATGAAATTCTTATCTTTTCTTTTGATCTCATTCTTTGTTATGAATTTCATTTCGTATATGTTTAGTGTTATGGTATATCTGCAAGAATTACATTAAATTACGATGATTTTGTAAAAACTACACTATTAATATTGAGTTTAGTTTAATTTTGTTTTCACCACGTATATTTATCGTTGCTTCAATTGTTCTAATTCAAGTAATATTTTATTCAATTTCAAATGAGGAAAATGAATATGGACGAACCAATAACAATTATATGTATTCTCACATACTAGTATTACAAAGTTCATTCACTTTTTTATACTATTATAAAGTTGTCAAAACCAGACCGGACTGGACCGGCCGGTCAACCGGTTGAATCGGGAACCGGACATGCATCTGGTCCGGTTGGAGCTTAAAACCGTTGTGCAGGTGAATCGGATAAAAAACGGGTAAACCGATTTATTGAAAAAGTATTATTTATGTATTGTAAACCGGGTTTACCCGTTCATTCACCTGCACCAATCCATATAAATTATTTGCTTGTGGATTTATTGTGCAGGTGAACCGGGTCATAATTCAAGTTGATTGAAAAAGTATTATTTATGTATGTATGTATTGTATTATATGGATTGGTGACCATCCATTAGACAAAAAAGTCGGCTCTATTATTTGCTTGTGGATTTATTTGGAATAGGAAAATAATTTGTATTTAATCATACACTAATTTTATAATTGAAGGCAGCTAATGATGCTTCTTTCTTTGTTGTCTTCAAGACATAATCCCATCCCACGTACAGTTGACTTGATCCAATAGTTTTTCTTTTGTTTATCACTAGTATATCAATCAATCATTAGTAGAATAAGTAATTGTGCAATTCGTAAAATAAGTGATTAAGTTGTAAATATACATTACTTGACATAGTTTCAAGTTATTTTCGTGACAAGTTGGGATTGATCATCAGTTGCTATGTTGTTTCTGAAGAGCATGCACATCAACAGATTTTATTAGACATATGGTACTAGGTTAGTAACTGAAAATGAAGCACCGGAACATTAGACACATACACTAAGGGCTACATACGTAGCTGACTAGCTCTTATATATGTCAGATTAATTTGTTTGCGACACTTTCTCTAGCTATTCTGCACTTTGTTTGTTATCTTCCAATAGCTGTGTTGTGTAGTGCTCCCCCCAATTCAAATATCCTTTTAGTAGTTGTTGTGTTCAACAAAAGATAAAACTATCAACGTCAGAATTCGTCCAGAACTCTGAGCTACATAATTCTTTTCTCTAGGAATCAGAGAATGAAAATAAAACTATATATTCATCTTTGATTTTGTAGGACCCTCATATACATGTCCGACCAAAGAGTAAGGTCAACAAGAAAATAATTTTAACGGTGTATTTGATATGTTAAAAAGTAAGGCAGTGGATATGATAACTTCACTTGTATTGTGTTTTATATTAAAACTATTCTTGAGTCTGAACAAATTGAGGGTCCATAGATTGGACAAAAACATATATTTTTATCCTCCAATAAACCACGACACAACTTTTTGTTCAGCACAATTTGTCTAACACACCAAAATAACATTTTCTCTATCAAACATCGCACAAAAAAAATTTGTTCAATACTTTAAAGTCATGTATTGTTCTATCTTGTACTATCTTATACTGTTCTGTCTAATATTTATATTTTACAGATCAAATAGATCCTACGAATCTAATAATATGACACTTTTAGAACCAACAATGAATTGGTCCAAGTGAGAAGGTTTTTGGTCCCCTTAAGCATGTGGTCAGAGGTTCGATTCTTTGCCCATTGAGAGGACAGAACACTATCTTATGTATCTCACATATTCCCTGATAGAGATTAATTATCGTTTTCAACATTGGAAACTTCGTAAAAAAGAGTATGGAACTTTTAAATATTGTACTACACTTAAGTGAAGAATTGAACTTTTTAAAATCTGATGACCCAATTGCATCTTAAATAGGGCTTGATTAGAGTTCAAGTTCATTTTTATCGGCCCGAGCTGTATAGGTCCAAGATACATTAAAAAACATCTTATTCATTATGTGGTGTATTAAATTAAATTTATTCATTTTTTGTATTATGAATAAACATGTAGCGGAAACTTAAAAACCTTGTATAAATTAAACATAAATTTCAACAATATACAAAAATACTAAAAATTAGAAAAATACTCAAAATTAAAGGGATATTCATACTTAATATTCATAATAAAACTTTGTCATCTTTTTCAAAATAGGTTCTTAATAACGCTACGTAGCGGGGAGTGTCGAAAACGCTACGTAACGCCGCTATAGTGCAATATATATATATATATGAAATTAAGGTCGAGTAGTTTCACATATACCTAATACCTTCTTATATGTCTTAGTGTGTGTTTGGTTTAGTTTTTGGAAGAGTCAAAAGCAATTTTAGTGGTGTAGAATTGAATCTAGATTGATTTTAGATGTTTGGTTATTCTAAAGCAGAATTGATCATGCTTCAAGAATTGATGCTGATAGAAGTTAAGATTTGTAGCTTATGACTTTTAGTATTATTTTTACACTGAAATTTATTGTTCAAGTCACTTTTATATAATTGTATCTAAACATAAATCAATTATACTACAATCAATTCTGATAAAATCAATTCTACCAAAATCAATTCTATCAAAATCAATTTTATATAAAGGTAAACTAAACACACACTTAACTTATTATAAGTAGACTATAACTTGTTAATGTCTATTGTCAAACAAATCATCTTAAAACTTTAAGTTTGTTTTCACCACATAAATAGAAATGTGCCAAAAATGCATAACCAATAGAAAACTTGAAATTTCTTGCTTCATCGTCATACATTACAATTATTATAGAACAACTTGAACAAATATGCATCTATCAAACACAGAAATTGGCAATTGATATGTTCAAATAATTTAATCTCTACACTAAAAAATCTGCATATACATTGAAGTTGTTCTATATAAGTTTTATCCAATTATATTCCTATATATGTTTTTAATCTCAGATGTGCCGAACGCCAAAAATGCTATAGCGGTATAGTTGATAGTAGGATGAGCGCTATTGTGAAGACGAAAATCCATGTACGTACAAAGTAAAATAAGAAATATACATAAAATTTAAAGGACAATCATACTTAATAACAATAATCAACTTTGTCATATATAAGTTCTAAATGTATTTTGTAATCAAAATAATATTTCAAAAGAGAAAGAACACGGAATAAAAACAAAAAGGAAGAAGAAAGAACACCAAACATAGAACCCATGGTGAACTCAGAAGAGAAGAAATAAGAAAAGGAAATGTGAACACAGTTGTCTCAGTGTGGCGATTCGATCGAATGGTGTAGCGGTGGAGGGTCTCGCCGCCACGCTAGGGTAAATTATTGAACTTGCACCTTTGATGTACTTCTGGACTACTAAAACCCATACCACAATGGATGCAAAGTATATGCCCACACCTAAAAAATTAAAATCCAATCACTATATTTAATTCTTCATAATGTAATACTCCCTCCGATCCTTATTATAAGAAGAAATTGACATTTTAGATTCATGGAATGTTTGATGTATCTAGTTCATAATATAGTTCAAATACATAAAACATTCCATGAATCTAAAAGACAAATTTCTTCTTATAATAAAGACCGGAGGGAGTAATCATAATCAACTATGTTAGAGATCAGAGAGTGATGAGAGAATGATGAGTTAGAGAGAAAACTAAGAGAGGATTTCAATCAATGGTTATTGATTATTATTGTGTAATGCTTACAATTTATAGACAAATGAAAAATTGAAAAAACAATACTAACAAACAAACAGTTAAGCTTCCTAACTGTCATAACAACCTAAGCCAACTGTCATAACTACCAAAACAGAAAACTGCATAGGATTGATCATTCTCATATCAATCTCAGAGGGACTAAAATGGATTGTTTCCACAACAAACTAACTATATAAAGATTTAACTAAACTGAAGGATGCATGAGCCAGAGAAGGTAAGATGTACAGCGTGCCACAGAACTTTACATGTTGCACAAAACAGCCTATGACAAGAAGGACATTCGCAACTTGTAACAACCACGCCACCGTCATTCACCAACACAACAGAACAATCCTTATAAGGACAGTAAAAAAATTTCTCAATGGAAGATTCGTAAATATCAGATTCCCAATCATTAAGGACTTTTCGAGGCAAAATGGATTGAAATTGAAAATGAAAATGTTCTGGTTTGAGATAAACATGACAATTTGTAGCTGGACACTTGATTTTCACCCCTTTGATATCTCTTTGGGTTTTGACATGTGTTGATATGCAATTAGCACAAAAGGGATGATGATCGCATATAGTGTTGGCGAACATTTCTGAGACACTTTTAGAATCAAAACATATACCGCATGTGAAGCTTTGGTTGTTTGGTTTCTTCTTTTTGCTTGCATCGTGATCTTGTGAAAGGAATGTTCTCTTCATTGTAGAAGAAGATTTATTTGCTGAAAGAGAAGAGCGAGGTTGAGTCACCGGGTGCAACTGCATATAAAGATTTAGGGTTGACTTGGAGTTGGAGTATTAAGTATGAAACCCTAATTGCTAATATTAATTACTTCTAATCAAACCTGGTTCAGTCCAATAAACGATCCAACATGAAACCTACTTACTTTTTTTTTTGACAGAAAACCTATTTACTTTTTGTCAAACCATAAAAATTAATTGGAAGCTTCTACGGTACATTAGAAAATGTTTAATATGCCGATACATTTTTTTTATATTTATCTTCTTCCATTTATATTTATCTAATTAGAGTCCAAACTCATTTTATTGACACTTCATCAACGTTACTTTTTGTCATCTCTATATAATATATTTACGGATGTCTCTCTCGTGGTCGTAATCCTATGTGGCAAACTATCAAGTACCCATATACCTATGTGGCAAACTATGAGACTATCTACATAACAAACAAATTATTCCTTAATGTATTACTCTTCGATTCCCACTCAAGACATTTTTTCAATTATGAAACATTTTATTTTACTTTTTAGAGTTCCTTGATGTACCACTCTTCGATTCCCGCTCATGACACTTTTTTAATTATGCTACAATTTATTTTATTTTATTTTTTAGAATTTCTTAATGTATCATTTTTTGATTTTCACTCATAACACATTTTTAATTATGAGACATTTTTTAAAAGATACTTTTGAAAGACATATTCTATATAACTAAGATTAATAGTCACTTATAGACAAAAACAAACAAAATTTTTGGATAAAGATAAGTAAATCAAGCTAATTTCTAACAAATAACAATAATTTTTTAAGATTAATACTTTTAAAGAATTTTTTTCTTAATAACGTTTCCATAACTTTTTTTTTAATCATCGTAACTAATGATATATCATAAAAAAATTAATTGATTCAAATGTTGAAATACTATTATATAAATATAAGTACCCAAACAATTATATGTATCTATTTTTTAAAAATAAAGTTGTATGAATTAATATATACTATTACATAAATATTATTATGATAAAAAAATTCATAATTTCTCAAATAAAAGTATATTTTATTAATTTAATTTTTAACTTTTATTTACATGCAAAACTTAACTCATTTCTATCGATCATTTTTTGTATTACTAAGTTGTATCAAATATAAATCATACTTATTATTTATGTTTTATTTGTATTTTATTAAGAACATATTTTTCTTCCTATATTAATAGAATAAACCCATTTTTTGTAATTTTTATCATTACTTATATTTACACTTATATTAATATCAGTGCATGTCTTTATAATTTACACGGGATCAATATTAATAATCATATATTAATGCAAGAGCTTATTTTTTTTATTTAAAAAATGAGACTTTATATTCACATATCAAAACAAGGTCCTATATTTTTTTAAATTGCTACGGCGATGGGAGAAAAAATATCACATTGTTGAGAACGAAAAGTGGGAGATCATTCTCCAACTATGAATTATATTTACACTCATGTTAATATGAGTGTATTTTTATTTTGTAATTTATACAAGACAATATTTATACTTATATATTAAAACAGATCCTATTATTTTTGTAATTTTTATAGGGACAAAAAGATAATACCATACTATTGAGAACGGGGAGTGGAATATCATTCTCCACCATGTTCTATCCATTTAAAATCCCTAAATATATAATTATTTTTTATAATTAAATAATATAAATATTAAATCAATTTCATAAGTAATTAGAAAAACATAAATTATATGACAAAAAATTCATTAATTAAAAATAAGATATAAAAAATTAAATTAAATTACAAAAAATAATGTTTAAACTAATCTACTTTAACATTAGTTATATATATTAATATAATTTTGAATTTTAACCCGTACATTTGTACGGGTTAGTTATACTAGTATAATTAATGTCATTTGCCGATTTGCGCCATGTCATTAAAATTCTCATGTGGCACACTTTATATTGCACAGTTGCCTCCTACGTACAGTGGCGGAACCAGGAAAAAAAAATCAGTGGGTCACTCAAAAACTAAACAATATATAATATTTAAATTAAATACGATAATTTATATTACGTATAAAAAATTTAAGTCATAAATTTATTATTACAAAAGTAAATTACATGCGATGTGAATTGACTATTTAAAAATCATCAATAATAGAATCTAAACTTATAGTTGCACTAATTTCCTTGTCAAATAGCATAATTAAAATGCAAATAGCATAAACATTATCAACTATAATGCAAATGATATTTATGTTAAAAGATTTATATTTATCCTTAGGATTATAGTTAGCAATTCTATATTTTTTTGAAACATGAGATTTTTAATAATATAATTATTAGTATTATTTTTTTAGACATCAAGATACTTAGTAATATACTATGGTAATTTATTTTAGACAGTGGACCGTGGCTAGGCTCAGCCCCGCCCTAGTTCCGCCTCTGCCTACGTACCTTCATATTCTATCTTATTCTATCTTCCTATATATACAACACCATTTTGTTGTCATGCCTCTATGGTTACACTCTATGTCTATGCATTAAATCTCATTATATATCGTTCCGTTATATTTTACTTTTGCCAAATATTCTACCGTTACTTAGTTTGTTTCAATAATATTTTATATCCTTTCAGTCAACCTCTCTTATGCATGTATGTTTTACCCACATCTTACTCAAAGAGCATTTTTTTCCATTTACGGCACCAACGATGATTGTTATATTTTGTTTGTATTCATGTTCTTCTACCTTACTCCTACTATCTACAAGTCATTCAACCATCGCCAAGTTCTTGCCTAATTCCATACCGAAGTGTTTTCCTTGTGAGCCATGGTTCAATTTCAAGGTCTCCAACATTAAACCAAATAAGCAAGGTCAACATATATAACTAATCTATCAAATATATTTTTGAATAAATTGAAATCTTATGAAGCTTTTATTAACTATAATTGAGACTTAATTAAAGTCTTAATTTGAGTTGCTTGACCCTTAGCCAGTAATAAGCCTAGAACTGTAAGTGTCCATCAATAGAATACCTTGAAAAAACTATCTCTCGCACAAACATTTAATTAGGAATAGATTCATAGGCACTATCATTGGATAGGGATGAAAGTATGAAGTATACGATTCCCCTATTTAGTTCAAAAATTGATGTTTTCCTATGTTCAAAGAATGCATGACCCTCTATAGGCTTAGCACAATTATTTTACTCTTTTAAAATGAGCTTCACTTTAACAATAAAAATTTGTTTCAAAATGAATGTTATTATAACCTTTTCAATGCAAATTTTTTCAATTGTACCATGCATCTAATTAATAATGGGGTTCATTTAGTAAAAGTGTCATTTTTTTAAACATCATAATTCTGTTTATTAACGTGTACTAAAACCTTAAACAATATTCAATTTGAAATGGAAGAAGTATATATGTGTTTTATAAATAAATAAATAAAGTATATATGAGTTAGTGGACATTAATCAACATGTTCTATTCAACATATGAGAGAAATTTAAAACTTTAGGCCCTTTGACCAAATAAATTTTGTGGTCACCAAAATATGTGTTGGTCACTTTCTCAATAGTATTATTAACCTTTTTTTGTTTTTTTGAACTGCAAATAATATTTATATTGATGAATTGGTAGCACAAGAAGTACAAAGCAATCCTTATTAATACCTCTAAGAAGGCATAAGGCAAAAGGAAAAAAACCCAGGGGCTAAACAACTAAAGATATATAAACCAATACAAATGGCACCAGAGGGACTAAATTGACGTGCTAGTCATAAGGGGGGAAAGCAACGGACCACTACAAAGTCCCCAACAAAAAATGGCCCAAGCACTCACCAACACAGCAGGCTGCCACGAAATACCATGGCCAGTGGCCAGCCCCGACCAGCAGAGGGAGAAACAAGAGCAGCTGCAGGGCGCTGCACACAACAACAACAACCAGCCCCTCATCGGACCATACACTCTCCCAGATTCCAAAGCCACTCATAGAGTAAACAAGGGCATTTCGCCGCCTTATGAAGAAACCATTGCCAAGATAGTCTTTGGATCGACTCCACCGCAGTACCAACAACCGCTTCACTATGCACCTTTTGGCATCAGATTAATTGGTGTCTTTATAAATCAAGTTATTCATGCATGATCTTAATTTGGCATAAGAGTTCCTAAACTTTTGGCAAATACACTAAAGAGCATTTGGTTCTTTTTATATAGCTAGTCAGTAGTCACAGTCATAGACTCAAAGTAATTCATACAAAATAGTGCTCAGCTTTAACTTTGAAACTATGCTATGGCTAGAACCTTTTTGCTAAAAATGAATCATTCTTTGTATGAAACCCAATTGTTGATAAATCAGTTCAGTTTCTGTCGTTATTGAATGAAATGATTAATTTATGTTAGTCTTCATTAGAATCTATAGCTAGTACATGATATCTTTTGTTTATATTAACTCAATTGTAGTATTTAAAAGAATGAATTTTATCATTTAGAGAAAGTTAGCGGCACAGCTTATTACCGCTTACCTTTTATTCATATGTAATTATAAGATATATAAAAAAAATAGGTGACTTGTCGGGGACCACTTGGTAATTGCTTATAAGATCATAATAGTGACTTTTGATAAAAATAAAAAAACGCATTTGAGATCATAATAATGTAAATTGCTTATAAGATTTACATAATTGTGACTTGATTTTGTGAAGACCACTTGATAATATATAACATATGAAAGTCAAAATAAAATCCTTATAAAATGATCATCATTATATTGAAAATACTCTAACCAACTCAGGTGTAATAAGGTGAAAATTTAGATAACAACCAAAACTAAGTACATCAAAATTGATTATTGTTGTGATACATACAAAGCAAGAGAGATACCAAAGAATAATCCATTTTCTAAAAACAATAAGTTATAGAATAATCTTCCACACTAGATATATACTACTAGTATTCCTTAAGAATAATCTTTCCCTTACGGCCACTGTTTGATGGCGGCAAATCAAGTACTACTAGTACACAATATATTGATGCCTAGAGAAACTCTTCAAGACAAAATATATAAATGAATGCATTATTCGATTCTCATATGGTAGGACAAATAGTTTTCCAAATTTTAAGACAATTATTCCCCTAAAAAATATAGTATATGATCATAATTAATCGTAGTACAAATTTAAATGTTGATTTATACTTTAAAAATTATGAATATATTCTCTCTTAATGCATGGTTTTAACTTGATTACGAAATAGAACTTAGATTTCAAAAGAGATTGTGAATGTGATGCATATAAATATAATTAATAGTGATACGTATAATCTCTATCAACAAATTGATATACCTTTAAATTGATATATCTTTATCATTACCTTTCATTCTATAAGAGGAGGAAAAAACAATGAATTGTACAACTTCTAGTTAAAGTCACACATATATGCGAATTGAGAAAAAGAAAGAGAATGTGGATATACCTTTATGGAGGAGAGATATAAGTCAAGAAGTTAGCATTTGATGAAGCTTTATCTTTAGCGAAAAAATCTGTACATTTATTCTATTCTTTAAGTGTGTGATAGATAGAAACATTGATTTGAAAGAACAACTTCTTTATATTTTAGATCAGCACAATTGAATATGATACTTAACATGTGGATCTTTGATGAGATTGACAGAATATAAATAGTTAGAATAACATACAAGTTCAAGGATAAATTACACACAAGAAGGAGAAAAGCATGAATATAATATTAACATGTGGACCTTTAATTTGATGAGGTTAACAGAGTATAAAAAGTTAGAAAAACAAACAAGTTCATCAATATTTGTGTGGAAATATTAATTTTGTCTAAAACAATAAATATTTTGATTAATTAGATTTTGAACAAAATCATTTTTACTAGCTATAAGAAGGAGACAAGCATGATTTATATGTTATATATTTTTCACTATATTAATGAAAAACTATTTTAACATGCATAGTTTTTCATTTTTCAACCATATTTATGCTTGGTAAAATAAATTATAATTCGTTCACAAATTCTAGTTCAACCGACAAAAAATATCGAAATTATTAAATTAAACGTGTATGATTCAGAGTTCGAACATGAATTCCTCTACTTTATATACTAGCAAAAGACCCGTGTATTCGCACGGGTCGAGTAATATAGCGTTAATTATTAATTAGAAAGTAAGATTAAGGAAATAAATTAAATTAATAAACAGAATTAAAAAAATTATTCGAAATGATATACAAATATATTTATTAAGATTCGAAGATGGAGCTAATATATATTGCATTTTTTGACTGTTTAAAAAAAAAGATTCGAGATTGTTAATTTTTTTAAAATCTTACAATAAATATTAAATTAACTTGAAGTAGTTTCGAATTTTGATGTGATTTTGATTTGAACTTGATATATAAAGTCAATAAAAGAATTTAAAACATGTAATATTTTCAAAAAAAAAAATAAATTGGAAATTGTTATTTTCAAAAATGTTAAACTAATGTAATATTTTTATATATTAAAAAATTTATTAAATGTATGTACCGCTCCCGTTGCACATTTTGTGCTTATCTACGAAATCAGTTTTTTTTTTTTATGTTTTTACATGATAAAATTTTGATAGCTAATTAATATTTTCAAAATACAAAGATTAATCTAATATTTTTATAAAATATATTTTTGTTTTATACGTGAAAATATAAATTTAAATATTTGTGTTGCATTATTGTGGATTTATGTACTTATATTTATAAAATTTAATTTTTTAAGTCTCAATATGACAATATTTTAAAAACTCGGGAGTAATTTTAAAATATCAACATTAGTTTGATATTTCTTTAGATTATTCTTCATTTTATATGCAAAAACTATTAATTATTTGCACTGCAAATATTGCATATTTTCTATAACTATATTTGCGGAACATATTTTTACACCGCATTTGTTGCATATTTTTGTATTTATACGTGATTAAATTCATCAGTTTTTTAAATAAAATATCATGTACGCATATAAGAAAAATCAATTATTTTAATGTAGAATTTTATATAAAATATTTTTTTGGTTCTTACATATATATATATATATATATATATACACACTTCCATTATATGCCCGTTACAGATTATACGTGCGCTTATACGTGGAAAAATAATTTTTATATTATAAAATGATAAAGTCAATATGATAAAATTTTGGAAACTCGCGAATATTTTTTAATTAAAAATATTATTGTGGTTTTTTATAATTTATATTGAAAATTCGTTAAATATTTGGACCTTAATCATTATATATTTTATGTACTTATATTTTTATTTTTTAATAATATGTCCCGTTGTTTACATACCAAAAAAAAATGTCCCGTTGTTTTGTAATCGATATAGTAGAAATCCGTTAAAATATTGGTACACCATCCCGTTGCAGTTTTTATATATATGTTTATATATGCGGATATATCGTCCCATTTTTCTATTTTTAATAAACTTCGACCAATGCATACCTATATAAACTTTGACCAACACACAACTATATTTATGAAAAAAGAAGAATAATTTAAAATTTACTAACATGAAATCGAAAGATATGAATATAACAAAAAAATAAGAGAATAAATAAAAAATTAAAAAAAAAACTAATATAAAAGTTGAAAAGTAAAAAAGAGATATAATAATCCTCAATCTTATTGATTTTATTATATCGAGATATAAAAATTTAACATATATCTTACATCAAATTAAGAAAATTAATTACACTTAATTAAATTTCTCAAATATCGCGTAAGTAATTTTTTTGCTTATAATAGTACTTAAAGAATAGTATATTTTAGTACATGTGAATTGAATTTTCATTGGAGAGTATCTGGTGTTGATCGTAGCCATTCAATTCTGTGGAACTCATTGAAACTAAATTTTAGTACATGCTAATAGTACTTAACTAAATTTATTTTACTCTTACATTTTCCATAACCAATAACAATAAAAATTGATGTTATATTTTTCCATGCAACTTACTTTAAATAAAAACAAAATATACTTCCGATTATTATATTTAATTTTTTTAATAAGTGTGATTATAAAATTTTCTTTTATAATATACTCCCTGTCCCAAAATATATAAAAAAAAAACTCATTTTTGTTGTTCCAAATTATAAGAGAAAAAACATAAACATTTATTTTTTTTAAAATTTTTTACTCTTATCTTTTCTATAACCAACAACTAATAAAAATTGTTTTTACATCTTTTTATACAACTTTCTTTTTAAAAATATACAAAATGAGATGGAAAGAGTAGAACCAAATTTTTATTTTTATTTTTTATGTACCGAAAAGAAAGAGTATTTTTTAATTGATTGGATTTAAATGCCAAATCCTAGATGACTTGATTATGAAAAATTAAAGAATTGATGATGTAAAAATTGAATTCCTTATAAATTAGAATTTCAATGATACAGTGTAGCTTGTATAAATGAACACGGAACAATCATTTATTGGGAGAGCTTGCAGACATTGAAAATGCTGCCTATTTTATTGATTGCCTTGTTCCAATTGCATAATAATTATGGCATTCAGTAATCATATATATCTAAAAAAGATAGATACTAATGAAAGTACCTAATTAACCTTGCTAAGCCCACATTAGTCCACGTCTACTTATTACTTTTTACTACTTTCAAGTAACTTCCAATTACAATATAGTTACCTAAGTTCAGAACTGGTTTCCAAGTTTTGTGAGTAATGAGTCAACTAAATTAACTAAACAATGTAACTATCTAACTATCATAAACTACAACAAGTACTATGAAGTACAAAGAAGTACAATGTTTAATATATTATAATGTAGTTAGGAAAACAACTCATATCTACTCCTATGTCAACTCAAACCATTTCAAACTCTTCACACTCTTACTACTCCTACACAGCTCCTACCTGTTCTCTCAACTCAGACTAATTTTTCAAAGAATTGTGAGGTAAATGTCGGAAAATTGATTTCAA
This sequence comes from Trifolium dubium, assembly GCA_951804385.1. Classification (NCBI taxonomy): domain Eukaryota; kingdom Viridiplantae; phylum Streptophyta; class Magnoliopsida; order Fabales; family Fabaceae; genus Trifolium; species Trifolium dubium. Next base: position 4,536,414 of record OX638066.1, read on the forward strand.
AATCTTTATTAGTTGGTTTATGTTGAACCTCATAAGTTTCTGTTTTAATAAATGCAGGATGGCTCGAGCTTTTGATTCTATTAAAGATGTGAATGACCTCAAAGATCTTTGGAAACTTGCTGTTAGGATTGAAGATTTGTGGTCTGTTTATTCTAAAACAAAAGAAGAGCATTTGGAATTCATCCTCTTGGATAAACAGGTATTTAAACATATGCCTTAACCTAATTATATTTGTACTGAACAGTATATTTTACATGGAAATAACCCTACATTTAGTAATAGAAAGATATAAAAGTAACCCTACATTTTGGACTGAACATTATATTTTTCACATTCATAACCCTAAATTTAGTATTTGAAATGACTACAAATTATGTTTCAACTAGGGTGACCAGATTCAAGTTTATCTACCTAATGACTTGGTTCAAGAATGGAAACCAAAGCTGAAGGAAGGTCACACATATGTGATGGCAAATTTCAAAGTTCAAAAGAATGATTTTGCTTACAAGTCATGTGTCCATGATTTTAAACTTATTTTCAATGCTGGAACAAGATGTACTGCTAAAGATATTCCAGATCTACCACTCTACAAATTCAACTTCAAGCCTTTCTCTGAGATAAATGCTGTCAACTACAAGCCTGATTTGCTATATGGTAATGAGCATTATTCAAATATGTAGCTTAAATATTACTTGATTCTACTTAATCTAACATTTATGTTTTACAACAGATGTTATTGGGGCTTTTAAACAGATGAACTACAGCCAGCAAGTGGTTGGTCCACGCAAAATTTGTGCTGCTTTCAATATTGTTGATATTAGGTAACTACTTCTGTTTACTAACAAGTAAATAACACAAACATATATGGCTGAATTTAGACTTTATGAAACTGATTCTGTCATTTGTTTTATAACTAAAGTGGAGATGAACTTTGTTGTACTCTATGGGGTGATTTTGCCACTTCTTTGTTCATTTATTTGAGCTTAAGATCCAATAATGAGCCTATAATCATAACTATCAAGCATGGGAAAATCAAGGATGGAACAGGTACTATACTAATTTATTGTTCAGTTATATTCATGAAACTCCATGTGTATATCTTTCTAACATTTTATATTAATGAAATGTTTGTGTAGAGGGTTATCCAGTTGCTATTGGCAATGCATGGAATGGAACAAAGATGTTTATTGATGCAAGTTTTGATGAAGTCAAGCGTTTCCGCATGAGGTACATTACATATATCATGTGTCTGTAATCTTGATAATTTATATTTCAAATTTGTACTAAATGTAGGGTTGATTTTGCAGTTTCAATCCTGAATTTCTTACTGCCATAAATGGAGTAGGAAATTATTCAAGTCAAATGATTAGTCAAGGTTCAACCTGTTCTCAAGCTTCAGTTGGTGATCGATTTTTAGTTGGAGCTCCTGTCATTCACCTGTCTGAGCTTATCAATCTGCCTGAGGTACTTTCCATTATGTCATGTATATTTATAAGTTAAAATCCTATCCTATATACTTAATATGATTCAAACATAAACCAACTAATTATGAAAACTTATGTTATTACAGAATACAATTTGCATTACAGTTGCCACAACCAGGAAAATCTGTACCTCAAAATATGGTTGGTACTACCGGCAATGTGAATCCTGTACCAGGAAATGTGATGGTGATGCACCTCCTTACAAATGTAGCAGTGAGCATCAATCTAAAAATCCTGTCATTAAGTAAGTCTTATAGTGAGCATATTCTAGGTACAAATCAATAATGCTTTACAATGAATCATGCTTTAAAATGTATGCCTAATCTGAATGTTATAATAGGTACAAATTGGAAGTTGAAGTTTGTAATGGTCCTCACAGATTCACTTTTATCATTTGGGACCAACATGCAAATGAACTCATAGGTTCTACAGCTGTTGAATTGAGGCAAATCATGATTGATGTATGTAGTAATCATTCTTGCATTTGACTTATAATTATTTTCTTTAGTTGTATGATTTTAATCTAATCATCTATTATTTATGCATGCATTTAGGCTGATGAAGATGATCCTTTGGAATATCCTGAGAAGTTGGATATATTTATGAACAAGACTTATGCTTTTAGAGTCAAAGTTCAGCCTAAATTCAAACAAGCATCTGTCCTGGGGATCAGAAGCGATGCAGATACTATTGCAAAAGTTGATGATCAGTTTCCACCAGATGATGTAATTTATATATCTTCACTAATGTTCAGATGCGTTACCTCATATTAGGATCAACCATTCCAACTTTCTTGAATGTTTATTGTTTGTTTATTATGCAGAATACATCAAAACTGATGAAGAGCTCACCTGACATTGATGAGGTTAGAAGATTAGTATTAGTAATTACACTGTTAATGCAATATTCTGATATGAATAATGAAAATGCTTGAATTCATGAGTTTTGATTTTCATTTGTTCAGAATACCTCTGCTGCTGCTGTTGATGGAACTTCTGGTGCAAGCCAAGTCCCTCCTATTCTAACTGTGAGCTTCAAAAACCTGTCTTAACTCGATTTTTTTTTTGTTCAAAAGTTCAAGTAAATAATTGAAACAAACATATTAATAGTCATGTCTACATTATAGGTTTGTTTGTCCGACTCTGCTGATACATCTGCTGATATTACTACTCACTTAACTCCAAAGAAAAGGATCTGCAACAATGTCACTGAACCAGAAATTGCTACACAGGAATCAGCTTCTGTGAAGAAATATGCTCCAAGGATGAAACAAGTTAAGAAGGAGTGAATATGAAAATGTCCACTGAACTATTTATATTATATTTATGTCTTTGAGTATTGGCCTGATGTAATACCAAGACTTGGTATCCTTTTGTTAAATTGGCCTATTTGTGTATTTTGAAATTTGAACCATATTTGTAATTTAAGCAATCAGTACATTTATATATTGCCTGAATCCTATTGGCCTGATGTAATACCAAAACTTGGTATCCTTTTGCTAAATTGGCCTATTTAAGTATTTTGTTTAGTGTTGTAAGATATCTAATCAGTGACAATTATATATTGCCTGAATGCTATCAATGTTGAAACAATGATTTCCTATATATGAATGCTATGAAGTTTATAACTATGCACCTAATTGCTATCCTTTTTATTTATTAGTGAATTATATCATGATCAAAAGTATGAGTGATTATAATTATCAGTACACATAAGACATCATATGAATAGCCACCATATATTAGATCACCCTATTAAAAATACACTCCTATTAATCATGATCAATTATATCTTAATATGAAAAAGACCTTAATGAAAAATGAGTTATCACAACTTGCCATTGCACACAATCATATTTATCAGACTTACCTAATGACAGTATATTGAAAGTATGAACTACTTTAAATCTAATGGACAGTATACACTATATTTAATTAGATCCAATGGTTGTTTATTGTGACATGCTGGCAATCTGTGCCAAATTTCAAAATTGAGCTTAAAATTTAGATATTCTTTATTTATTAGTGTACTTGCATTGAAAAGGTATTTGAGTTGATGTAACAATAAAGTTGGTTTTAAAAAACCTACTACTTACACTCAATAGGTTGTCATGTACTACTGATCTATAAAAAAATAATATAAAATTTCTAATTTTACTTATCAACATATAAAAAACGTACTAATAATCACTTAAGCTCAAATATAATATAGTAAATCAACAATGACATCATGGACTTCAAAATTAAATTTTTCACATTTGATAACAGCAATACATTATCTCCTTTTGATCATCCCCACACAATGAAAACTTCTTAAACAGTAAAACAAACTAAACTATACTTTCAATTAAGTCATGGATAAAGATTTTAATGTAACAAGTAATGCTGCTGCAGCAGCAGCAAGGAAAAAAAGGAAGTTCATAATTGAAAGTAAGGAAAGTAGTAAATATTCAAAGGTTATGAGTAAACATTCTGTTGCAAATCAGTTGCCTATTACTCCTCTTTCTGATGTTACTAATCGGTTCATTAACAAACACAATATTCAGACACAATCTAGAACAATTCCCCACAGCTTTGTCAACTCTGATAGATACACACCTCAACCATCATCACAACAACAACAGTGTAGAAATAAACAAGCAACATCAATTCAGTCCTTAGGTGTTAACTTATTCAATCAGTTTAGTAATGCAAGTGGTACTTCTTCTTCTTCGTGCTTGCCACATGTTTCTACAACTGAAGGGAGTTGTAGTAAAGGAAAGTCTCCATCAACAAATGAAAATTTTAATCATGTGGAAAATATTGCTAATTATTCTTTAAGTAATGAAGATAGTGAATCATCAACAGCTGATGACTCTGAAGGAGATGATGAAGACTCAGAGGTTGAACATGATTCTGAAAACCTTCAATCAAACTATACTTATAGACCCAATCCTCTCCCTGATAAAGGTTTGATATCTAAATTTCATTACATCAAATTTGTCTAATCTTTAGTTTTTTTAACATAGAAATGGAATTTGCAGTTTACTTCAATATTGGTCTTCCAATTTACCAATGTCCAGATTGTGGTGCCCAAATGTGGTATCAAGAAAGGAGTGCCAAAGGTAGACATTCCTTAATTCCAAAATTTCAAATTTGTTGTGGTCAAGGTAAAGTCCAAATCCCACTTTTGAAAGATCCACCCCAAGTTCTTCAAGAACTATTGTTCAACATTAGACCAAAACATAGCAAAAATTACCAGCAAAATACAAGAATTTACAATGCTATGTTTGCATTTACATCTCCCGGATTTAAAATTGATAACAACTTTGGAGGAGGAAGAGGACCACCTACTATTAGAATTCAAGGTCAGCCATGTCACAGGATTGGTAGTCTACTTCCTAAGGTAGGAGAACAACCCAAATTTGCACAACTCTACATTTATGATACAGCCAATGAAACTCAGAATCGTTTGAATGGATTCAGGTACGTTTTATCTCTTATAGTTCAAACATTCTACCATGGTAATATATTTTGTCTAATGTTTTTTTTCTCTCATAATAATAGCAATAACAACGATGTTGATCCGGAAATTGTCACGAAATTGGGTGCAATGCTTGATGAACATAATGTCATTGCCAAGTCGTTTCGGATGGCCCGTGACAGACTGAAGGACGAAAATGTTAGTGAATTGAAATTGAAACTAATTTCAGATAGAACAACTGATGGTCGGATTTATAACCAACCAACTGTTTCGGAAGTAGCGGCACTAATTGTCGGTGATATTGATACAGCTGGAGAGAGGGATATAATTCTTGAGACACAAGGCGGTGAACTACAGAGAATTGATGAATTTCACACCAATTATCTTGGATACCAATATCCTCTTATATTCCCTTATGGCGAGGATGGATATAGGCCTGATATTCCTTATAAGAAGCGCAAAAGCAAGAAAATTACTGTGAGAAATAGAGTTACAATTAAGGATTGGCTTTGTTATAGGATTCAATATCGTATCAATGAGGCAATGACATTGCTTGGTTCACGCCGTTTATTTCAGCAATTTTTGGTTGATGGTTATACAATGGTTGAGTCAGAAAGATTGAATTACTTGAGAAATAATCAATCAAAACTAAGAGTTGGGAAGTATAACAACTTATCCGAGCCACAGTCCACTGAACCAAATCAGAGTAAAAAGAGAGGGAAGAGGGTCGTTCTACCTTCTTCATTTGTTGGAGGGAAGAGATACATGGATCAATTGTATTTTGATGGGATGTCTATATCAGCAGCAGTTGGCTTTCCTGATTTGTTTATAACATTCACTTGCAATCCCAGTTGGCCTGAAATAAAACAAGTTCTGAATCAATTTAACTTGAAACCACAAGATCGTCCTGATCTCATTACCAGGGTTTTCAAAATCAAATTGGATGAGCTGATGGCAGATTTGACAAAAAAACATGTACTTGGGAAGGTCGTAGCATGTAAGTTCTTGAACTCTAAATATGTTTTTCTTAGTATATATTGCCGTATACTAAAATGTGTATATTTATCTAACAATGTTATATAAACATTATTGCAGACATGTATACAATTGAGTTTCAAAAAAGAGGCTTACCACATGCTCATATTTTGATCTTCTTACATCCATCAAGCAAGTACCCTTCACCGGATGATATTAACAAAATAATATCTGCCGAAATTCCAAATCCAGAATCAGAAAATGAGCTTTATCAATTGGTCAAAAGTCAGATGATCCATGGCCCATGTGGTCTTGCAAACAAGTCATCACCTTGCATGAAATCTGGGAAGTGCTCAAAATACTATCCAAAAAAGTTTCAAGAAAAAACTATTGTTGACCAAGAGGGGTACCCCGTCTACCGCAGAAGAGCAGATGGTGCCCAAATAGAAAAAAATGGAATCCTCTTGGATAATCGTCATGTAGTTCCTTACAATCCAGGCTTATTGTTGAAGTACCAAGCTCACATCAACATGGAATGGTGCAACCAGAGTCAGTCAATCAAATATCTGTTCAAGTACATAAATAAAGGTTACGATCGTATAACTGCAACGATTGTTAAGGCAAATAAAACAAATGGTCAATACGAAGAAGAGATTGATGAAATTAAACAATTCCTTGATTGTAGATATATATCTCCAACTGAAGCTTGCTGGAGGATATTTGGTTTTCCAATTCATGGAAGAAAACCAGCCGTCGAGCGGCTATTCTTTCATTTATTAGGTCAACAGTCTGTCTATTATACTGACTACGAGCGTATTCATGATGTACTTCTCAAACCAAGTGTGACACAATCAATGTTTACTTCATGGTTTGAAGCAAATAACAAATACACAGAAGCAAGAGATCTCACTTATGCTCAATTTGTATCAAGGTTTGTTTATGACAAAAAACAAAGAGCTTGGAAACCTAGAAAAAGAGGCTATACAATTGGGAGACTAATCTGGGTTCCACCCTGTACAGGAGAACTTTATTATCTAAGAATGATGTTAACTGTGGTAAAGGGTCCTCTAACCTATGATTCAATGAAAAAAGTGGGAGATACCACTCTTGATAGTTTCAGAGATGCTTGCTTTGCAAAGGGATTTCTTGATGATGATCAAGATTTTATTGTGGCTATCAAACAAGCAAGTCAATGGGCTACTGGATTTTATCTCAGAAAATTATTTGTTACAATGTTGTTGACAGGTTCGGTAAATAGACCTAATCATGTCTGGCTCAAAACAAGGCAATGGTTATCTGATAGTATTCTTTATGAACAAAGAAGAATTTCAAATAACAAAGGTAATATACACAATTTTACAATATATATATGTACTCTACTCATTTTTTTTAAAGAACAAAAATCAGAATAATTCAATTTATACTTAACATACAACTCATCATCACAGATCTGCTTTTAAGCGATGAAGAAATTTGGAATCTTACTTTGCAAGAAATTGAAAAGCTGCTACAGAGAAGAGGAAAAAGTCTAAAGAAGGATTTTCCTTGTATGCCACTTCCTAGGAATTTGATTTTGAAAAATTTGGGTAATAAACTTATATACGATGAGCGAAATTATGATCGAGTCCAGCTGCGTCAGGAATTTCATAGATTGTTTCAACTACTTACAGGTATGACATCATACCCAAAACTCCGGCTAATATAGTTGATGCCATTTTGATCATAAGCACTAAATCTATTCAATTTAAAAAAATTATACTTCTTCCAGATGAGCAGAAGTTGATATTTGACAAGATCATTAATAAGGTTTACAAAAGAAAAGGAGGTGTATTCTTTCTGCATGGTTATGGCGGTACAGGGAAGACTTTTATGTGGAACACACTTGCTTCATGTTTGCGATCTAGAGGTCACATTGTCTTAACAGTTGCATCAAGTGGAATAGCATCTTTGCTCTTACCTGGTGGTAGGACAGCTCACTCCAAATTTAAAATACCAGTTCCAACATTAGATAACTCATGTTGCAAGATAGAATTTGGTGATGAACACGCTCAAATGCTGAGACAAGCATCATTAATCATATGGGACGAAGCACCAATGGCACACAAGTTCACTTTTGAAGCTTTGAATACAACTTTAAAAGATGTTATGTGTGACAATGGCAACTCTGAAGAGATATTTGGTGGTAAGGTTATGATATTTGGTGGTGACTTTAGACAAATACTTCCAGTCGTTCCTAGGGGCAGTCGTTCAGATATCATTCATGCATCGTTGAACTCATCAAAAATTTGGTATCATGTTGAAGTACTGACTTTGACCAAAAACATGAGATTACAGCAGGGTTTAAATGATGAAAATTCAAAGGAAATTGATGAATTTTCAAAATGGCTTTTAAAAGTTGGGGAAGGGAAATTATCTGAACCAAATGATGGATATGCAGAAATTGAAATTCCAAAAGAGCATTTGTTGAAAAATGAAGGAAATCCAATAAATACAATTGTTGAGAGCACATACCCAAATTTGGTTCAGCACTATAAAGATCCAGAGTACTTACATTCAAAGGCTATATTGGCTTCAACCATTGATGTGGTTGATGAAATTAATGATTACATATTGAAACTGATACCAGGTTAATCTTACATCATATATACACATTTTAATATAGTTATAAATTACATTCTTATTTTTACTGATCTATTTTGTCTTATTAAATAGGAGAAGAACAAGAATTTCTGAGTGGCGATAGTGTTGACAGATCTGAAGTCGACGACAATCACATCTATGATGTACTGACACCTGAATTCCTAAATTCTCTAAGGTGTTCTGGTCTGCCAAATCACAGAATTAAGCTGAAAATAGGAACACCAATTATGTTGATGAGAAATCTTGATCAAGCTGAAGGGTTGTGCAATGGTACAAGGTTAATTGTAACAAATATGGCAAGTCATGTACTTGAGGCAAAGATAATATCAGGAACAAATATTGGAGAAATGACATATATTCCAAGAATGTCTATGTCTCCATCTGAATCACCATGGCCATTTAAATTGTCAAGAAGACAATTTCCCATCATTGTTTCTTATGCTATGACCATTAACAAATCTCAAGGTCAATCTCTCGATAGTGTTGGTTTATACTTGCCTCGACCAGTTTTTTCACACGGTCAATTGTATGTTGCTATGTCTAGAGTTAAGAGAAAAGGAGGATTGAAGATTTTAATTAATGATCCAGATAACCCTTCATCATCTACTACTACCAATGTGGTATTCAAAGAAGTATTCAGAAATCTTTAAGGTATGCTTATTTGATGCAATGTTTTTTCAGAAGTGATCGAATACTCAATTAAATCAAGTAAAAAATACATATGCATCTTAGCAACTTATTATAGCAAACATAATCACTTAATTGAATTCAAACAAAATTCATTGTTGAAAACTAGCATGTTCTTTACTCTGATTCTGTAGAAGCTATTTGATCGATAAGCATCTGAATTAAATGAAGACATATATTCATAGGCATCTAAGCAACTGATTATAGGAAACAGAATCACTTAATTGAGTTCAAAAAGAAACATTGTTGTAAACTAACCTGTTGTTCATGGTGCAGTTGTACAAGCTTTGTGGTAAACAATTATCATCGAAATCCATCTACATCTCCTAATGCAGATTAAACATGATCCACCGCATCTTGATGAGAAGTTGTAGAAGGAGGTGTAATTACTTGAAAACTTCAGACACCAACTACAAGAATTTGTTAAATGCATCCACCAACCTATCTAAGTCAATTGAATACTAAATGTTTTGTTTTATGCTTTATTTAGTATTTTTGGTAGATTGACTTCAATGTAAGCTATTTAATTTGAGCAGGAGGTTATGAATATTTTGTGTACTAGATAGATGGATATATGATATTAAACTAAGTTTTTTATTCCAAATTATTTACTATTGTTTTATATCATTCCTTTCATGATTGTGTTATCCATATTATATCACTAATTCAAATTAATGGAACATTAGTTAAGTCAGGTATCAAATTCAAATCATCGAATTTTATCTTCCATAAAATATATAATGTTGTATTATGACAATTAGAATGATTTTAGTCGATACACGTTAAGTGTTGTGTCACTACTTTATAACCATTATTACGGAGGATAAGTATATTTTATAACTAATTATTGTCAATTAAACTAAATTTTGCGTATAAATATATTAAAAATATAATCATAAAGCCATTGCATTAATTTATCTACAGAATATGGCGCATGCATCACTTTAATAATTTCATTCTAATAAGTTAAAAAGTTGCTAAACATACCATGTGATACAATAGTACCCACCAGTGATCCAAACTTTTGCAATATAAGCTTTGTGGATGAATACAAAGTCTAATCTACTACATATACTACTTTTTGTTTGATAGGGAAAATTAGTAGCAGAGTGTCAATAAATAAAAAAAAGGACGACACCATATGATCTATGGTCAATTTGGATACCATATGATAGTCTTTTTTGTGTGAATCAGCCTTTCAATTATAAATTGTGCCTTCTAACTTTATAATCTATAATATATAGACACATTTATTTAAAGTTCAACTAAATTTTAATAGAATTAAATCATATTCAAAATTTTAATTCTGATTATCTGAGGACTAAAAACAATATTTTGTATATAAAGCAAACTGTAATTTATTTGTGGCAAATAAAACAATTTTATAAATTATGGAAAATAATTATAGGTTTAACAATTAAATGTAATATATTTATGTTGAGCTACAACTATAAATATTATATTCTATTTGACCAATAGGAAAAGACCAAAGTTTCTATAAATAGGTACTACTACTAATACAACACTCACATACTTTCTTCTCATTCTTTTTTACACTTTTATCGTCCATACTTTAAGCTGTCAAGAACTTCATCCAAATTATACAATTTTGGTTATCCTGGTCCTATAGTCCATCGTCGACTACCCATATTGCTCCTATAATTGGTTAATTTTCAATCTTCTTTAGGAACAATATGGTAGTCGACGAAGTACTAATAGGTCCAATTTAGGAACAATATGAGTAGTCGATGAGAGTAATTATTAAATTAATTACTCCAACTACAAGGCTGCAATTTCCATTGTCTATGTTTAAGCAGCCAGAACTGTAGAAAAGGTGACGAGGAAGTTTTCACAACACCTCGTCATTTACCATTTTAGAATAGTACCATGGACTTTCAATCCAAGGGTCGCTCTTTCTAAAATGTTGTAACAACTGAAGATGTTGATCATGAAGAGTATTGGAGAAGTTATAAGATGGAAATATATCCTATGTATTAGACTTTGAGTGTAGTATAATACTGATGTATTATATCAATCAATATATTATATGATTTATCTGTAAACCAAAATTGTATTACTCAACTTCACATTATCAATAATAAATATTCATTTTATATATCAATTCTCAAATATATTTATATGTTGTCATTTTATATGTTTGGATCACTGTGACAGTCAAAAAAATGCTGAGGAAATTGCTCAGCTAAGAGTTCACAAAAAATCAATATAAATATATATTATCTATAAATTGATAAAATAATGTATCATATATATATATATATATATATATATATATATAATTTATTACATTGATAACCATTCACAAATAAAACTTCAATTTATTAAACATTTTGATTTAAAGGATATATATATAATTATACATTATTTCCAATTATTTGTACGAAAGATGAACTTCAAAATAATGATATAATATAAACAAAGCCAAATTTGTTACCTAAATCAATATGAATTTTTTTTTCGGTTTTGCCGATATTATAATTGTTCTTAAATTCTTACATAGTGCTCCCTCCGTCCCAAAATATTAGAAAATGTGAGTCAAAAAAACTTGATGTATTTGGTTCAAAATATAGACCAAACACATTTACTTACATTGATAAACTTTTGTGTATATTTCGAAACAGAGGTAGTATATTCTACCTTTCTATTTAAATATGATTTTAATTTGAAAGGTTATTTGTACTAACTTCATAAGGACGTTTATATGGTTATACCTAACAATTTTTAATTCAGACTAACTTCTAGAATTGTTAATTAAGTATATAAACGAAATAAATTGTACTAATTTCCTACCTTATACAAATATTTACAAAATCATATTAGAAAAAATATACTATCAGAAATACGATAGATGAATACTACAAATTTGTCAAATAGAGTTTTATATTTGACGAAGTAGTAGTATATTACTATCAGAAATACGATAGATAAATAGTACAAATTCGTCAAATAGAGTCTTATATTTAACCACGTTGTAGTATATTTTTATTCGATTATAAAATTTTTGTCAAAATTATACATGCCAAAAAAATAGAAGGATACTATTTATAACATATTTGTACTTTCTTTTATCCCTTATATTAATAATTACGTAAGATAATAAATACACTTAAATATATATAGTTATGGTTTTTAATATCTACTATCAATAAAATAAGTTAGTATTTTAATATACGTCGTATTGTAACTTTCACTTACACATTATTTTTTAAATGTGTTATATGTTCAACTGTGACGATTAAAATTATACAGAGGGAGTATATATTATTGTGTCAAAGACTTTGTAACATATCCCTGTATTAATTACCTTTTTCAAAATCACTTATCAATCAAAATATTATTCTGATTCTATTATTTGTTCAAGAAGAGAATCGGATTCCCTATTAACAAAAGCCATTTATCGCATGTGTTAAATCTGAGCTAGGCAGTGGAAGGAATCAAATTTGCTTTAATTTACTGATATGGAGACAACACTATATAGAGTAGCTGTATAAGCATTACCTGCAACAAGCTACCATCATATCAACTCCCACTACAAAACAAAAACTCATGGTTCGCGTGCACAAAGTAAGTTCACGAAGCATGCTTGCTTACAATTAATGGACAACAGCTCATGAAGTAACAAGACACATTTATGGTTAAATAGTATTACTTCAATACCAAAATAACATTCCAAAATATTAGCAAAAATTAATAATTTTTTTTAATGTATTTAATCAAAATTTTGAACCAAATACATTAACTTTTTTTGTCTCACTTTCGCTTACAATTTGAAACAGAAGGAGTATGTATCAATATAGCTTTAAAAATATCAGTGAAAAATAGAACATATTCCCTCAGTACTAAGATATAAGACGTTTTAATCATATCACACAAATTAGAAAATTAAATCATTAATGTTTGATATTGTAATTTTTCACTTAGTTTACAAAATAGTGATTCATTAATTATGTACAAAATAAAAGTTACTTATATTTTGATTAAAAAAAATATTCAATGTGACTTATATCTTAGTACTAAGGGAGTATAAACATGATATATTGAATTTAAATTTTTATTTAAATTGCTTCAACTTTTGTTAATAATTAATTTTTCTATTTTTCGGAATTACGAAATATAATATAAAGTTAGTCATTATAGTTAGTAAATTAGATTTTCAATGGTAGCATTAATTAAATATTTTATGAGAATCAAATATTTCAATTTCATCATTTTTTTCTTCTATATATTACGATGGAGGTCATGCAGTGGTTCATAAGGCCATCCAACAACAACGTAGATAACTTTATTCTTATTTAATTGAATTAATGTGGCCTCCAATTCTTAGAGGTAGTCCAAAACATCAATTTCAGGCCATCCATATGCCAAATGAGGTTTGGAATATTAATATTCAACAAATTCAGTAGTATAATGATTATGTTAATGTAACTTCTACATTTCATCCGTTTTCAGGTGGCTGGAGAATTGGATCCTTTTTTCATAGGCCAATATTTTAATGAGCTTCAAAATGAATGGGATTTGTATGATGGAGATGAAATTCATCACAAAATTCAATTCAATATGTCAATCACAAAACCAAGATTAACAAATGGTTGGAAAGAATTAAGGGATTTTTACAATTGGCCTACAAATAAAACACTTGCTTTCTTTTATTATGGACAAAATTCATTTTTGATGATTATATTAACTGGAGACAAATCTGATAATAGATATTTTTTTCCTAAATATCATACAATGAGTACAAGAATTGAACAATATCGTTATTTTCCACACCAAATCAATCAATCCTTTACAACTATGCCTCAATTGGTTTGTCTATTTCAAATTATATTTTAAAATTTTCATTTAATTATAAGGTTCTATTATATTCAGCTATTTAATATTTTTTTATGATAACATTTTTGTTATACAGAATCTGTCTCATGAATTCGCAAATCTGCTCAGTATGACCAAGTTTAAAAAACTAAAACTATGTGGTCCATTAGAAAACATAATTTCGTGCAAGTTTAAGCTGGGAGAAGGTTGGGCAACATTTTGCGAAGTTAACCATTTAAGACCTGGAAATCATTTGGAATTTATCTGTGATGGATTGATGGAATTAAACATCATTATTGTGAAACTTCATTAATATTGTGAACCATTGGATAGAATCTTTGGCTATTTTATATGTATTTTATAAGTAATTTTGTTTGTTTTGTATTTTTAATTTATTAGTTTTTTAATTTCAGTGCTTCCCTGTTATACAAATCTAATATAGTAAGTTAGTATTAAGAATTTTTTTAATGGATTCATTCACTTTGACGGTCAGCATCCATGTCACCAAAATTCAGTAATTTAATTTACTTCATATTATAAGATTTAATGGTCTAATTGAAATATACATATCACACGTGAAACAATCAAATGGATAAGACAAAAATTCATGAATGTCTAATGCATATTCTCAATTATTTTACATAAAATATGAGTACATGTTTTACTATAAATATAGTATATGGTAACATTCCCAACTCATAACATCATATCTACGTTTTACTCAACAATGGATTTTACCACTATGATCCAATCACCACCCATAGCAATGTGCACAATTACTCAATTATCATCCCAAGTAATATTTTCTATCTTTATCAATAAGGTTTTTTAATGGAATTGAAATATACATATCACCGCCCATATGATTCAATGTTTTTTTTCAACTATAGTAATATTTTCTATCTTTATCAATAATATTTTTTTAAGCAATTTGCACAATTACTCTAATTGAAATATACATATCACCACCCATATGATTCAATGTTTGCAATTAATCTTTTTTTGATATAGAGATATGCTGAAATTGACCCAAATTTTGTTCTTCGACGTGCTAAAGAATTGAAAAAGACATGGCGCATCATGAAGATGGATGGTACTTCTGATAAGCTTACATACAACAGAAGCTGGGAAAATCCACTACTACATAATATGACAACACAATTTACATTGTTTCATCATCTACCACAAAATTTCAAACTTGATCTAGGCTATTATGGAAATGGTTATTTTTCCATTATTTCATTCAAAGAGTTAACAATACCGGAAGAATATCCATTTTTCCATAGTCGAAGTCTTCATCCAATGTGTACCAAATACTTTGACATCATTCTTACACCGGAGTGTGTAGCAAGCCGCACATTTGTAAAATTTACTATTAATATTGTTACTATTAATTATCTGACAATTTTTTTTAACAAAGGGCCTTATATCTAACCATTTATTATTTCTATCTATTTCCAGGTTCTCCTATCCGATCTAGCTAATTATCTTTTGTTCACTCACCATCCAGATCTACTTTTATGTTGTGACAACGATAAGGTTAAAAGATTTCATGTTATCACAACTTGGAATCCTATGCAATCAATTCTTCATGACCGTTGGAATAGTTTCTGTGAGTTATGTGAATTCAATGCCGGAGACACTCCGATTTAAATTTGGATACAATGGTCCTCACTACCGCTGTCATGTTTTTGTTGTTTGATGAAATGCTAATTAGTACTATTAGTATTTGATCAGTTTACTCAACTCCATTTAGTATTTGTTGTTCGACATGCATTATTAATATATTCTTAGTTTATGTTCATTTACATTACTTTGACTATATAACTTAACTAACTACTACATCGAAATAAATTTATACTTCACTACTACTAACATAATTAACTGACAGTACACACCACTACTAATGTCTTTAAACATATATTGATTGAAGTTTGGAATATTGAAAAATTAAATTAGCACTACTTAAATAACTTAAACATGACTGATATTTAATTAAATTACATCACACATGACCAAAATAGGATATATATATATATATATAGAAAATACCTTTAATACCATTTTATAACATACACATAAACAAAGAGACCCTCCACAATGAACAACAAATGTGTACCAGCTTTCAATTCTTTGTCTCTTACAAACTCAAACCATCCATCTGAAAGATAAACATCATTTGGGGCATATATGCAACTACGTAGTGGACATTCATAGGACTTCTCACTCTCTTCGTCAACTGAGATTATGAATTTGTTATTTTCCATCAAATTGGCAAAACCAAGTCTTCGTGGAATCATCTAAAACAAATATCAAAATTAATTTTTAAACAAACCCTATAATACAGTTTAAACAAGTTGAAATTAATTTACAGAAAACTTACTAAAATTGTTTTTCCCCTTTGATCTCTAGGACTACATTTATATTTCCACCATATGAGTTTCTCATCTTTGTTTTGATTACTTTCTGCAACATTATGAGGTCTGGAGTGGCCAACAATATCAATTTCAACCTCAACTTGATTAACCTCTGATTCCTTTTCACTACAAATAACACCATTAAAAAATTTAATAATCAAGATAAGTAACTGTATCAGTAAAGATCTCAGCAAAAAAATTACAAAGGATCAAGAAATGAAAACCAATTAACGTACCTGTTATTAGGACTCATATCTTCTACCATAACCCTAAAAATAGCATAATAGCATTGCAATACTTATATCTCAGCTAAAGAGTCCTTTAAATTAGTTCCATTCGAACATGGGTCGGTTTAACCATTTAGTCATGGGCAGCCCAATCAATATGGGCCCAATTTCACCACCAACATCAAATTACATATAGTATGAATTATTAAATGATTTTTAAATTAAAATTTAGAATAAATCTTAATATCATTACATCTTTTATTTTTGACTATCATAATTTTAAGATTCTTTATTAACTTAAGGATGTGACTAAAATTTCGTCTTACAAATTATTTTAGTATTTCATCTTCTGATTAAATTTTATTTATTATATAGACATAATTTTAAAAACACTAAATCTCAATAAAAACCAAAATGGGCTTTTCAATAATTGGACCCAATCACAAGTTGAACCAGCCCAACCCAATAAACACAAGCAAAAAACCCAATAAATTAAAATCCTATATTATCATTTGCTTATAAACTGTTATACTATATTTTTATTATTAATTTTTTAACTGTCCAACGGAACGACACATGAAACGCGCGGAACGCGCGTCCCGTGCTTAGCACGGGTATACCGACTAGTTAATACTAATATACATAATAATAATTATTAGAATTAACATGACAAAAAGACAAAAGAGTCCCCTAATTTTGTGAGATTGTAAGATTATGTAAGAGTATTGACGAAAATTTATATGTAATTAACTTTTTATTGTAGTAGTATATAAAAAAAAGGCTTAACTTTTTTTCTTAAAAGATCTCTAAATAATAATCTTCAAATCATTTATACACGGTATTATAGATTATGGAATCAGCTTTCAATGGCAAGGAAAGAAATTTCAAAACTTAATGACACTTTGGAAGATTCCCACATTATGAAAAAGAAGAAGAAAAAAAACTTGTACTATGTCAGATCGATCATGAATTAATATTTGTGGGTGGATATGCTTGGTTGTCATGGTTGTCTTTGATCATTGGAGGACACAAATTGGTGTATCTATAAATCAGATAAGCAAGAACAAGTTCATAGAATTGTGAATAAGAAACAAATTAACAAAGTACTACGACATATGCAAATGGGTTTGTGCGTGCGTGCCCATTTATTTTATCCTGTTTTGCACGTGTGCTGTGTGCTCTTCATCATCTCCTCATCATGCAATTTAGAAAATATATAGTTCAAGTCATATTTGAGGAGTTTTTTTTTAAGAAGGTACAAATTGAACCAACTTAATTGAACCTAACATATAAGGCTCAAACACGAATATAATAGAGAGTGACAACAAGTATGTTAAACTCTTTTGAGCCAAACAATCTCGCGTCAACTCGAGAGAGTGACAAGGATATAATAGAGACAATATGAAATATGGATTCTTTCACTTTATGTGTGTAAGTTTTTAATAATTTATCATTTCGTCGATGCACTCTAAAAATGCATTCTAAGTAAGGCAGTGAGAAAACACGTCTGACGGCATCACATTTGATTGCCGTTAGTTTTTCAGGATTGTTATTTATTTTTTAGAAAATTGGAGAAGGAGAAATTTTTATTAATTATTAGCACTAATAACTATATTAGTGGTTGTCCCTGACGAGATTTGAACTCGACACCTTAAGTTACAATGCTAGATTTTCAGGACTATGTTTTTACTATATATGTCAAACTGTCTGATGGCATAATGTTTAAATTACTAATTGATTGATCGTGAAATCTCTCATTAGGCTTAACCGATGGTTCAACACATTACAATGATCCACTAAAATTGGCACTGGTGGGAATTGAACTTAAGACTTTTGTGAAGAACACACTCTAAGGACCCAAGCCAGCACCACTATATGTCTATATCAACTCAAATGGGTTTACTATTTAAATTAATTTATTGTTAATAAATTAATTAATATTTAATTTATCCATCTATTATTATCTTACTTAAAAACTAAAAAAGAAGGAATTTGATTTTTTTTAAAGGTGAAAAAGAATTTGATGTTAACTTTTGTGTTTAAATAACACTGTGTTTAAATAACATTTCTGTCGAAAAATATATAGTACTCATCTGTTCATTGTGTAGTCATTTTCCAAGACTTCTCTAGATAGATGCACAATCAATCGGTCAACATTTGGAAAGACATTCCTCTGTTCATCAAATTAACCATAACTAAAGAATAGAATAAAATCATGTTAAATCTTATCATAAGAATGTATGGAATTCTAAGGTCTCGTTTGACCCGACTTAACTTCTACTTTTTTATTTTTTTAAAATGAAATAGAGAAGTATACAATTGAATTAGGCATATTTCTCTTTAAAAACAATAGATAAATGAAGTAAAGAAGTAAAAAATAAAGAGAAGTAAAGTCAAACACAACTTTTTTCTTCTTTACTATTTTTAAAGAGAAGAAAAAAAGGAGAAAATAAGCCGGGCCAAACTGAGACTAAGATAGTCAATTCAAGCTAAAGCTTAGAAAAGAATTGAATCGTGATGTGATCAATTTTAGTAGAATTGATTTGTACAAGAAATGACCCATCAACACGTAAATATTCTTTCTAACTACTACTCTGTCCCAGTTATTAATCTTTTTTATGTAGCATAATAATACTTGATCAATTACTTATCTATTTCACTTTCCACTAATCAACCCACTTTGTTGAAAATGACACAAGAAAAAAAATTGATTAGGTGTTAAGAGAGTGTTACATGATTTGAGCATGGGATTATATCTTAGAGATATTATTATATTGTTTAGTCAATTTTAATAAGAACGAGTTGCATTCAATATAAAAATTTAATTGAATTATTTGTTATTATGTTTGCTGTATATATCAACTTATATTTTGGATGTTCCAATTCTAAAGAATACGAGTTTATAAGTGTAAGGTAATTCTTATTTTACAAGTTAGCTTTGTAAAGTTGATGATCTTATTTGATGATCATATATATCTCATTAAGAAGAGGTGTCCAGCATCAAATAAGTCGTGTGGGTACTTACAAATATTTTGACGTTCAAGTCATTAAACATGTGAAGTGAGAGGTATAATGTTATTGTAAGATAACTAATAAAATATTTGAGTCCTTCTAAGAAAAGAGTACATAATATATATTCTTTGTTCATAGCTGACATTATTGATCGAATGAATGATGAAATTCTGGCGTACTACTATGAGATGTGTTATGTAATGTGTGCCAACACTAAAGATGTGTTGTAGGATGTTAACACATCAAATAAACTTGCAACGTACGTAATGAGAAAACAAATAATAAAGACAATATATGACACAAATGATTTGTTAATCAAGTTTGATGGAAGTCATCTAATCTGGGGGCATACCGAGCTAGAAAGGAAATTTTCTAGTGTAATATTATCTTTAAACTATCCGGCAAACTCCTCGTTTTCAACTTAGGTCTTCGCTAATACCCGTGTTATATTTCTACCTAGGTACTTCATAGGTAAAAGAAACTCATCTCACTCCCTATCACTAAACACAAAACAGTGTTATCTTTATCAAATACAATCAAAGGTAGAGAACATTCTCCAAACAAAAGACACATTACTCGTACTTCAACGTTTAGAGTAGAACACAAATATTTCTTGCGTAAAAGTTTCGAATTACAACTGAAAAACACAGTCTTATGCAAGCATCAAGACGACACAAGCAAATGCTCACAAATAACAAGACTTAAACCCTAAAACTCTATTCTAACACACACACACATATATATATATATATATATTCTTCGAATAGCACAAGTTAGTTGTAGACTTGTCTTGAGCTTCACTACAGTTGTTGTAATAAATTCTGACCCAAACAAGATAAAACGAAACATATAAAATATTTTCATAATTGGAAAATACTTTTTATAAAAGAATGAAGGTTACAACTAATTCTATAATTATGAAAATATTTTGGTTGAAACCTTAATTCTTTTGTAAAAAGTATTTTTCAATTATGAAAATATTTTATATTTTCTAATTATTAAAGTATTTTCAGTTGATTATGACGAAATTAAAGTGTCTGAAATAATCATGTCTACAACATTGACAATGTCAAAATTATTGATTAAACCTGCACTGAATTGAATATAATACGACAATTTGAATCCAACAAACACCATATAAGACGGAAAAGTAAAACAATACTGCATTATGATGACGACTCACAACACAAGATCTCACAACAAGACAACAAAATCATAAAAGAAAAAACTAAAGGTAAGTTTGAAACAATTTCACTTTTTAGTTTTTAAAATGTGTTTTATAAGTTAGTTTTCAAAAATAATTTTTGAAAAGCAAAACATGTAAAACCTATTTCTTCTTTTTTTGTTTTTAAAACTATCATCTAAATATATTTTTCTTTTATTTTTATTTTTAAAAACTTATTAAAAATAATTTTTGAGAAGTCTTTCATATAGTCCTAAATATATATAGTCAATGTGGTTTATTCTTGCCGTAATTCTTCTTGATTACCAAACACATCCAAAATTTTCTCTGTTCTCCTCCCTAAAAAATAACTGAGTCACTGTTTAATTACCTTTGCTAATAATAATACTATGGCAAATGCTAAACATTACACCCCTTGCACTAATTAAAATACTAAAAATAGTAAAAATTGTCTTAGATTTGTGTATTAAACTTTTTCAAAGTGTTACTTGTGTTTGTTTCAATGTAAAATTTACCACTTATGGATTCCTTAACCATTGCATGGGGTATATTGGTTAGCAAGACCCTAATACTATATATAACTCTCCACATCATGAGACACAATCTGGCGCAGGCACTACAGAAAGCAACTCTGCATGTGAATAAAGACCAAAAGTTGATGATGAATCCAATTCCCGTCAACTCTGCAAGTCCCATATGCCTTTGTTTTGGTTTGGCTACTTGACATTAAACAATTACATACTACTAAAGTAGAGAACTATATATATATATATATATATATATCCCACATCATCCACAATATTCATATATCTTCTGTTTCTTTATATATATTGGTGTAGCTAGCTAGAAAGATATAACAATTTTTGGTCAAAATATATATATATATATAGCACATAGTTTAGCAGAACATGCACAAAAGCAAAATTAATTATATATTATTACATGACATTATATAGCTAGATTTTTTTTTTTGACGAATTTATATAGCTAGATTATTGTCATTATTTGTCAGTGACCATATATAGATATAGTAGCAGGTAAACCAATTATTTGTGAGGTTCTTGTAAGTTGTAACCTTGTATATCAATTCAGCTATAATGTGGAGTATGAACCCAAAAAAAGAAGAAAACTATAATGTGGAGTTAGCTTATTTTTTTAAGAATTTATTATAAAAAAAAATGAAATAAAGTATAAGTAGTACTCAACTTATCTACTACGACTAAATTTAAAAAAGTACTCTACTACAATAATCCAACACGGCTACAAAGGAAAGACTAAAGAAAACAAATTCTTAGAGGCAAAAAATCAAACGTTAGCTAACTATACAAAAAAGATGATTTACATTTCATTCGTAAAATAAATAAGGAACGAGATTATTTCATAGCCAACATCCACTTTGAAGAGGTACTTTTGATTCTTTCAACTGTTTCATTAATATCATGAGCCTTATGAGCAAAAATTGCATAATTCATTGTTCGCCAAATCACTCAAACCACCGCTTGCCATAGCATGACAACCCCCTTAAGAGCTTTCTAGTTTTTAAAGGCCCATAAGCTAAGGAACAAATTTCCAATAGTATTTGGTAAAACCTCGAGCAAACCAAATTATTTATATATTTCCAACCAAATATTTCAAGCAAAAGGGCAAAGCAAAAAGAGTTGATCCTCCAACTCCTCCACATGGTTACGAAACGGACAACCCTCTTGAACCTCCAATGGAAAACCCTCTCTTACCCAAATTATCTCTCGTCAAAAGTCTCCTAACAAGTGCTTGCCACGAAAAGACCACCACCTTTAATTTTCACACCCTCTAATTCCTATAGAAAATAGATCTAATAATGTTGAATTCGGAACAAGTTCTGATATCAAATTGTTTCAGTCTTCTTTCATACACAATTACAGAGAATTGAACTGTAATTCTTCTTATCAAATTTAGTGCCAACCCCTCTCTTCCCCCAAATTATCTCATGTGGAGTTAGTCTATATATAGATAGATAGATCATAGCACTTCACTCGCTTGAAGAATGCATCAAACACTCGTACAAATATATGCCACTTCAGTCATGTACAATTTTTGTTTTATTATGTTTTATTTAAAATCACTAAATAAAACAACTTAGCTTGGAATCTCAAAAGTAATTAAACTTGATATAAATTTTAGTGAGTTTGTGGTTAGGAACGATCCCGTGATAAGTTCATATTCTAATGAATGTGGTTCATCATCAGATCTTGACCTTCATGTTGGAATAATATGTGCTTTCGTAAGTGACTGAACAATTGATGCCAAATCAATACAGTAACTTTTATTTTGCTAAGCCCTATTTTACCTAGTAACAGTTACTTAGTTTAATCAAATTAGTACATTCGATTATATCACATATATATGTTAAGGGAAAAATTATAAATGAAAGAAAAATAACATTTTTTTCCAAATTAGTCAATCTTTATTGTTATATTCACAATTACCGTCAATACAAAATAAAACATTTGGTTATAGATCATATTATTCTCCAAGTCTAATGGTAGTTAAAAGTGAAATGTAAATTTATTTTTATGATTTTAGTTCATCGTGCGTGAACCCCTTTAGCGTGTCTAGGACTACTGGGTGGTTAATCTTGTTTTTAGGTGATGAGTTTTTTGTGTGGGGCTTTTTTTTGGCCTAATTGTACTTGTAACTAAACTCTTTTTCTTGCCGTAGATTGTGCACTCCTTGTGCCGGTCAATAGCACCATTATATATTATGTCTCTTTGATTCTGGCCAAAAAAATTGATTTGAGAGTAATGTACATAATATTTTTTTAGAAGGTACACTTATTTTAGAAAAATCAAACAGTTATTTTAACTTTTGTTGTTGCAAATATATATGCCACTTATTGTTGACAAAGGGAGTGCTTAGCTTTAGTTTTTTTTTTTTACACAAAGTACTAGCTTTAGTTAAACATTAGCAACACATTACTTTCCTCCATTCATTTTTATTGTTGTTTTCAAGTGTTTTTTACACATTCTAAAAAATTATCATTTTCCTTTTTAATGTCTTTTTCTATAATACTACTAACTATTATTTATGCATTTCAATGATAGCTTAACTAAGGTCTTGTGTTCGAACCTTGATTTGAGTATGCAGTAATGTTAAAAATTTTAGAGAGAATTTGCCATTCATTTAAGTTCCACAAGGCTTGAGTGAATAGTTTCTACAGTTGTGCACACTTGCGCACAAAGAATATCTGGTTTAAGTCAGAAAAAAATAAAACTTTAGATCTCAAAATTTTAAACAAATTAATAATTTAGTTATTAATAATTATGACTTAATAGTTGTAGATGTTCATTTAAGAAGGTTGGACCCAACAAAATTTGATTTTGTTTTTGGTACAAGCAAAATTTTATATTTTAAAACGCTATAAGCTATAAAGGTGAGAATTTGATTTAGATCTCTAAAGATATTGGTCGGGTGCAGTACCATTCCACATTTCCACCAATTTCTTTATTGATAAATAGTTAAGGCTATTATATTTTCAAAAGGATTTTACAAATAAATGTCTCACTTGTTATATGGAATCAAAAAGAAAGATAAAAAAAATGTCTTAAAAAACATTAAGAATTTATAATATTGAATGCATAATTTTTAAGAGATATTTTTTACTTGTAGGTAATTTCATATGTTGCTCAAGCATATTGAAGAGGAAAAATACTTGATTGATCACATTTTTTTTTTTTTTTTGAAAATGATCACATATATTTAGTCACATATATACACACATAACAAAACAATGTCATTTAATTACTTTAAAATACAAATTATTTCATTATTTTTTATTTTTACCTTTTTTTAATTATGTATGTGTGATTAAATTGTGTCCAAATGCTAAGTAACCATACAATAAGTATATATTCCTCTATTGAGAGTAATTAGATTATCATGATTTACGTGGAAAACATTTTCCGAGATCTCTCAATGCATGTTTTTGTATAGTTGAGAGACACTTGATTATTAACATCTTTATAGATTATCATAATTTATGTCTTTGTAAAGGAGTACCTTTTACTTGTACACGTTCGATATAAGCTCCTTTAATGGCATGCATGCCTTTGCTTTTCGGTTATACGGTTTCCCTTTGAAGTAGTATGATAATGTTATCTCATACTACTTACTTGTATTTAGGATGTTAATGGGACGGACCCCCACTCTCTTCATTCCACTTTTGAGAAAAAAGTCTAAGTGAATGAGAGTGGAATAAAATAGAATGAAATAAAATGGAAAGAATTTGAACAAACATATTATTTTCTTGAAGGTTGATTTTTTGCTTCCACCATATTTTATTTGATTGACTACAAAAAATCTCTGATTTTTGAAAATTAAGAACTTGTCCTGACTCCGTTTTATTTTATAAATAGCAAGAATATGTTTCATATATAGTTGTTGCCTCATTAACATTAGCTCGGAAGAAAAGAAAGCAATCATCGGCAAATTAGTGTTATTAATTGGAGTATTATAAATGAATAGGAAGATAGAGGATCTCCTTGTCACAATCCACTACCTAGCTTAATAGGATCGTCATAAGTATAATCAACTATTTCAACACATATATAGTATAATTCCTTTCATCCATACTCGCATGAGAAGCCCATCTTAGTCATAACACGAGATAATTTCAATCTATCCTGTCATAAGGCTTACTAATCAAGCTTGAGAGCCATTTAACCTAATAACTTTGTTAATTGTTGTTCTATTGCTCCATACATCAAAGTATTATTAGTGTGATTTTACGACGAATTTACAACAATACCTTTTGTCTTGGCCTTCATATGATAGATAACTTCAATAGCCGTCATGCATTATCCAAAATAATCATTGAAAAAAATGTTGATGCTAATTAATACATGCAAATGCTGCAACAGGACAATATATATATATATACATGCACCTATACAGTACAACTTGTGGGCTTGTTAATTGAGGTATATGTTACTTGATACTATCGTAAAAAGTGTTTTCTTAACACGTATATCAATCTATTGTTAGCAATTTTTTATTTTTTTGAACGCATTGTTAGTAATTTATTACTACTAACATATTATTTTGTTATTGTTAAAATTTAAGAGGCTTATATGCAACCACAAAAACTATCTTAAGAGTTGAAGTTAGTGTTATCTTTATCAAAGTTATTATGTTTTTAGTCAATGTAAAACTTCTAACAATTATGTGTAATAAAATGTTTAAAACAAGAACTCAAAAAATAAATTATACTTGTGGGTATAAAGTGCACACCAATATGGCGCGTTAAAGTTAAAGATATAATTATCAGGCGGTTTCTTCTTTGTCATAATCTTGTCAAGTTGAAGGTATATTTCTCCCGTCCTCATGAACCTAGTTTAATTAGAAAAAAACATTTCACATTTGTGTAAAGATCGAGGTTCGAACCCAGTATGTATGTTCACGTACTTATTCATTTTTAAAGGGTGAATTTCTACCCACTAGACTACTTGACTAAAAAAAGATATATTTCTCCATGTCTCTCAAATATAGTAAGAAATTAAAATAAAATGTATTTATTAATCTAAGACTAAAATATAAGTTTTTTCTAATATGACAAATATAATTATATATATTAAAAGATAGATGATAAAAGGACAAAGAGTCCAAAATACAAATGAGTATGAAAAAATATAAGTAAATGCTGATTAACTACTATTTTTAAAATAATTACATTTCTATTTACTAAGAGGATGATTATAAACAATAGTTGTCATAGATAAAACACATCTCATATTTACTAAGATATCGACACATCAATTTGTTTCTCTAAAATGTGTTATCTTAATAGGAAAGTTCTATGGTATGATAAATAAATTCTTTATTTTTTTAATTAAATTTTAATTAATACATATCATAACTCTTATAACACTTTTAATTACATGAAATAAGTTCTCATATGAGACAATTTGCGAAACTTACAGAAAATTTAATGGGTTTAAGTATTTTTTTGTTTAACTTTTTTTAGGCAAAAATAATATGAGAACCTATTTCAAATAAAATAAGGAGTATAAAAGATATTCAATCCTAGAGCGATAAAAGCACCGTAGAGGATTATTACACCATTTCGGGAAAGATAAACTAAAACTACTCTTAGTTATACCAACAAATCACAACCACTTGATATACATAATTTGTTTCACTAAGGAAGAAAACATTATTACGCGTTCGCCAAATACATTATGTTGTTGCTAATCAAATAATATGCCGCGGAACCTCTTCGTAGTCTTCCCTTTTTTTTCTGGTACAAATAAGGAGGCAAAGCCCCAAAAGAAAAAAAAACTATTGAACTACACAAACATTCCGAGGCATGCAAGTGTCGGACATGTCATTGAAGATGAGACTTCTAAGCTTAGGAGGAGGTGTCTCAAGAATATGCATATCAAAAGAGTTCAAGGTTAGATTAAAACTAGCTAACCAATCAGCTGATTTGTTCCCTTCACGCCATATATTGTAAAATTGAACCTGTCAATTCATGTTCTTGAGACCTCAAATGCGCCTAATCAAAGTTAGAATCCTTCCATTATATTGACATTACAATTTTCCCTTTAATTAAGCAAATAAAATGATTGAAAATCGAGGTATAGGCCAATTTAAATAATTAGTACCCATAAGAAGATATTTTCCAAACATTTACAATGACATTGCAATTGAAGAACATGATTTACATCTTCCACTTCCTGGAAAAAAAAAGTAAAGGATGTGAAATATTTTGTTGTTATTGTTACTTATACAATTAAGTGTTGCTACGGTACAATAGATAAATCATCATGTATTGGTACAATAAGGTGCATTAACCAATGATTATTTGATATGTGGATAATATTTGACATGCGGTAATAATTAATTTTTAAAATATAATATAAAAATGATGATGTGGACAAAAGGTAGTTTTTTATTGGTTGAATTTCCTATTGTACCGGTATGTGATAATTTATCTATTGTACTATAGAATTTCCCAATACATTTGAAAGAGAATATTTAATTGATTTTGGTATGATAATGTATAAAGCTTAGTTTTGTGTCTGTCTTTTATGCCTTTCAATAAATAAAAAAGTCTATCTTTTATGGGAATATTAATTTACGTACCAATGAGAAACCGCCAGATCTTTTCCTCATAGTTTTATTAACGTGCCCATACTTCTTAAGAAGCAAAAAACAAGTGTTTAATTTTGGTATGTTTTGCTGTTCATATGTCCTAATTCAAGAAAATGTAAAAAAAGGTTATAGGTGGAATACTTTTATCTGAATTTGAATTCACTTCTTTAATTATAATGTTGACTGGTTGAATGCATGTGTAACTTTTTTTACATAGGTGCATAGAAATTAATCTCAAATTCTTATTATTAGTGTTTGTTTTGTTCTTTAGAGCATATTATAAAATATGTATATGTTTTGTTTTTTGTTTTTCAATTTACTCTTATTGTGTTATTTTTTTAAAAAGTGATTGTTGACATTGTTAACGAATTTAACTCAGTTGATAAAAATATTGTATATAATAGACAAAATCAAAGTTTAAAAATGGTACATTCACGTACTTTTCAACTTAAAAAAGTATAATTATAGTTATTAAATTATCTAACAAAAATAACTGGCTACTGGCATTACCTTTTGTTTTAATCACAATTTGGTTAAGGATTTGAATTTTACTGTATCATAGACGGTTTTAATGGGAGAAAATAGTTTTTTTTGAATATAATTAATTATTTTGGATGCCATAGTTTTGATTTGATTTGATTTTTATTTTATTTTTACTATTAGTTTAATCTAGTTCAAAATTCAGTTCTGCGTGCTATCAAATTGTTCCAACCCCTCCCAATCACAGTTGCGGGGGATCGAACTGTGGTCCTCCCTACCAAATTCAGCGCCAATCACCACTGAACCATCTAACGATTCATAAGTTTTGATTTGATTTGCTTTCAGTGATTCACTAATAATTTGTACTTGAAATTATTATATTGATTAAGATGAATCTTTGTGTACTCAAATGTAATGAAAATTGTAATAATTTAGTTCCTATTTAAAAGGAGAGTGATCTTTTTTTACATTTGAATTTAATCCATGAAATCTCATTAGAAATTAAAATGTCAAAATTTTATTCTGAAAATTGTTGAGATTTTTTTATTAAGAAGTTTTGTTCCAAAGTTTCTCAGTAATTTTCAAAATAATAAAATTTTGACATTTCAATTTCTAATATATACCTTTTATTAATATATATACCTTTTAATTAATTTTTAATTAATAATAGATTTTATTCTCAAAAACCAACACGAAGGAATTGGTTACGTTCAAGTAAAAAGAATTTTAGATTCTTAAATATCTGTTTAAGAATTCGACTTCTAATTCATGCATATAGAAATAATTCAGTTGGAAGGAAAAACAAACTGACCTTACGTAGCCACAAGTTTTTCAACAGAAATAACGGTAAAAATTTCATACCAATATAATGATAACTAAAAAAAGATTTTATTCTCAGAATTACTTGGAATAAAGTAACATAATTTTGTTAATTAAATATGAATAATATTTTCCCTTCTTAGCCATTTCCTCAACTTGGAGCCTATAAATACATTCATTCATTGCATTGCACTTCTAACAATCACACTACTCACATCACATATACTCTTATATTCACATATATCTAATATTGAAGTGAGAGAAAACATAGAAAGTGAAAAGAAAATGGAAAACTTTCCAATTGTTGACATGGGGAAGCTTAACACAGAAGAGAGAAAATCTACCATGGAGATGATCAAAGATGCTTGTGAGAATTGGGGTTTCTTTGAGGTACAAACTCTACATATAAAAATTTCTTATGTTCAGACTACTAGTATATATATGTACGTTTGTCAGAATTATAGTGCCTCATCGTAATTCTGACACAAAAACTTCATTTTAAAATTTCAACAAAATCAAAATACCATCGTGATTTTGTCATATTTACTGTGATTCTAAACATGCTTTGTTGAATTTAAAGTTTTTTGCTAATGTTATTTTTTGTGTTGATTCTCTTTGTATTGTTTTGTCAAGTTGGTGAACCATGGTATATCTATTGAAATGATGGACACTGTGGAAAAGCTCACAAAAGATCACTACAAGAAAAGTATGGAACAAAGGTTCAAAGAAATGGTTGCAAGCAAAGGTTTGGAATGTGTTCAATCAGAAATAGATGACTTAGATTGGGAAAGCACTTTCTATTTGCGCCACCTTCCACTTTCTAATATTTCAGAGATCCCAGATCTTGATGAAGATTACAGGTCACTTTATTTTAATGTTTATTATAGTATAATCCGTCCTCGATGTAAAAAACGTTATTCAATCATAAGTGCTTCTAAAGTCACGTATATACTTGATTTCTATGAAGCACGGACACAGAAAAGGACACAGGCACGTCGACAAAAATAAAAATTTGATAAAATAATATAATTCAATATAATTAGAAGTGTCACTGTCAGAATACACTTAATCTAAGAAGTGTCCGTATTTCATAGCTAGATTCTGTTTTGTTGAAAGTATAAACATTTTACGGTGACATGACCGTGTATAACAATTAAACTCATTTATTTATATTTTTGTGCATTTATGTTTATATGATTTTGGTAGAAGCTAGCTTAGCTCTGTTTCTAATAGAGAAAATCAACAACTTTGTGTTATATAGGAAGATAATGAAGGAATTTGCACTAAAATTGGAGAAACTAGCTGAGGAACTTCTTGACTTATTATGTGAGAATCTTGGACTTGAGAAAGGGTACTTGAAGAAGATGTTTTATGGTTCAAAGGGTCCAAATTTTGGTACAAAAGTTAGTAACTACCCTCCTTGTCCTAAGCCTGATCTCATCAAGGGACTCAGAGCCCATACAGATGCTGGTGGCATCATTCTTCTCTTCCAAGATGACAAAGTCAGTGGATTACAGCTACTCAAAGATGATCAATGGATTGATGTTCCACCAATGCGTCATTCTATTGTCATCAACCTTGGTGATCAACTTGAGGTAACAATATATTTCTATAAGAATTCAGCACGCATTCACGTAGTCGGTATATCAGCGGCTGTTGGATGACAACTATTGGATCGAGATTAGACGGTTTAAATTTCAAGTTTATTAGTATTTTAGACTTTTTTAAAAATCAAAATTTGTATTAAAATATGACATGTCTGATCTAAAAATCACTGATATACTAACTGCATGAATGCGTGAAATTTATGATTATAAAGAATCCAAATATCATTATATAAATATTCATAAGATTTTAAATCGCACGCATCTCGATCTTTAATATTATTGAGAATCATGGGCAAATACAACTTATGTAGTCTAAGCCTATCTTTGTTATCAATGGGCGAATGTCAAATTCACGATAATCTACCGTGATTTTTCAAAATCTACATTTTGTAATTTCTGCTGATTCCGATATATTCACCGTGATACCAAACATGTACTAAATCACAATCACAAACCATTTTTTTATTGACAACTTTTGAATGTGCTCATAGTCATACCCTACTAGTCTAATTTTCTCACTAGTCATTTTTTACTATATAGG
This sequence comes from Trifolium dubium, assembly GCA_951804385.1. Lineage (NCBI taxonomy): Eukaryota > Viridiplantae > Streptophyta > Magnoliopsida > Fabales > Fabaceae > Trifolium > Trifolium dubium. The sequence goes on from OX638066.1 coordinate 4,567,909, forward strand.
TCATGTTCCTATGTACAAAAAAATGTTCCAATTAAAGTGACACTAAGAATAGCATACATAAGTTTCTCCTTTAATTAATTTGATTCAACTTGGTACTTTCTCTATTCCAAACAGGTCATAACCAATGGAAAGTACAAGAGTGTGATGCATAGAGTAATTGCTCAAACAGATGGTGCTAGAATGTCCATAGCTTCATTCTACAATCCAGGTGATGATGCTATAATTTCACCAGCACCAACCTTATTGAATGAAAATGAAACAACAAGTGAAGTTTATCCAAAATTTGTGTTTGATGATTACATGAAACTCTATATGGGACTTAAGTTTCAAGCTAAAGAGCCTAGATTTGAAGCTATGATGAAAGCTATGTCAAGTGTTGATGTGGGACCAGTAGTGAGCATATGAAGAAAAAAAAGCATATTATTAGATTATTAATTATGTGTGGTTTTGTTAATAAGCTGAGTTTATTAAGCGATTAGTAGTGTTTGGTGTTTATTATAATTGGTATGGGAGGTTAAGATTGTGAAGAACTTTAAATGTTATTAAAGTTTATAATAAAGTATGATTAGTTTGATGTTAGATTGTGTGTGATCATGAGTGATTAGTGATGTTGGTTTGTATGATTAACTGATTAAGTTATGTAATGTGATGTATTAGTACTGTTTTATAAAAGCAAAACAAGGTGCTGTCTCTAATGATTCCTTCTTCTTTTGGCTTATTGTGCTTTTGTAATAAAATAATGTTCTTCATATGCATTAAAAAAATGTGTATTAGAAACAGAAATGTTCATTAAAATTAACGTGAAAAGTGAAAAACACAATAACCTACTAGAATCTACATTAACAAAGGTGGTGAAACCAAAGACATTAGATTTGTTAAATGATCACACAATATGTTGAAACAAAGTTGGAATTGATACCATGAGGTATATTTATAGTATTTAGTACTTTTTCGGGCTTTATTTTTCAGTCTTATTTATAAATAAAAGTGAATATTTTAAATTTATTGAATAACTGAATAATTGATGTATTTAGTTTTAAAATAGGTCAGATATATTATTTATTCAATAAATTTAAAAAGAAAAAAAAAATTGCTTTTAAATATAGTTGGAGGGAGTAAGTATATGATATAGGTTAAAACAAAGTTTGAATATGATTATCTTCAATTAATTTATTCGCTATTTTATGAAGTGTTCGCACTTCTAGAGACAAGAAAATTAAACTAAGTGTTTGTTTGGTTATTTTGAAGGGAGTCCAGGGAAGTGCCGGACACAAAACACAACGTGTCAATGTTTTATGACCATGTTAGTCACTACATTCGACGTGAGACTAACCAATAACAATTGAACCAAATAGGTTACTGCTAGATAGACTATTTGAATCGTTTGGTTTTAATTAGTTAGATGCTTAAAATCTCAAATTGTTAAATTAAAATAATTATACTTTGTTATTTTATTTCTTTAGATTGAAAATTTTCACTAATTTCTACATCAATATATTTTCAAAAATAAACTCTACATTTCACTTCAAGTTGATTTGCAATGAAAGCAATTTAATTCAAAGTTGCGTTCATCAAACATTCACTCAAGCACACACTAAATGGAAACGTTACGTTAGCTGGAAAATATATTCTCTTTTTAGTTTTTGTCATTTATTTTTTTTGTTTTTCATGAAATGGAATTGTTATTCGGTTCATTCATTCTATTCATATTGGGAAAATTTGCTAATTGGATTTATTTTGGCCATAGTTGGTTTAATTAAACATCAATATCATAAAATGCTTTTGGACAATGAAAATCTTATTGTTGTGTTCTGTTCCCATCAATATCGATGAGTACCATGTTCTTAACTTTGGGTTTAGCTTTGCATAGATGATCTAAAGGCAAAACATTTGTCATTGTAAAAAATTATACAATGATAGTTTGTGTTAATAGGTTTTTATCCTATGTAATATAGGCGAATATGAATTTTCCTAGTAAAATAAAAAATTTTGATTACCATTTGTAATGTTTACGAATTTTGATTTATCTCATTGTTGACATTTTGCTGATCTGACAGATAGACAATTTTTTGCTGACATAACACTAAACATTTGATAATATGGCGGTTGACTTTTACCTACAACGTAAGTAGAAAGTCAACAATCCATTTGAGTTGGCCTAATGGTATTAACTTAGGACTTGAGAATGTGCTCCTCATCAAGGTCTCAAGTTCGATTCTCACTCCGGTGACAATTTAGGTGAGCTAGTTTAGCTTCTTCAACAAAAAAATTTGTTCAAAATAATCTCAACTATTTGCGGATATGAATTGTATGTAATCAAAAACTGCATTTATTAATGTCGTGTAGTCATAAAAGATTTGACCATTTAATCTGATTTTAATCGAACTATCGAATCATTTATGAATGCATAATTACAACTTGTTTTGACTTAATGCAATTCATATTCAATTGCACCAAATCTAAATCTTATGTTATTTCATTTATTAACTTCAGATATGCCACAAATGCATATTTTAATTTGCATTGATATTATTCATTGGAGATTTGAATTAACTATATCTCAACTATTCTTTCTCCATTACATAGTATTTTTTTCTATCAACAAGTGCTAGCATCTTGTCTTTTTCTAAAAAATAGAATTCAATTTCATGTTGGGTTATAATCAATGTCTCTTCAATCTCTCAAATCAGTTTACTTTCTAAAGGAGATAATCCATTTGATTGGTACTTTGTTTATAAATTCTAAGTTTCCAATTTGAGGAACCAAAAGACACCTAATAATGACATATTATAAACTACTATAAGACAGATAGCTACCAAACTAGTATAATTTTAATCATATCTAAAGTTGGTAACAAAGCATGTTCTTTAGATATGGAAACCAATATAAACGAATACCAATAACATAAGGAAATTAGAGAATTTAGAAAAAGTAAGTCCCCCTATAGGTGCAACTTTTTGTTAATCTTATAATTTCAAAAAATAAAATAAAATAGAAGTATGATAATTTGGAGTTCGGCAAAAAGTATATTATTGAATTTATTCGGTTTATATTTTTCAATCAAACTAAGTAGTGTTGAATGAAGACATTAAGTAATTAATGAGTTCTTCTAGGACGAATCGTTCAGGAGAATTTGAGTTTGACTTTTGATGAAAATAGTTTTTTATCGGACTTTACTTGTTTTCCTACCAAACTATAGATTATCGGGGGCACTTGGAAACCAAAGAGTTAACAAAAAAAACTAAATTGTGTTATGGACTAAAGTTTTAGGTTTGTTCAAACTTAATGACACGTTTATCGACCTAGTAAGACATATATTCTTCTTACTGATTTAAACGTCGAAGTGTTTGCAAAAACACCGCCTCCAACACCGTCATCTCCACCTCAAATTTTAATCTTCAGCTTGAAATGTATCTTCCATTTATTTACTCTAAATTGTACGGAGAATTTCAATTTAGTCATAATAAAATGCTTAATTGGGATTTGGGACCACAAGCACAACTTCACCCATAGCAATGTGTCGAATAATGAAAGGCTAATATATTATGTATAACAACAAAAAATTCCTTCTTCCTATTGCTATTAAATTGAAACAAATTTATGTTGTATAAGATTAATGTGTCCACTTTTAGGCTCATTACACATGCACCACAGAAATTGTGGTTTTTATAATTAAATGCATGTTTAAGTAAAAGACGTACAGTGCATAAAACTTCGATGAAAGTGAGTAGACAAGTTAAAAATACAATCAAGCAACAGATAAGATAAAGATAAATATTACTAATATGTAAGGATAATATACTTCTCTTAATTGATGAGCTTGTAATATGTAAGGATAAGGATTTTCTTATGATGACAAATTTGTCTTTGTTAAAATGTAGCATATATTGAATTGATAACCAATAAGTTATTAGATAGTTCATGAACATGTAACAAAAATGTAAGTTGATTGTGAATGTGTTTACTATGAACATGATTTAGGTCTAAGGGTGATATTTACTTTACATGATTTAATTGTGTTTGTGTAGTATTGGTATAAAATTAATGTTCAAGAATTGAAGTAATAGTGCGGCAAGGTGAATGGGCGAGACAATCTAAGTGTATGTTTGGTATCACAATATATGTTAGAATCATGGTCATCGTGATTTCTATAAGATGCAGTACATAGTTTCTGCAAAGTTACAATAAATCACTGTGATTCTGAGTTTCTGACATACTCACCGTGATACCAAATATAAGCTAAGTTGTTGGTCTTGACAAACTATCAAAAAGAATATCTCTAATACGACTTAGTTGTGAGACAAGCCAACCTGCGTCCTATAAACACACATAGACGGGCTGAGCTATGTTCAATTCCCTATCATACCGATATTACTCTATTGATTTATATTCTAACTTGATCGTCGGAGTGTCACATTATTACTTTGTAACTATACTTTGTGAGATTGTTAATTGTTGATAGGGGAAATTAACAAGTCTCATCCATGATTCCACAAACAGAAAAAACTATATCTCAAACATGAACAAAGTTCTTATTGAATAGAATACTTATTTAACAAGCAAAAGATTATTTCCAAGAAAACCACACTGTTTCTCCTCTTAAGGAAACACCTAGTTGACACGTAATGAATAAGCTATAAGCAGAAACATGGAAGCTGATTTTTCTTATCTACTTAAATTCATGTGAATGTGATAATAAAATCAACAATGCATGTCTTATTAGAGTTCATCATACTGTATGCTTTTCCACTCAATCTGAGAAACAATCTAGAGTGCAGGGGCCTCATTCATTTTTGCTTTCATACTTTTGCTTTTACTTATAGCTTTTTTGATAAGAAAATGATTCAGCACTAAGAAGTGTATCAATTATCATGTCTTGCAGTTGCATTATTCCTGACAAAGCATTATCAGCATACAACACACTTTCTAAAACAATAAATTCAACACAAGACTCGATTCCTTCACATTACGTAAAGTCAAACTCTTATCATCGAGCTGACAACTCGCGGCACATTCATGCATGATATTAAGAGAACAAGAACCATAGACTAATGTAAAATTGATTATTGCAAATTCAACTTTAAAAATAATGTTAAGAAATAATTTCCATATATTACCGAGAATTCGGATGAACTTAAAGCGAAAACAGACACGGAACCTCGTAGGAGACACATTGTTCATTCATTGTTCTCTATTTCACCATTTTGATTACATTGTTTGTTCTTGATGATCCCTTTATTTCTCCATCCTTAGAATTTCCATTAGAGCAATGCTTCATCAAAACCGTCGAAATATCAACCTGAGAAGCTCCGGCAATCTTAAACCTCGCAACAGAAGCATCCAATCTTCTCTTCCAATCACTTATTCCCAATTTAAACTCCACTTGAGATCTTTCAAACAACATATTACCCCAAAAAAGATGAATCTGATATCTCATCCCACCACTTCCTTGTTCACCAAGTTTCTCTTCTTCCAACCTCTCCCACATATCGCTCGCAGCACTCATCTTCTCCTCAGCACCATCAAAAAGCCGAAGCGTCTCTTTGCCTAAATCAATCTTATTAGCCGTTGCATAAGACCAATGAAGCTTAGCCAATTCAAATTGTTGCTGTCCAATAGCCAATAATCCTTCATAAAAATCAGGTTTAATCACAACTGATTGTTCATACTTTTCTCGCGCTAAATAGTATTTTTCCTTAACAAAATCAAATTCTGATTCTTTAAATACCACAGCATCGTTCTCACTCTCATTCTCATCTGACCAAACAAACTTCCTAGCAGCACACATGTGAACATTTCCCCAATTGAAAAATGCCAAAGCTGCAACTTCTTGAAACTTAAATTCAGCTTTGTAAAACAAATCTTGAGCTTCATCACAAGTCACTATATCTTCAAGTGCCTCTGAACAAAACTCCGTCCCTAACCCACGCAGATCAATAGATTCACCGGCACCAACATGCGAACGAAATAACCTAGCAAATTCATATAACCAATCATCAATCTCTTCTACTTTATGGCATTCAGCAGTACCATCTTTTTCGTCCATAACAGGATCTACATGTTTTGGTTTTTCGTCTTCTTTTTCTTTTTCTTTCAAAAAAGGTGGTTTGTGTTCAGGACTAACTTCAATGATATTTAGTCTCAGAATTCCTATTGAATCATTTCTATCAACGGTAGATTCTGCGAATCTGAGTTCTTCTGTGGAGGCTATAGTCACCAAATCACCATCATTATCTTTATACTTTATCAAAACTGAATTTGACGTTGGAAATATTGTCTTTATTGTATCTCTCAATACTCTAAAGCTGCAATTCAACGGCTTTTGGGCTAGCCTTATGTCATTATCGTAAACAAGCTTCAATTGCCTCGACGCAATCGTAACATTTTTGTTCTGGTTATCCTTTTGGGATTCATTCGATGGATCAGGCTTAGGCTTCGTCTTGAGCTCAGAAGGTGAAATTTGTGCGAGCTTTTTTGGGCTAGGGAGATGTTCAGATGCAGTATTCGATGACGATGGGGAATTGGGTTGCGACGACCCCTTACCTTTTTTCCTTCTACCTCCGGATCTCCTCATTCTTTTTTTCAAGTTATCTCCTTTGATTGCTCAAACAAGCATGCACATATAGTTTGAGATACATTTCATTGATTTATTGATAAAAGATTGAAATGGATAACTAAATCGAATCAATGTTGGTGATGGCGTGTTTCCAAAGAAAGAGATGCATGCATGCAAGAAAGAAACTTACATGGGACAAAGGGAAAGGAATGTTGCCATTGGATTTGTAGATCCCCTGTTTTCATGCTTTTTCCATTGATAATATGGAGAAAATTGAAATCAATAGGATCATTTCTGTATTTTTTTAGAAAATGATATTTTCTATTGATTATTTGTTTGTTACTATTTAACAAAATATTGTTATTTTTATTGATAAGGCAAAAAAAACATTTTGTTAATTTGACTTTTTTATTTAATATTTAACAAAATATTGAAATACTGTTATTTTTAACTTCAAATTCTATTTATTTTTCATCATTTAGTGTCTTTTAATAAATAAATAAAATAGATTATGGAAAGGAACAAAGACACGTACTTACAAAGACAAAATGAATATGTTCTTTAAAAAATATATTTATTTTTGAAGTAAATAAATACAAATATTGTTACTATTGCTTTAATTTAAAGCATACATGATCCAATAAAAATTGAAGGAAAAAACTTGCTCTTATTCCTTCTTTTTTTGGTAACAAAGCTAAGAAATACAATTTACTAACTCTAATCATTATTTCTATACCTTACTATAGAGGAATCTACCTCGTATCGTTTCGTTTTCTTCTATTTATGAATGAATATATTATGTATTTGTACTGTACTGCATATCTTACTTCACCTTAACTGGACTAGAAGTAACAGATTTCTTTAAACAGTCAACAATTCCTTCACAATTTGCTTCGACTGTACAGGCTGATTCATCGTTATCCTCTGCGTCTACATATGAATGAGGCGACCGGAGGTTCCCATGAGTTTGACAAGCCTTCATTGTCTTGCAATGTTCAGCTTCATCGTCTCTGATGTTTAGAAATACATCGTATAGATTCTCTAGAGAGGAAATAAAAATAAACAATGTGAGAAATTTTACTGCTTTAAGAAATTAATTAAAAGCAATGGAGCATAGTAATGAATGTTGGACCAGGTGACGAGACATACCTATAATAGGCCTTCTAGTATTTGGAACTCTGGAGGTTTGAAATTCATCTGAGGAAAATTATATCGGAAGTGTGAAATTACAGATTTTGTGCCTCAAGTGGACATATCAGGTAAAAAATAAAAAATAAAAACTTACCGAATAAATACATGTCACCTTCCATATAATAATTCACAGCAACCTCAGAAGGAGGCATTTTTTTCAATTCCTCTAGAAAAAATTTATAAAACCATGTTAGTTATTGAATTGCCTGGAAAGAAAACACAAATAAATAAAAGATGAATGTGAAGGAAATAGAGCAATTTTCGGAACCCTCATTGATTAAGATTATTAAGATATTATTTATTTACTAAATAATCAATGATTCGGGAGCAAAATAAGTAATGATTCAATGGTTTTCTGGCCCACAGATAATTATGAAAACATAAAACCAAAACTATAAACCGTTATCCCGTATGCTTAAAATCTAATAAACACACAGATGAAAGGATAAAGATAAACATTGAAAATACCTCCTTGTTCCTTGATAAATTTGTCATAAGTTTCAAATGCATGACTCTCTACACATTCAGAAAAGTGATCTGCACTAGCAATGAATCATAAACACGTATGAGAAATTGACGAACCAAGCAGACATGTATGGAATGCTAGAATGTGTAATACAGTAAGATATGGTAATTTTGATGATTTAGCAAAAGCAAACTAGATCAGTTTGTTTCTTCTGGCTGGATTGGGTTGATAAGCTTTATTTTAGTTGTTTTAAGTTCATAATACTTTAATGCTTTAACTGAATTGTTTTCATCATTTTCATTTTACCATGATAAAGAATGTACATGTTAAAGAGAATACAATACCATTTGGTCTCTTCAAAACTTATCATATGCATGAAACTTCACGTCACTAAATTTTCATTATAATCCAACCAACAAATTGAAAGATGTAGCAGGGATCATAACAAAACAAAGATTAAGTGCATAATACTTACATGCCATTCTTGGGCTTATTGCATACATTAAAGCTGTCATGAAATAATAAAATATTGCAATATGTTGAGCAAGAAACCGGTCAAACCACCAAGCATTACCTCCAAGCTCCTGCAACCATAAACCGAAGCTTATTGCATTCAATAAAGTATGTGAATATTAGAGTACACAACCATGTTCATACTGCAGAATTTGAGATATACCACTGTGATTATTTCCCTAAACTACAAATCGGAACATAGTTAGTAAAATAGATCATCCCCTTAATTTTCGTCTGCTTTGAGTGAAGTCTTATAAACTTATAATTAACCCTTGTGTTCATTGACAGTATTTTCAACTACCGAACCTTCAAAAACAAATCTCATGGATAGACAACTACTAAGGTTTTGTGGGATGACATCTTTTGAGGACTAACCAACAAGATATCAGTCACATTAAAGGAAAAAAGTTGACAAAGATCTTACTTCCATGATGAGCAAATGATGCATTTCGTTCCAGCTCTCGGCAAAATGCACTTTCAGATAGTCCGCCCGTCTCCACCAGCCAAAACTCTCATACATGTGGAGAATTGACATAAAGGCTGCCACATATATAGACCAAAAGTTAATACTTAATGCTGAAAAGTTGCAATCACACTGCACAGTAACTTTCATGTACAGCTAAGGAATTTCAAGTTCCCTGTGTGAACTTTCGAAGAAAACTAACAGCTGGTATAAAGGTCTGTTCTTTTTGGATTAAAAAAAAGAGTAAAATCATGTGTAGCAGTAAGGATTAGGTTGTCAACTCAATAGTATATATAAACTCTTAAAATCTCTGTAAACTCGATTGGTCAATTCATAAGAGTTTTACATAAATAATGTAAACTATCATAGTATCCAAACAAAACTCACTATGTGCCCATAGGCCATAGTAAACGTTCAACAGTAACTTAGTAATAAAGAAAATCACAGTAACAAATTATAAATATCATGTATTCAACCAATAAACTAAACAATAAGAGTTAATTGCTCCACCACACCAAGCCATACCAGATGCCCAGCTAGACCATGTTAGAACAGACCAAAATACACAAACATAGCATCAAAATTGATGGAAAAATTCACAGATCACAATATATGTTTACAAATCAATCAACAGATAAATGGAGCATAGAAAGTTCAAAATCGACAGACAAACTGACAATTGATAAGGCTCGAATTCACTAGAGTTAAAAATGGTGGTACTAGGTTCCCCACATTGGAGAGATCAATTTAATTAGTGCAATGGAGTTAGATTTCAGCTCATTAGGGTTGAGTTCGTTCACCTTGTTGGCCAGTCAGGTTCAATGCAAACTTACAACCATGGGTTTGTTCATATTTTAGCTCATGACTTGGTTTATGTTGGGTTGGGGAACTATGAGAATGAGACTTAATATATCACCGTCCGTCTCCTGGGAGGATGATACATACATCTATGGAGTCAAGTGCTACAATTGTGAGGTTAATGTTCTATGACATCTTCTGTTGCATTTTGTGTGTTCAAAGAACACTTAACCATTGTAATTTTAAGCAAGTATGGGGAAAAATTATCATTATGTCGCAAACTCATTCAATCAATCTCAAACCCCTGATTCTACACAGATAGTATGTGAAATCTATTTGAGTTTACACAAAAACGATTCTGTAAGCAAACTGACTCAATTTTAATATTCCAAATCCAACTTTTATAAATAAATAAAATAAAGCACTTACCAAAATAAGGGACCCTAGCAATAGTTTCAAGCACAAAAAACCTTGCATAATTTCTATCACGGTATAAAGCATCAAGTATCTTTATCACAGTATCCTGAAATTATAAATTAAAGCTGAAAATGAGTAGCAATACTAAACAACCAAATTGAAATCCTTCTTGTGTAGTGAATTGTGAAGAAAAATATTTAAAAAAATAGTAAAATTCTATGAACAATGACGCTCCTCAAATTAGACACGTCTCTGTGTTGGGTACCGAGACGATACACATGATTATATTGAATTATATCTCCTAGAATTAAGTATTGAGTCTAACTCAATCTTACAAAACCGGCTTGTAAGGTAATGAATGTCTCTCCTTTATAAACACATATTCAGGTCATCTCCCAGTCGAACGCGCCCAGCACTATTGGGGTTGAGGCGCGGATATAAATGGTGGAGGGCCCGATCAGAAACCTGATTGCAGGTAGCCCGATGAAGTGGCCCAGCGAATCGTGCATAATAGCCTCTGATACAATCTTAGAATTGAGAATTTGACCTAACTCCCCTACAAAACCGGCTTGTAAGGTAAGGGTTGCCTCTAGTTTACAAACAGATATTCGATCGATGTGAGACATCTTAACAATACCCTTTTCTCAAATTATCATCACCGACTATGTGTCATGTGTCCGTGATTCATAGTGGTAAATCGATATCAAATACAAAATCAATTACCGTGAGAAAGATATTGACTGATTGTTCAACCTTAATAACCCCTTTCTCCCAAGCACTAGGAGATGATGAAGTATCATCATCGTTACTTAAATCATTCCCAGTAACTGAATCCAAAGGAGAGGTTTTAGAAGGAAAAGTATCTTGTAAAATAACTTTCTCTTCCTTATCTTGCAATACAGATGCACGAATCCTAAACAACAAGAAAAAAATCAATACTTAAAAATTAAAAAAATAAAATAAATAAAATAAAAAATTAAAACTCTCCGGTTTAAGTAAAAGTCGTAGTAATCTAGAGTTCGGCTAATTAAAAATTGTTCCACCCAGAAATCGAACCTGAAACTGGTAACTGGTGGACGAAATGAAAGAGGACGAAGGAATTGAGAGGAGGATTGTGATTTGTTAAGAGGGGTGGTTAGAAAGAGAGAAGAAGAGAACAACGCCGCCGTCGCCGCCATGATGGGTGGTGGAAAGGGTGGTGAGTGGTGTTTGTTGGTGTGGGATATTATTTAAGTGGAAATGGTAGATGCAATGTTATTTAGAGTTAACATGTAGTTTGTTTTGTCGTTTGGCGGGTATTTATTATAGTTGGGATTCCGGCGAGTAGTGACGCGTCGGCATATTCTGTTTGTGTGAGGGGTCTCCGGTACGGGAGGAGTAGATTTTTAGGTGGAAGATATTTGTGTTGAGATTGAAGAAAAAAACAAAATGTAAGGTTGAATTTTCTTTTGGGTGAATTGTGTTGTGTGGAATTGGAAGGTGTACGAGAAAAATTGATTTTGATAGAATAGATTCGGTAAAATTGATTTTGGTAGAAGATAAGAGAATTTATGTTTGGATATCAGTCATGTATAAGTAGGGATGTCAATTTGTATTTGTTAACGGATTATCTGTGGGGAGATCCAAAGTGGCGGATTTTTTTCTCCGTGGGGACGGGGATGGAGGGGAAAATCCCCCCGCGGGGAACGGGGAATGTCCCTCCGCCACTGCGGATTCCCCGACCCCGATTATATTATTTAAATTATATATATAACACATAATTATATTGCTTTATGTGTATTTTTTTATAAAAAATATTAATTAATACGTCATAAAGATTATGATTATGCATGATAACAACAAGTGCAATTAAATATTTATTTTTTTGACAAAAAGAAATATTAGAAAGTGCTTTTGAATTTTTTTGTTATTTATGCAAAATGTACTTTTATTTTTAGAAAATAAAAGATACAAAATATTTAGTTTTTTTTAAAAAAAAGGAAAAAAATAATACATAAGTGTCGTGTTTTTGATTGAAATGTATAACAATTTTGTTTAATTTTTATATCCGAGGAAACTGTGGAGATCCGTGGGGATGGGGATGGAGGGAAAACTTCCCCCGTGGCGGGGATCGGGGACGGGGACGGGGACGGGGAAAGGTTTGGGGGGCGGGGCGGGGAACGGGGAAACAGCATCCGCTCATTCCCCGCCCCGTTGACATCCTTATGTATAAGTGACTTTAATTTAAAAACGAGTGTAAAATTTAATTTTAAAATAAGAAACTACAATTTCTAACTTAAGTATAATCAATTTTATTTTTGATAAATCAAACAAATCATAATTAAAATTTGGCCACTTTAAAAGTAAAACTAAATATATTGTGGAACATGATCAATAGACCGGATGATCTTTGGTGCAAGGCCCTATGTAGTAAGTATGTCAGGAAAAATGATATTCGGATTTCAATTACAGCTCAACCTTATGACTCCTTTGTGGAAATCCTTGGCTAGTATTGGGGAGCGTTTTCGGAGCCACACAATTAGGAAAATGGATAATAGACATCAAATAAATTTTTGGCTTGAAAAAGGGATGTCTGATGGGCAATCTCTTATGAATTTTTCTACTCATGATAACATTGTGAATCAACTAGTGGCTATTCCAGCACCTAAGGGAACAGATGGTTCAGATTCTATTGGGTGGAGTGGAACAAACACTCGTCATTTTACAGCGCAAAGTGCTTATAACCTCTTGCGGGGGAGCAATATACCTATCGAGGGGGATTGGAAAACTTTGTGGAGCTGAAAGGGCCCTCACATAATTTAAACCTTTATGTGGATTGCAGCTCATGAACGGCTCCTAACCAACTATCGCAGAAGCAGATGGGGTAGCGGAATTTCCCCCACTTGTTCGTTTTGTGAGAATGGAGACGAAACTATTATTCATGTTCTGCAAGATTGCGTCCAAGCAACCCAAATTTGGATAAAATAAGTTGAGTCTAATCACATTACTTACTTCTTTTCTTTGAATTGCAAGGACTGGATTTTCGACAATTTAAACAACAATAGGGCAAGAGATCACAATAATGAATGGCAAACTATTTTTATGGTAGCTTGTTGGAAGATTTGGTCGTGGAGGAACAAAAGCATTTTTGAAGAGGACTTCAAGCGTCCAAGTAACTCAACTCATCCGATTCTTAATTTGGCAATGGAAATTAAAAATTGTGAGCAAACACACTTAACTGGATGGCCTCAACATATTGATACTATTTATATTGGATGGAAGCGACCTCAAGAGAGATGGGTCAAACTTAATTGTGACGGTGCATATAAAAGTTCAGTTAATCTTTCCGGATGTGGCGGTCTTCTCCGTGATAGCAATGGGGTTTGTTTGACTAGTTATGCCCGCAAATTTGGTACTTGTGATGCACTTCATGCTGAGATGTGGGGTATGTATGTCGGGATGAATATGGCTCGAAGACAAGGGATTACTCACCTTCAAGTTGAGAGCGATTCAAAGGTGTTAGTTAACATGGTAACAGGAAATTACAATAACTGTGAAAATATTCCTACTTTGACTCGGCGCACTCGAGACCTTAAAAACATGAATTGGCAAGTTCAGATCAACCACACGTGTCGTGAAGGAAATCGCTCAGCCGATTGGTTGGCAAATTTTAGTCTTAATTTAAATTCTTTTGATTTACATGTAATAGAGACTCCTCTTAGACAGCTTCAGAGTCTCGTCTTTGATGACATTTCCGGTACTTGCATGCCTCAGAATGTTCGTTTAATCTCGTAGTTCTTGTTTTCTTGGGCTTTTCCCTCTTTGTTCACAAAAAAAAAAAAGTGAAACTAAATATGCATGAAGTGATATATTCAATTTTTCAAAGTAAAAGCTTAATTTTTGTTGTTGAGTAATTTAGTGAAAAGTGAATAAATGAGTGAGTTTGAACAACGATTCTACATATTGCTTATAAAAAAAAACGATTCTACATATTAATTATGTGCATATTCTTAAAAAATATTTTAATTCTTATACAAAATAGCTTTAACAATAATTAGCATTATATCATTTTCATAATGTTAATTTTTAAATATAATTGATCATTTTCATAATTTCATTACATAATATTAATTTTTAATATACTATATATAATATTTTACATCAAACATATTACTTTATGGATGGATTGAATGTCTCATTCTAGGCTTATATATATATTTCTTCTTAAAATATACAACTTCTATCCTAAAAATCTCTAACTTTTAAATATTTAATTATTAAATTAAACATTATAGTGTTTGATTCAAAAAAAAATTAACCGTATAACCAAAAAAAATATAATTAATTGTAATGCTTTTCTATTTGACCCGGCCACTTAACTCTATTTTTTGTTACTACGATATTTATATGAAGTTTGCACCGCGATGAATAATCTCCGTCGAATAACTTGTGAAACTCATAAGGTATGTTCTCTTTTTTTTAACCGAATTTTTAACATACATATATACACATGAACTAGAAATCAAACCACTTTGACCAAAATTCATTATTAACAAAATTCATACCACTTTGACCAAATTAATGCTGGTGGCCACTAACTCTATTTACTTCCTCCATAATACAATATAAACAAAAGTCAGTTATCATTATTAAAATTATATTTGTCTAAGAAAATTCATTAAAATTATATACATAGACTAAATAATTAAAATTATATATATATACTAAATAATTCATTATTCAAGAATTTAAAAAGTGAGTTATATATATGATCATATAAGGATGAAAAATGAATGAATATAGGAGTATATAAAATTGGGTGAACACTCCCATACCCTTTACATTAATTTGGGTATCATACACAAACAAATAAAAAATCACCATTTGTCTTTCACTTGACATGTCATTAGAATTATTTATATTTTGTTAATATACACTTTACTTTTAAATTTGCAGACCTGCCCCTATCAAATAAAAATTATTATTATGAAAAAAAAACACTCATCTATCTTTTACTATCATCTTCTCCTCCAAGCTTTCATTTTCTTTGTCGAGAATATGAATGTTCCGCCGGAACTAATTTCTCATCTACATTTTGTCATTGGTTATCAAGTGTAATTTGTGATTTGCTCTTGGAGTTCATTGATACATCTACCTTGTTATTATATTTTCTAATTTTTTTCCAGATTTGAGTGATAATTGTACAAGTTTCTAATCCAAAACAATATGTAAATGAATTTCTAAACTTTCTAATTAATTTTTTTTATGATTTCGGTGCTTTGAATGGGTAGTAAAATGCCAGATTATGGTACAGTGCGCGGGTAGAAACCGGGTCGGAATGACCCGGCTGAAGGTTGAGGACAATGAGTTTTATAAACAGATATTGAATAAATAAATAGCGCAACAGCTTCCCATAAACAAAATGCAAGCAAGTTTAGTGGCATTCACTTGTTTTGCAATTGGGTAATTGCATGTGTTCGATCCTGCCAGGGAGCTATTTTTTATTTTTTGTATGTTTAAAATTTAAATAGCACCATTTTCAAACTTGGTATTTTTCAACCGTGTTTGATCCTTGTGCATTAGTTATGGTGCCTTTTGTGTTCACACATCACAAGGTATTGTAACTAACATTGAAAATAAATGAGTTGTTTAATGGTTTTTTTTTTCTTGGTACAAATGAAGGAGTAGGTTAATGAGCACTAAAATTAAGTGCCTCCTGTTTTCTAAAAAAATTAACTTAATAATAGTTTGAATTTAGGTACGGTCATTTACCTAATTTTTAAAAAGATAAAATTAATTTTTAACCACTGATCTACCTCATAAAAAAAATGTTAAATATTTTTAGTCCTTATAAAATGAAAATTTTCTAAATTTAGTACTTACTTAATTTTTTAGAGTTAAATATATTTTTTGTCCTTATAAAATGCGGACCTTCTTAGATTATAAAAATATATAAATAAAAATCACATTTATTAATAAAAATTATTTATGAGTTTTTTAAAATAAAATGTATAAAAAAATATGTAAAAATCACTCATAGTTCAATTAGGTGATATTGAACGTTGTGATTGACAACAATGGGATTGTCTAGTCGTAATTCTATTATGTGATATTCAACGATATCACTGACAACAATTTTAAGTCAATTTTATGGTTCAAGTTTGGTGTGGTGTTTATAGTTGATGGGAAAGAAAACCACTTCGCAATTTTAAGAGTTTGGGTCGATTTTTAGGTTTTACGGTTGATTTTAAGGTTAGAGTCGAGGTTAATGTCGATTTTAGGGTTTGGATCCGGTTTAGTGTTGATTTTAAGGTTTCACGTCGATTTTGGGTTTTTTGCCTAACTTTGGGGTTCGACTCGAGGTTAGTGTCAATTTTGGTATTTTTGTCTTATTTTAGGTTTTCTGATCAACTAGTGATACTTAAGGCTCCGTTTGGTTCGGGGGTTTTTGATGGGAAGAGAGGTGATATTTTAAATTTTTATGTTTAATTCAACTTTTTAAAGAGGGGAGGGGAAAAATAATTTACCTTTTTACCCTTAAAATACCTTCAATTTATTACAATTTGTTCAATTAGCTGATATTGAACGTTATGACTAACAACAATGTAATTGCTTAGTCATTGTTCAATTATGTGATATTGAATATTCTGACTAGAAACAATTTTCAACTAATTTTCTGGTTCAAATATGATGTGGTGTTTTTTTATCCATTTTAAAGCTCGTGTCGGACTCAGTGTCAATTTTTAGGGATTTGGTCGATTTTAGGGTTTAGGGTTTCAATTATTACAAATTAAATTACATTTTTTCTTTTACATAATAAGAAAAATTACAATTTCAAAAGTTGTATTATAAAATAAAATAATCAAAATTGAATGTAAAAATGTAAAAAAAAAAAAGTAAAAATTTATTAAATCATAAAATTTATTGAGTCATTATTTTTTTCACATAGAAATATTATATTATAATTTATATATAACATATGACGTAAAACTGTTGTACTAGACTTTCAGATGATTGTGGATTTCAGATGATTTTAGGGTTTGAGTCGATATTTGTATCGATATTAGGCTTTTGCCTGATTTTAGGGTTTATATCGGGTTTAGTGTCAATTTTAAGGTTTTTAGTCTATTTTAGTTTTTTTTGACTAATTTTAGAGTTCGAGTCGGGGATTAGTTTCAATTTTGGGCTTTTGTCTGTGATTTTCAGTTGTTTATCAACCAATGCTTTTATAACTTTACAGAAAGAAAGGAAGTTCAAATCCTTAGTTTTTTAGGTGTCATTTGAAATTCTTTCAATTTAATTCAAGAAAAAATACTTCATAAATTTCAATTATTTTGAAAATTTTCCAAATTAACCATTCAAACAAAAGTAAGTGACATGGAAAATTTTAATTTCCTCAAAATATTTTAAAAAGTAAAAAAAAAAACTAAATCTATATTGAAGCATAAAATTGATTGATTCAATTGTTATTTTTCCTAAATACATATTTATATATGCGTTAAAAAAAATATTTATTTTATATATTATGAATGAAACGTAACATTGTTACAATATGTTAGCATGTGTGGTTGCCTTTACAAATGTTTAAAAAATTTGTCTAAGATGGGGCTCGAACCTGCACCATCATTCTAAAGGGATCGTATTTAACCACTGGGCTAGCCATGTTTATATGGATAGTTGGCTTACATTAAATATATATAGTAATCAAGCGTATTATTATTTTAAACCAAAACCAGTCTCCTTCAACCTCCAGCCGGGTCTAAAATACGACCCGTTACCTTGCTGCGACCCGAACTGCTCTTTACGTTTTTAACATAAAATTTGATGATTAAAATCACATAAACCTTATGAAATATATTTCCATATGATTTTTAAATGTATTTTCAATCAAAAACACCTTAAAACTCAGATCTAAAAACTCTAAAACTTTGAAGAAACAAAATCCGAAAATTTCAGGTAAATCCGATTAATTTTTTTCTTCCGTAAATTCGATTTGTTGAGGGAAAGAATTCCTGTAGAGAAATTCGTGGTAGAAAGGGTAGAAAACAATGAATAAATATGATGGAAATTGGGAAAGGAAGATGAACAATGAAGGATGAAAATAAGGACTTATGTGTAATAAGTTATTTTAGTTGGGGTTTTTAAATAATAACCATAAAAAATTAGACAATATTTAAAAAATATAACTTAAAAATGAAGTGGAAAATCATTATCACATGTACCAATTAAATATATGACAAGTCATTTGGGTGTGGTACCTTGAGGGTATGGTAGAATTTGCCATAAAATTGAGGAAGTTGCAAGCAAAATATGAACGCCTCGTGAATCAAAAAGACACAAGGCACTTGGCATTCACGAAGGGTCTTAGTAAACAACCAATCAACTATATTATTCTGCGTTAAAAGGTAGCAACCAATATTGCCCACGTAATTTGGTATAGTTAAATTAATTTATATTTAGTCTTATTATTCATTATTCACATGCAAGTGGTTTTAAAAAAATGTATTTATATATTTTTTTTGTCGACAAATTTTTTTATTCTGGGATGGTTGATGGAGATGAGTCTATTGATGGTACTAAGATTGAGGAACACAACCCGCCAAAAAAGAGCACTCATGAGTTGTCGATAGCTCTGATTTTTTAGACCAAAACCGGAGATACCTCCAACTGTACAGACCACTCATTTTTCGCCATTTTTTTAAACAAATTTAATTTATGGTGAATACTTTACTTGGCCAACTGGCAACTAGTATAAATTAGTTCAAGGAATAAATTTTACATCGTTTATTTAGAAAAGTGGAGGATGAATATTTTATAAATGGGAAGACTCATAAACTTATTGTGTTAAAGTTTTGGGTAAAAAATTGGTGTCTGACTCGCTTGTATAGTTGTTCTAGATCCAATGTGAATGATCCACAGAGCTTCTCCATCTAATGACCCACAATGGTATTATAACCAATAGTTAGATCGGGTTCCTTGTGTTGAAAGTCTTTTTCTGACAAAGGTGGTCAGACCACGGTATCTATTTAGTGCAGGTGGCACAACAGCGGTACAAGTGTATATGATTGAAAAAAGCTTCCGCTTGTGTCTATGGTTGGAAAAAACTTCCGCTTGAGGGAGTGCATAAAGATTTAAAAGATTCACACTTGAGGGGAAAATTGTTGTTGCAATATTGAGTAAGTCTCACATTGTTTAGAAAAATGAAGGTTGAATATTTTATAAGTAAGTAGATTCATAAATTCATTGTCTTAATATTTTGAGTAAAATGTGGTGTCTGACTCACTTATATCTTTAATTCAGACTCAATGTGGAAGATCTCTGGACTTCTCTCATTTCAAGTGTGAGTGTTGAAGTTCCACAACTATGAATGAGAAGAATATTGAGTTTATAAAAGAGATTTTCTTGCCTTAAAGTTTTGTATGCGATGCAACATATCTCTCTTGTACTCCTAAAATATTGATCTATTATTTCTCTCGTTACTTCTTCAAACTTTCCAACAAGTAGTATCAGAACCAGAACTGTGCTTCAGCTTAGCAAGATCTCACTATTCACCTGATGGTAATTACCAAATCAATTTTCAACTTTCTTTCCCCTACCTGTTTCCATACTGTCAAATTCAGTTTAGACTAGAATTAGAATACCTTCCAAAACAAATTTTCATATAGTCAACTTGACAGATTTAGTCAAAAAAAAATAAAAAATCTTGACAGATATCACCTTATAGACGTGGCAAGCAGTGATTGATTAATTAAAATCACCGTGACAATCATAACCATCCTTAAATAATGTCACATTACTTCTACTAACATCATAAAAAATGTTATCGTGTCAACCATCAATCAAACCACTACAAAACCTTGCTTCAAAAATTTAACAACACAAAAAACAATAAATCCCAATAATTAGATACATAATTGAACCTTAATTTTATGTATCTACAACATTACTAGCAAACTTGCGAACAGGATCTGTTTTATAGGATCGTACTACTGTATCCTTGATTTCGAAGGAGACAGAAACATTACCAAATTTGAACAAGTATATATATATATATATATATATATATCATATTTCAAATATTGAACCTATGGAAGAAGAAAGAGGTGATAGTTTTTTAGCAATGAGCAAAGAAAATTCTGGATTATACAATGATGGAACAGAATTGAGAAAATTTAGAGAATATCTAAGATGGGTTTATGTAGACCAATCAAATTTATGCAAAGCTATTATATCTTGGTCTGTGTTTTTTACCTTAGCTTATGTTGTACCAATTCTTTCACATTTTCTTCTTGATTGTTCGACAACGTGTGACGAAGATCATGGTAGACCGTATCATATACCTGTTCAGATTTCTCTTTCTGTGTTTGCTACTTTGTCTTTTATTAGTCTTTCGATATGGGATCGGAGATATGGTTTTAGTAGGTTTCTTTTTCTTGATAAAGTTAGTGATGAAAGTCTCAAGATTCAACGTGGATATGCTCATCAAATGAAGGTAATTTGTGTTTTTGGTTAGTATATGAATTCTGCAATTTAATTTTTTGTTGTAACTTGTATGCATAATCATGGTAACAAATTATATGAAGAATGAATTTTGTTATGCATGCTTTGTGTTTGTCTTTTTGCTTCTTTGTATATTTGATGAATAGTTATAGGAAATATGGGAAATATTGATATAAGTCAACGTTTCTGCCCAAAGTGGAAAAGAAAAGAATAGTGATTGTATGGATTATATGGTTAATTGTATTTATAGTTTTGATTATGAGAAAAGAAACAAATGGATGGTTGGGTGTGGCGGAAGAGATTAGTCTCTCTAAGGAGATGGGTCGCAATTTGAATCTCTACCGCAGAGGCGTCACATTTAATGTTTGACGACGCGGCAACTCCTGGATATTGGTTCAGATGTGCAGAGTTTCATAGGTTCACGAAGAAAAAAAAATAAAAAGAGACAAGAAACAGAAGCAGCATAAAGAGAGTTATGTGCTAGGAAGGAGCTAAGAAATTTTCGTGAGCGTAAACTGTGTATCCTCTGCGTGAAACTGTAAAGACTAATCCCTTTAGCGGTTTAGCCGTGTAGGACCAAAATGGTTGGCAAAGCTCTCCCTCAAGACGTTTAACACCGCTGTATTTTCAATGTTGGAATCAAATCCAGGACCTCTAGTTAAGTTGGAAGAGACTCAAATCATTTCATCTGAGTGCTATTGGGTAGGAACTAAGAATTGAGTTCCCTAGGTTACAAAATCCGCACTTGAAAAAGAGAACACAGTATTTGATCTTTTGGCAATTGTAGTTCTGATATGTTCTCTTTCCATTCTCTTATAGTTAGGAGTTGTAATAGGTTATTATTTGGTTAATATTCAGTTTATTTTTCTTTGGGTTAAAGATAGACCACTCTATATGAAATAGAAAATCATAACTTAATCTCTTGTTGAACAAAATACAATTGTTTATATTATGCAGAGAACCATGAAGCTCATCTTGCTTTGGGGACTTCCCTGTTTCATAGCCGAATGTGTCTACAAGATATGGTGGTATGTCTCAGGAGCATCCCAAATACCATATTATGGTGATATATATGTGAGCAGCATCATTATGTGCACATTGGAGCTATGTTCTTGGCTTTATAGAACCTCAATTTTCTTCTTGGTATGTGTCCTTTTTCGACTTATTGGCTACCTTCAAATACAAAGACTAGATGAATTCGCTCCTGTTTTTCAAAGAGAAACTGAGGTAGGATCAATCTTGTTGGAGCACCTGAGAATAAGAAGGAATCTACGCATCATTAGCCATCGTTTTCGTGCTTTCATTTTGTCTTCTCTCCTTTTGGTGACAGCAAGTCAGCTCATTTTTCTGCTTATGGTTATAAAACCACATGCTGATGTTGATATCCTCAGAGGTGGAGAGCTTGGGGTAATGCTTCTTTCCTTCATTTAAGAAATGTGTAATTAAAAATGAGTATGATCATTTCAGTCGTCAAAATTGTTAGCATTGAAACTGCAGTGCAGGTGCTAAACATAGAAAGATGATTAAATTGACTGACATTGTTCAACTTAAGGGACTGAATTGCTATTTTGTAAATTTGATGACTAAATTGACCAAACCGTGCGATTTCAATGATTAAAATGCTGTTTTACTCTGCTGGAAATAGATTTTAATAGGTTGTGTACTCTCAATGCTGCAGTTAGTCTCCATCACCCTTGTTAGTGGACTATACATACTCTTACGAAGTGCAACGAAGATCACACATAAAGCACAATCCATCACAGGACTTGCTGCTAAGTGGCATATATGTGCTACCGTGAACTCCTTTGACAACATTGATGGTGAGACACCTACAGCACATGTAGCTTCAGCACAAGCTATGGCTGCCAATATTAATTGGGGATCATCGTCGGATGACGAGCTAGGAGATGAAGAGGATGAGTTGAATAACACCAAAATGCTTCCAATTAACACACATACCATCTCATTCCATAAGAGACAGGCTTTAGGTAAATAGGAAATCATTACTTATATTTTTTTTTTGTATATCAAATCATTAGTCAAATTTTGCGTTGTCCTGAATTACTTGCTTTTTTAATGCAGTGACATATATGGAGAACAATAGAGCAGGAATCACAGTTTATGGGTTTATGCTTGATAGAACTTGGCTTCACTCCATTTTTGGCATTCAATTGGCTCTTTGCCTTTGGCTACTTAACAAGACCGTCGGTATCTAGAGACAGAAAATAACTGCAATGATCCTCCTAGTCCTAGTCCTACCTTGTGCAATGTGCAATACATAATTTGAATTTTCATCTTTTCGTTGAATCTCATTGCTCTGGTTATGACTTTCAAAATGTAAATGATGTGCATTTGATGTACATAGTTTTGAGACAGTTGTAAATGCGTCCACGTCTCCTACTACTCAGCGAGGCATATCCTCATATCAGGTGACACACAAGACAGGAGGCACGTTGAAGGGAAGAGCCGGCAACAAAAAAATGCTGCTATATGTACGGCTGAAACCTCGCTACAAATAAGAAGTTTATGATCTTGTCAGTCTAGTGCTTTTAAAATGTTGTAATCATAAATTAGTTTACCTTGCATTTGTATGCATGTTTGTTAAATTGTTATGGTAAATATAAATGCTTTTCATATGAAATTTACATTACCTTCAGCATAAGTATCTAAAAACATCTTGAAAGTTATGAGTATATTATAGTTTCATAGAAAAACATTAGAACAGAAATTTAGGCAATATAAGACAATAAGACATAGAGTGTTGAAAAAAGTGTGGTGTGGAGATTATATTTTATTCACATATCAAACAAAAGGTGATGAAAGATTTAACATAATTAATATACTAAATAAAATTTCTGCATGGAGCCACGACAAAGCCTCTCAAAATTTTGGAAATAAGATACTGACAAGGAGAATTTGTTGCAGAGAACAGAACAAAATTCATGTCATGACAGCAACATATTCCTTTATACCTTTCTATACGCAAACTGGAAGAAAGCGTGTTTTTGCATTCAACGAGCTTTGTAACCATCGATTAATTATTGTTTTTCCCATGTATGTCCCCTCTGATTTTAAAGTTTTCTATTCTCTACATCTCTGAGTTATTAATAATCATTTCTAGCTTATTTTTACTGTCTGAGGTATAAAGATTTTTGTTCTAGCAGAAACTTTCAAACCATATAGATTAATGTCTTAAGCCAACGTGTAATATCAGAAGCACAGATAGAGGCCAAAGATCCTGTGTCCTGGATTCTCTACCATAAGAAACTGTTCTATTAATTATGGCAGTAAGTTTTCACACATCAACATCTTATAACATGGAATCAAACATGAAATTTCGTTTTAATCAAATAACCGTTTCCTTTTTCTTGTTGGTGTCTACAAATACAATCATCTCCTATTTATTTCAAGTTGGATTATTATTAGTCATGGAAATTTTTTAGTGAATCGTTTTATATATATGATGGTATCGTATTTGGTTGGTAAAGTAAAGCGTCCATATTGATCAAATCACCTAGACTCATACTGTGCCACTGTAACCATAACTTAAATTACTATTCATTATATGATCTAATAATATGATTTAATTTAACTATTAGTTCATGAAATATGTGATTTGATCAGACATAATTGTCTTTGTTGAGTATGACTTGTATTCACTGATAAATGGGAAGATACTCGAGCGTAGCTTAGTGAGAGTGTGCGCTGTGGTCTTTGGCTGTCCTATTTGTTTGTAGGGTTACGACTAGGAGGGTTGAGGTGCGGGGGCGAAGCTCCTACCGTACAAGGAGGGGCAATCACATAAACTGGACTGTAGTATTTATTAGGCCAAATGCATATAGAGGTCCTTTAAGTTTTACGTTTGTAACAAATATGTCTTTTAAGTTTTTTAGGTAACAAATAGGTCCTTCAATTTTTTTAGTTAGAGAAAATATACGTCTATTTTGTCTAAACAATTCTTATTTAATTTAATACTTACAAGTTAATCCAGAGAGCCTAGTAAGTGTTCATTTATCAAGTTTAGATCAAAGATCATGTTTGACAAATCTTTCCTCATTGTTAACAGCATGTTCCAAAGTTTGGCAATTGGGAAGCTGACAACATTCCATACAGTGCATGTTTCGAGAGTGCACGCAGAGAAAAAGCCGGCTTCCGGATGAATCCAAACGATCCATTTGAAAATCCAGAAGCCTTCAACAAATTTGACGAACCTGTTAATGCGGATGAAATAAAATCTTCTCATACTTACTCTCACAAAACAAATTCAAGTTCAATGGAGAAAGGAAACAATGAACTACTGAAAAATAATTCTACACGCCAGTTGCACCGTCGCAGGAGTAGGGGAAGTAAAGGTAGCTACACATCGGAGTTTGGCAGCGACAAAAAACACGCTGATCACCCTGTCATCAACAAAACTTCACAATCAGATAATAAAAGGACTGTGTCCAAAGTAAGTAGTGGTAACATTGGTAGCTTCTCTTCATCAAATCATAGTAGACACGATAATCGAAGCCATTCCTTTAATAACCATGTGGTAATATTTCTTATATGGTCTTAGTCTTATATATAAACTATCGGTGGAAATATTTTTTATAACGTCAATCAATCATAACCGTCAGATCATTAAAAACATTTGATTTTCACAGGAACATAAGGCGACACCAATACCTGAATTCGGTAAATGGGATGTCAAAGACCCGAAATCAGGAGAAGGATATACTGTTATGTTCAGCAAAATAAAAGAAGAAAGAAAAATCATGTCGAGCCGCATTAATTCTGGTATAAGGTCTTTACCACATAACAATGATTCAAATATTAAGAATCAATATGATGGATCTTCTTTCAGTTTATCTAAGGTGAATAATGCTTAGTAATAACTATTACTTCATATTTATTGTTTTGTAACTTTTGTTCATAAATTTCATCTTTTCTTTATTTGAAGTTATATATGAATATGATCATAATTTGATGCAGTATTGTTGCTGTTTGGCTACAAGTGAAAACAAATGAACATGGATTTGATGTTTACTATGGTGTCTTATGTCTAGCCCACAAGAGACTTGAATTTAGAATCTTATGTGAATTAAGTCTCATTTGTGACTTTGATTTTCTATTTTGTGACTATATTTTCACTATGTGTACAATTGAAGATTGAAGATTGTCTTACATTAATTTTGTAGCATCTACTTGTATGTTTATTTTACACTTGTTAATGTAATTGTAAATTTATGTTCATTTTTTATTTTCAAAACTTAGATTCATTTATAAATTTTACTAAAATGATAGCTAGTAAAGGTTTTTGTTTCGCAAATTTTGCTTTGTAATAATATAGTAAGAAAAATATAAGTGTTCATTTGATCAATGAAATTAAAAAGAAAAATAACAAAATTTCTGAAATTAGCAATGGCATACCATTAAATAAAGTTTTTAAACTATATTGTAAGGGAAAAACTTAGAGCATCTTTATGCTATACACATAAATTGATTCACGTGGGTCCTACTATGTCACATAGGATAGGATTAAGCAATCTTTAAGCAACTTAGATACATTTTATTTTATCTATATATTATTATTTTGAGTATTTAATATTATTCAATATGGTCCAAAGTCCAAACTACTACGTATATTCATTATATTTTTCTGAATAAAAGAGACAAATATTATTTTTATTTTAAGGATCAACTTTTGAAAGATTCTTGCATTAAAAAAATTTCTTAGAAATAAGAATTAAGGACTTTCATGTATACTCTCTTTAGTGGCAAAAGAATTTAAGTATCAAATATTTAAACTAAAAATTTGGGTAAGGATATTGCAATAAAGTTGTTCTTATAAAAGGAAGATTGCGTCAAAAAAAAAATGCAAGGAAGATTAAAATTCATATTTAAAGTCTTAAGGTTCAACTAATACTAAAATTGTTAGGCTCAACATCTTTCATGATCATTCGAATTAAAAACTATTTAGTGTGATCTTAAAGTGATACTATTTGTCATTCGAATCGAACGATACTTTAAAAGAAATGTAGAAAATAATCGAGTTGTTTAAATAATTAAAAATTAAGTGAGACTTATTTAAAGGACTTTTAATTAATTTTTGTTGATCATTTTTGAATTTTGAACGCATGGTTCATCGCTACGATTGAAACGTTTTTCTGTGTAACGGTCTTGTGGCGCCGAAAAGCATTCAAATTAAGAAAAATAATAATCTAACAGCCTCACATTAAACCAAAACAATCGCAATCCACGTGTCAAAATCACAAAGAACCCTCACTTTCCCATATTTAATTCACATAGATAGAACCCTCTCTTCTACCATTTGAATTTCCAACACCACCGTAACAAACTCCGAAAATGAAAACGGAAAATCGTTCTAAAGAAGAAACTGCAACTTATCAACAATGGTTCAATTTAGCAGATTCAGGTAACAAACAATCTTTCACTCTTTCATTTTTCACTCAATCGTGTGAAGCTCCGACACTCCTTAGATCAGGCGTCTCTTGGTATCATTACGTGTGTCTGACACCGATACGACATCAACACTTACAATTACATTGAATTATATCGCTTTTTTAAAAAAATTATCCGTGTCAGTGTTGTGTCCGGTGTCTGTGTCGGTGTCCGTGCTTCATTAATTCAATTACGAATTAGTTTCATTTCGATTTGGTGTTTGATTTGAACATTGTAGATGGAGATGGACGAATCAGTGGAAACGAAGCTACGAAGTTCTTTGCTCTCAGTAATTTGTCTCGTTCTCAACTTAAGCAGCTTTGGGCGCTTGCTGATAACAAACGACAAGGATTTTTAGGTTTTACAGAGTTCGTTACTGCGATGCAGGTTCTACATTTTTAATCTATTTTTATTGAAATTTTTTGATTTTTCTTTGTTCGATTCTGTTTTGAGAAAATGGATTTTGATTCGATTTGATTTTTTCATGAACAGTTGGTTTCGCTTGCACAAGCAGGATATGAACTTAATTCTGATATTCTAAAGATTCAAAGTAAGTTTGCTTTCATTGTGAATACTTGCTTTCATTATTCTGTATAAAATGATTTAGTATCTATGAAGCACTGAGACTGACACGACACAGACACCGGCACGTCAGATAAAAATTTGAGAAAATGATATAATTAATTGTATTCTTAAGTGTTGGTGTCAGACACGTCATCTAATCTGAGACGTGTCCGTGCTTCATAGTTTAGTACTCGTTATTAACAAGTTAAGGACTAAATTGACGGATTTTATACTTAACTTTAGGGACTGGATTGTTGAATTTTATATAGTTTACGGAGTAAATTAGAATGAGTGATGATTTAGGGACCAAATTGACGAATGTTATATATTTTAAAGACTGAATTCATGAATTTTATATAGTTTAGAGACTACTTATTATATGTATAGGGACTAAATTGGAGAGTGTGATAATTAAGGACATAAACCGATGGCTTATTTTTAATTAATTCTCTTGTTTCAATGAAACTGATTAGTTCGTTTCTTATTGATTGCAGTGGATAAGGAAAATGTTAAACCGCCTGTGATTGAAGGATTAGATACTTTGGTGGCAGTAAGCATGCTTTTCTATCACACCTTGTGTTTAGTTGCTGAGATTTTCGATCTGATTGTCGTTTTTCTACTTTTTTTCAGCAAACTAAGAGTTTGACAATTAGTCCTCCACGTGAAGTGAATGGTTAGATATGTAACTAATTCTTTTGATTATTATTAATGATTCATGATATTGTATTCTTTAGTTAATGTTTAATATTTGATTTGATCTTATTGATATATGTAGTGACTGCCCAGCCTCAACCATTTCTACCCAACTCATGGTTCAGTTCAAAATCTTCAAAGAAAGTGAGTCTCGTTTCTGTTCTCAAATTTACTGGTCTTACTTGATTTTGATGAAATTTATAATTCTGAGTTGCAGACTTTGTGTATCTTTATGATGATATTGATAGGTGATTTCATTTCCATCTTTGTTCAAGAAGTTGGTGCTACTAGCTATATTTTTAGACGAATTTCTTATTTGTTTTTATTTAGAGATCCTTGAAGAATATCAAGAAATTTTGCTCACTAATAATTATCTAAAGGAGTTTAAGAAAAACATTTAGTACATAAATTCCCTTTCCTATTTGTTGTTCTTCTGGATGAAGAGGATAAGATTACTGCCCACTTTCACTCTGGCAATTATACAGTTGTTAGCTTAGAAATAAGGGCAAATAAACCACAGCCACCTTTTTTTTCCCTTGGAATTATATGTTCTAATTGATTTTTGTTTGTTGTATATGTTGCCAATTCTGTACACACTTATATTAGGAATGTAGTATTTCATCTCATGTAGCTTCTTTCTTCTCCCATTTCTATTCATTACTTTGATGAGCTTAATCACGTGTACACGCCAATATTTGAACACATGCCCGCATGGTGATTCTACTTAAAAACAATTTAGGTGTTGTTGTGATTGATTTTAATAATCAGATATCAAGATATGTTGTATATATTCTTAATATTAATTAATACGTTGTCAGATGTATTCTAAGCATAATAGTTTGCTTTTTCTTAGATACCTCCCAGTGCCGTTACATCAATAGTTGATGGCTTGAAGAAATTGTATACTGAGAAACTAAAGCCCTTGGAAGTCACTTATAGATATAATGATTTTGTATCTCCTTTGTTGGTAAGTTGCATTTGCACCCAATTTATCAGTAAAGTATACCAAATTTTATGCTCTACATAACACCTCATATCCTTGTAAATATGCTGTTAAATTTAAGAATGTCCTGGTTTTTCCTTTTCAGACCAACAGTGATTTTGATGCTAAGCCCATGGTTATGCTTCTCGGTCAATACTCTACAGGAAAAACAACATTTATAAAACATTTGTTAAAATGTGATTATCCAGGTTGGTTAAATTGTGGCTGATCCAATGGCTATATTATTGCATTTCCTTCATTTACAAAATTGATGATCGACAGACATAATTAGTTAACGAGTACTATACTAATCGTATATGTTCTCTTTTAATCCGCCCTTTGGACAGGAGCACACATTGGACCAGAGCCTACAACAGATAGATTTGTTGTTGTCATGGTATGAAAAACTTTATGTTTTAGTATTGCATGTAGAAATCAATAGATTCCAAACAGAAAAGTATGTGCGTTTGTGCGATAGGGTTACTGTTAGCGTACTTATTTTTCATTACCTGTGTTGTTTTGTGCTCTGATTGTATTCTTGGAGCATGCTTCAAAACTCAGTCTATCTTTTTATTTACAGTCTGGCCCTGATGAGAGGAGTGTTCCTGGAAACACTATAGCCGTTGATGCTAATATGCCTTTTAGTAGCCTGTCAACTTTTGGCGGTTCATTTTTATCAAAGTTCCAATGTTCTCAAATGCCACATCAAGTGAGTTTTATTTATATGTTTCAAGTGAAATGACTTTGTCAATATTTGTACTTGAAACTGAAGTAACCTTTTCTTTTAGCTGCTGGATGAAATAACAATTGTGGACACTCCTGGTGTCCTATCTGGAGAGAAACAAAGGACACAAAGAAGCTATGATTTCACTGGTGTTGTATCTTGGTTTGCTGCCAAATCTGATGTCATTCTTCTTCTATTTGATCCACATAAACTTGACATCAGTGATGAGTTCAAACGTGTAATTTCATCTTTACGTGGCAATGAGGACAAGATACGCGTGGTTTTGAATAAGGCAGACCAAGTTGATACTCAACAAGTATGACAAATTAAATAAGATTGAACCTTTGTTTTTGACGCATTGTTTTATTTTATTGGTTTGCTAATTTTTTGTTTATTTCATCTTGTGTAATGGTAACATTTTAGCTTATGAGAGTTTATGGAGCCTTGATGTGGTCGCTAGGGAAAGTATTGAATACTCCTGAAGTTGCACGTGTGTACATTGGGTAGGTTTTGATCCATTACTTTGCTTACGACTTCCAAGAGTACTTAACCATTATTTTACCATCTTGTGATTTGAAATCCAAAGATCAATGACATTGTTGTAGTTGGAGTTTCGATACTTGTTTCATGTTATGTAGTATCTTTTGCAGAGATACACATGAATCATGAATCACTTAACATAATTGGATTGTTTCGTTAATTATTTTGATATTATTTTGTTCTTAGCAAATGCTCTTATGACTTTGACAGGTCGTTTAATGATAAGCCTGCAAATGAAGGATTTACTGGTCCACTAGGAAAAAATCTCTTCGAAAAGGAACAGAATGATCTGTTGGCAGATTTGCTAGACATTCCAAAGAAGGCTTGTGATCGTCGGGTAGGTTGCTAATTTCGTGTTATTTTGCATACGTGGTGCAAATTGATTGAATTGTATGTAGATGATATGACATACCATTGCATGCCTACATCGTTGTATTCATTTTTCAAATATTTGTTGTCATTGAACTTGTGCAGATCAATGAATTTGTGAAAAGAGCTAGATCTGCTAAAATTCATGCATACATAATTAGTCAACTTAAGAAGGAAATGCCAGCAATAATGGGCAAAGCCAAAGCTCAACAAAAACTCATTGATAATCTCGAAAATGAATTCGCCAAGGTTTCTCAACCACCTTCACTTGTTGTCTAATCTACTGTGGTTGCTTAATTTCTTAATTACTTTTCATTTATGTTATATAAAACAGGTTCAAAGAGAGTTTCATCTACCATCTGGTGATTTTCCCAGTGTTGAACACTTCAGAGAAGTTTTGAGTGGCTATAGCATCGACAAATTTGAGAAACTAAAGCCTAAAATGATTCAAGCCATAGATGACATGCTTGGATATGAAATCCCAGAGCTTTTGAAGAAATTCAGAAATCCTTATGATTAAAATGAAAAATGTTTAAACATTAACGATCATCGTATATGTTTAATAAATCAAAAAGTGTGAGACTCTTGATGTTTGAATAGTTATTAAAAAATTATAGATGGTTTTATTTTCATTGATTAATATTCATATTCATTATAGTTTTGGATAACCTTTGTAAAAACAGGAACTCCTATTTCTATTGTCCACCCATGAGCTTGATTGACAGGAAGAATGCTCTGGTGAGAGTGAGAGGAGTGGTCACTATGTGAGAATGTGGGGATATATGTATTTATAACAATTAACCACATTCTAACTATAATAAATTAATTTTGTCTGCCTCAACAAAAAAAAAATTGTCAAAAAAAAACTATAATAAATGAATAAATACTAACAAAGAATCATTGTAGCTAAATTATAAAATCACTCAAGATTTATAAAATTGAATGATAAAACATGGCAAACCAAAATTTTAAACTGGTCCAACATTCACATGGAAATGTATTCATAAACTCTTTTCAACTTGCAAGACAATCTCTAAAATAATTAGGTATAAAATCATTATTGTTTTTTTATGAAGTTATAAAATCTGTTAATAACACAATTATTATATCGTTTTATTCAATCATTAGAATATATTTATAACCATTTTTATTTTAAAATGCATATAAAATGTTACTTTGATCCAATGATACCAACTAGAAATCAGAAGAACAAATATAACAAAAGAAAAGCTAGCGTGTCAATAATTGTCAACTATAGTTGGCACCGTTTCTCCCCATTTTTAAAATAAATAAACTCAAATATTGAATATTCTACTTAGTACAATGATCAATTCACAAAATAACAAACAAAAGGAAAAATATTGTATGTATTTATAAAGACATTAAAAGCAAATACTAATATATTTGCAGAGGCAGGTAGAAGTCTAAAAATTCCTCAACAAAAAATATAAATTGTGGAGAACTCGAATTCAATTTTTGAGGAGAATAATTTTTTATCAAACTTTACTTATTTCGTAATCAAACTCTACTCTGAGAACCAGAGGCTAATACCAAAAATACACCCGGCAACAGACAAGAAGCAGCAACACAAGTAAAAACTTAATTTAAGCTAGCATTTATACAACATTATCGTGCTAACATTGATAGTTTTCAATTTTTACAACTACTAATACTTGCACAACACAATAATATCAACTTAAGAATAGACTTTACCAAGGCTTGACAATTAACATTTGTCAACAAATTCCTTCTAGAAATCAGCTCAAACATACGAAAACAACTACTTTGAACCCCTTTGGGCAGCTCTACCTATGTACATAAAATA
Source organism: Trifolium dubium (assembly GCA_951804385.1). Lineage (NCBI taxonomy): Eukaryota > Viridiplantae > Streptophyta > Magnoliopsida > Fabales > Fabaceae > Trifolium > Trifolium dubium. The sequence continues at coordinate 4,600,933 of OX638066.1, forward strand.
AATATGAAAATAACAATGCTCAACTTCGTGGATACATTGATATTATATTCTCAAACTGCTTTTAGTTGGTCTTGACGCATCCTCGCATAATATGGATTTGGATTTGTTGTTGTAAGCAACTTCACGCTTCACGCAATCAATATGTTAGTGGATAGAGATCAAACAGTCAAAATCGTTAGTGGATACCGATCTTGACATTTTCAATCCAATGACCATCAACAAGCTGACTACATGAATGCGTAGATTGTTGACTGCAGCAAATCCAAATCTCACATCCTATCAATGCAGTGGTATTCTGACTATTGGGAAAATATTAGTAATCTGCTATGCATCTTCCGAAAACGTGCATGTGGAAAGGAAATAATACTTATTCCGTAGTGTAGGATTTTGATTTCCCCATCGGTTTATGCCATTTCAGTAACGTGACATATATTTCCGTGGAATAGAAAGCAGGGCTAGATAATACTATACGGCTATGACATCGGAATTTTGGTTATCCTCGCATGTCATGATAAGACCTTCAACACCGGTCGGCAAAAGACCGCGGATCCATTGACAACCTGTTGAGACAGGCTCTGTTGGAGGAACAATCATGAGCACATTTTCGTGTCGGCGGACTACTCCCATCACACTTACTGTGCTACCTTCTTTGATGTACCTACACATTCCCCAAATTAACTTTCTAAGTACCAAATAACAAATAAAGGGGAAACTGTAAAGAAACATCTTGGAACACGATGAAAATAATAGATTAGACTCTTCAAATGTGCTACATATTAGTATATATTTTTAATGTGAATGAATCTGTAAAGTAAAGATTTTCTCCCTCAATGACTCTCAACATTGCTAACTAGTTGAACTCTTGAACTTTTTCGGACGATAAAATACATCGGGCGATGTTTCGAGCCGATAGTAAGAATCAAAATGATATTTAAAATTTGAGGGAATGTAATTTTGACCACCATTAAAACTAAAGTTTCTGCCATGAGAACAAAAATGAAAGTAGAGATGTGAAAGAGGAAGCAATTTAAAAATATTCAGAGATTATTAGTTCCTATCAAATAAACTCAAACAGTAATCCAATGAATAAGCATACCCTTCCTTGAGGCGCATTATTCGGTCATCAGTAGAGAGTTTGCGGTCTGCAAGCCAGCCTAGGAAGTTTGGTGATAACTCTCTGTTCTCCTTTGTTACATCAACAACAGTAGTGGGTTCTACAAAAGGAGCAACTTTGGCACCATAGCCTGCTTTCACTAATGCTCTTAACCCGGTCTGGAAATCAGATATGTAGAAGTCTGCTACATATTTCTGTTCATACAAAATTATAAAAGTATTACATCCTGCCTAGATCAAGCTCGGATAAAAGAAGAGGGTTGTGTTCAGTAGTCGACAGCCAACATAAAACTTAGTTGAATGTCTGTGACATGGATCAAATACTAATTAAATTGTGGTCAATATGAAGCGTAAGTGAGACAAACTCACAGCATAAAGTAACCAAATAAGTAAGATAACACCAACCACAGCAGTTTTTTGTATTAGAGAGTATATTGACTCTTAAAACCACCATGAAAATGTATACTCTTCCATTAAATGCACAGTTCAAAGATATTTTCTTGTGTGGGATAACAATAATCTAGTGTTTGGGTTTTTGTCCCGACAATATGATCCATTAAAAGATATGCATGTTAATTAATTTTATTAGTCCTCATATTTTTGGCTTCCATGTCTTACGTGGACTGTGGTTGCCAGCTGGCAGCAGTGAGGGATAATGGGACATGATCCTACTGAAGCATGTGATGGGAGGGCTCCTCAGTATTAATGAAATAGACCAGTGAGCTTTAGAGTAAGCTGCGGTAGCGTTTTTTCTATCCCTCTTTCGTGGAATCGACATTTTCAGTTTCATTTGACTTTGGTATTGCAATTTCAGTTTAATATTCCTTAATCATCAAGTCATTCTATATTTTACCTGCCATTTGAATCAACACATCTCCATCTGTGTAGCTGGTGTATAACTCTCATCCTATGAGGTACGGACTTAGACACTGGACACGACACAGACACGTCGACTTGGATAGTGAGAATTATATAGACACGACACCGGGAGACGCCTAATCCTAGGAGTGTTTGTGCTTCATAGGCAATGAAGCACATACACTATTTGGATTAGACGTGTCCAGGTATCGGAGACGTGTTGTGTCAACACGACACCGACACTTATAAGTCACACTTGTTATGTCATTTTCTCAAATTTTTATCCGTGTCCGTGTCGTATTCGGTGTCTGTGTTCGTGCTTCATAGTTCATAACTTCAAATTGAGTACGACCCATTTGTATCAGTATTCAGTACACATAATATAAAGCATCAATAAAGTAGTCGAACAAACTAACCTCGGAGTATCTAGAACCCCAAGAGAGGCAACGATGTTTAGGGTTTGCTGATTTTCCACCCCATCCTTTATATTCATATAATTCTGTGGAGACATATACACATCTAGGTACTCTTTGATAAGATGACTCCAAAGGAATACTTCCACAAGTTACAACCTACAAAAAGAAACAGGTTAAGTATAAAAATATATATCAAGGAATTGTACCAAAATCTTCCCCTCCCGTCAAGGTTATTGAAAATTTAAATCCATATTTTTTCACTTAAATCACTCTAGAACTACTTCCTAGGTCTCATATATAAGCAAAAATAAATCATTTCACACCCTTAAAGAAAAGTAGTTAATTGCATTTAATTTTCTCAAAATATTCAAAAAATAAATTGAACTTTCCAAAATGTCCCTCATGGGAACTGGTTCCATAAGAATAAAAGGGATATCAATAAGGAATCTCTCTCATATAAAAACTTGAAGTTTTTAGTGGAGAACAAAATGTCTAAAAAATGAGCATATGCTTTATAGGGCAAGCACATCAAAGTCAGTATAGGGCATTATCATCAACTAAAACAGAACAATCCTATTTTAGTACATCGTAGTACTAATGTAAACGATAAAGAAATGAAGTAATAATTAAGAGTATGTGAGTACATCCTAATCCTATTCAGGAATTAGGATAAAAATCTTTGAAGCAACGAAACCGCTGGCCGATTGTGTGTCCAATGTACAACATGACAACCACAAACATGAATACATTAAATTAATTTTGTCAATTTATTACCAATGTCCATGTCATGTTCGACGTAGCGAATTTTCCTAAGCTGAAGGCAAAATCTTATCATACAGTTGTGAGACTGACGATGTTGTGTGGGACAGATTGTTTGGCAGTAAGAACAAAGACGAGAATAAAATAAGTGTAGCAGAGATCAGGATGTGTGGAAAGATTAGAATGGGTAGGATTAGAAATGACAATATTTGAGAGAGAGTTGGCTTAGGTACATATCATAGAAAAGATTGTGGAAACTTGGCTTAGGTGCTTTCAACATGTAGAGAGAAGACCCGTACATTCCATAGCATGGAGAGTAGATCAGATAAAGGATAGTCTAATCACTAGAGGCAAAGGAAGATTTAGAAAAACTATAAGAGAAACTATTAAAAAAGATCTAGAGATTAATGAGTTGGATAGTGATATGATACATGAAAGAAAATTATGACATCGTTTGATCCATGCAATCAACCCCATTTAGTGGAATAAGACTTGGTTGTTGTTGTTGTTGTTGTCAGTTTTCATGCATGTGTATCATAGATAAAAACAACGAAGAATGCCGTAACAACCGTACTAGCATCATATATCCACAGTGTCTAGCAAAACAAATTCCTTGCCGCCCACGGAAAAATATTAGGTGTGAAGAGAGATTAAAAATTTATTTCTTAAAAAAGCTATACAATTCTACAACAATATGAATTTCCCTAAATATCACAAAGTAGTAAACCCAAGAAGTCAATGTTAATATCTACTTTTGTAAAACAAAAATGATTACATAGCATTCATTTTTGGTAATAAAGCAAAAAGTTTCTTAATTCTAATATTCTTACATAAGCAAATATGTGATCCTTTCTTAGTTAGTTGACAACATAAATGTACATCAGACATCATCATTATCCCTTACCATCTACACACCTAATTCAAGTGGTCACCATAATCACCACTTTTAGTCAAAAAAAGAAAAACATTCCCCAAAATGCAAGTTAACTCCAACCTTTCATATCATTCTTTTGCCCTACTATTCTTTTGCATTACCATTAATAGAACATATCTATACATCTATACTTCAAACTACATTTAACATATATTTGGTATCACAGTAGGTATGTCAGCATCACGGTGACCCGTCGTGATTTTGCAAAAGCTACACTCTGTAGCTTTTAAAAAATAACAACTGATCACCATGATTCTGTCATATTCACTGTGATACCAAACATACACTTAAGTGTATGTATATATTTTTTTTTAACAGAAGCAAAATTCACTAGCTTAAATACTGATATAGGACACTCCAATGAATGACCCCTACAAAGAACCATCAATGTAAATGTCAACTACCAAAGAAGTAGTTGCAATCAAACACCATGAGATGACAACTCCATTTGTTTGTCATATATAAGTATCAAAACCAAACCAAAAAAATCTCATACCTAACAATAAATTAATAAATTATTCAATATATAAAAAAACAAACCAACCTCTCCACACTTCTCTCATCTAAAAAAAACAAAAACTAAGAATAGAAAGTGTGGTCAGAAATAAACATTAAACAATGTAAACTAACTAAACACCACAAAATTAAAATAATCATAAAAAGTAATATACCATAAAAAAGATTAATATTATAATTAAGCAAAAGAGAAAAAGATTAAGAAAGATAATTACCCCAGTAACCTTAACATACTGTCCATCAATGGCACCTCTAAGTTCAGCATCAGGGTACCTTTTAACAAACCCTAAAAGCCCTTTTCTTCCATAAACACAATTCCAAATAATCAAAAACATAACAGGAACAATTATCCCTCCAAGTGCAAACAAAATCAAAGCTTTTTTCACAGCAACCATCAAAAAAACACCAACAAGCAAACACATTGCAACAACAACCAAAAAAACCCAAATCACCGACCTTGAAACCCTAAATCCAATTTTCACTTCATCACTCAAACTAGTCACAGCAGACCCATAAACCGTTTTACCCGTTGTCCCGGTTTGCTCCGACCGCCGGCTCACACCAATTGGCCCGGATCCCATTCCGACTGGACCCGAGGTAATCAACCCGGTCGGCTGTAACGCTATAGGTCCAGACCCGGTTGATTTCCTTGACGACATCGGAATTGGACCGGAACCAGTGTTCTTCCCGATTTGACCCGAATTGGGTCTGGATCTCGCCGGAGCAGGACCACTATTTGGATTCGATGATTTGGAATCAACTCCGGGGATATCTAACATTTTACCTAGCTCGCCGGATTTAGTCGGGTCACCGCCGGTGTACGGTACAGAACGTGACGTCATTGTCGGTGGTTGTTTTTCTTTGGGTTGTTCGGGTCGACCCGAAACGTAGAGTCCACCACTGAGCTTATGAGAAGGGATTCGAGTCCCCATTTTTGAGAAAGAAAGTGAAGAAGCTTTCAGAGAAGTTTGTTAAAATTGAAAAAGCGTTGTTGTAGTTATTGTGTTGTGTACACTGTGAGTTGAGTGAGTGAGTGAAAGTAACAACAACAACAACAATATATTTGTGGATATTCTGTCTCAAAATAAATGTCAGAATCGATCGGTTCATGTTTATTATATATCGAGATAAATCAAATAATATTTTTTTTGAAAGCGGCTAGAAAATCGACTTTTAAAGTAGAGAAATGAGATGACCGGAGTTCGAACCCCCGCCCCTGCATGTATAATGCGATGTCCAATCAATTGAGCTAAGCTCATGAGTTAAATCAAACAACATTTTAATCTTAGATACTAATATTTGCATTTACATATATATTAATAAAAAATACGTTTAAAATAGATTATGTCAATAGCGTAAAAATGGTCAACTATAACACTTATTTTGAGACGGAGGAAGTATCACTCCTTTTTATCGGTCATCTTGTATAAGAACTTATTTACTTTTTTTACAAAAATAAAATAATATACATTCAAATAGATAGATAAATATAGCGCATCAGATACAAATATAAATTCAACACTACTAAAATTATAAAGATTGCAAACAATACTTAAATATTATAAATTTGTTCGTAAATTCATCTTTTACTGTTTTAGCGACTCGTTCTTATTATTAATATATTTGTGGTTAAAAAAAAAGACAACTACAACATTTTTGAAGTGAGGAAGGTTTTTTTATGGAAATGACGTGTGTGTCCTTGATATATGATGACATGGTGTGTTTTTTGAGGGTGAAATGGGTAAATGATGAGTTTGTTGTTGGTTTATTTGCAGTTTCGTGTTACAAGTGTCCCCACGTTTTGTTTGTTTTTTTACTTTATTACCCTTTTTACAACTTTATGTATCTTTTCTTGCTTTCTTTTTAGGGCCTTATCTTCTAAATATGGTAGTAACAATGTTCTACACATCTTCTTATGGAAAATAATATATTAATGTTCTACTCTTAAGATGCGGATGATGATGTGCGCTATAGGATAAAACACTAGGTATTTGGTAAAAATTAGTAAGTGGATAGCATTTTTTTTTTGTCAAATAGTATGGTAAGTGTCATTGTTTAAATGTTCATCTCTTAAAGATAAATAAATAAACAAATAAAATATTTGGCTCAAATTTTAATTCTACAAAAAAATATAATATTTTTATCAACTAAAATATGTTCATAACATGAGACTATTTAATATTGAATATTTATTGCATCAATTATTATTGTAAAAATAAAATAAAATCAACTACTTATTATCAAAACAAAAAAAAAAACGGGTCAATTGGTGTGAGTCTGCGTCCGGGTCAATTGGAGCAAACCGGTAATTAACTACTAAACTAACCTTAAATATGAATGACAAAAATAAATATCTTTCATTAATATTTAGTTATTTTTATTACTTTAAATAGTTGAGAGAAAATTTATAAGACTCTAAAAATTGGTGAATAAACGGTAAATTCACAAAAACAAATTGCTAATGATTTTGTTGGATGTGGTGTTGGTGTTATAGATAATGATTTTGTTGGAATGGATATTTTGTTGGAATGGATGTGGTACTAGTGTGCCTTTAATCTAAGGAGCAGAATAATTATTGTGTTTGATGGTGAAAATTTTGGTCTCGACAAAAAATGAAAGAATGATGTGGTAATATTAATATATATTATTAACTTTATGACAAAGACATTGATTTAAATGGTAGATATGTGTGAAAATAATAAGTTTATTCACATCATTGTGATGGAAAATTTTCTTGAAGACTTGATTTTAAATTAAATTATGTAATGTGCAAATAAAATGGTGGAATGACAAGGAAATACAGTTTTATATTGAGAAAAAGGGTCCGGCCCAAAGATGAGCCACTTGGTTAAGGCCTTACCCAATAATCTAGGAGGTTTTACTTTTATCAAAACAAACGCCTCTTTTAGAAGCCCAATACACGCAGCAATATTTTGCACAGCCGGTGATTTTTGTTTTTCTTCAGGTAATTTAATAGTTAAAATTTTATCGTTGAAGGTGAATAATTAGATATATCAAATTTTGAATCCAGATCTTTTATATTACGTGCAAATGTTCAATCAACTGAGATAAATTGATGGGACAGCCGATGAATGAATTTATTACACTTTGTTTATTTTTGGCAAAATTACACTTTGTTGCATAAACATATAAAAATACCAAGAGTCTTCAAATACATATATATATATAAATACCAAGAGCACTATGATGAGATGGTAAGATATCTCTTCCAGCTTAATCAAAATTCATGAGATCGAAACTAATCTTGCAGCAGTGTTAAATTTTTTTGAGGGAGAGTTTTGCCATTATTTGTGGATTGTGATCCTACTCGACTCAAAATATTAGTCTCTGCAGTTGCGCACAGAGATACCCGATTTAAAACAAAAACATAAACATATAATCTACTTTGACCGTATTTTTTTACTAATATATAAATGTGAATATTAACATTTAAGATGTTGTTTGATTTGTCTCGATGGGTATTTTTAAGATATACAATTTTTATAATTTTAAAAATAGATAATTAAATATAATAAAGATCAAAGTTGTACGTTGATAAACATAAATTGATCAATTGTGACATTTATTTTGAGACGAAAGGAATAAAAAATACTAGTAGGCTCGTGTTAATTCTTGTGTCTTCTTTTATTTCACTACCAATATTTATATTTTTCTCTTCTTATTAAATTCAACGTCAATTTAAACCAATTAACATTTGGTAATAAGAGCTTATAAAAAAAAACGTTCGGTAATAAGACCATATTACTTTTTTTATTTTTTGTTTTTACCATATGTTTAATTTGGTTCGAGTGTCAGTTCTAAGATCAAGTGATCTCAGCCCCTCCTAAACACAGTTGCAGAGGACCGTATCGTGGTCTTCTCTACTAAGTTCAGCGTCAATCATCACTTAACCAATTAATATGGTATATTATTACTAGTACTATTGTTGACTCAGAAAATAAAATTCACATGTTTACATTTAAGATAAGATAAGATTCGGATCCATGCAGAAATTGAGCAACATTGATCCTGTATATTAACTGAGTAACAGGAAACAATATTCTACAGCAGCTCACCTACTACCAACAACCAGTTACCTTACCAGTGGTCTAAGCAAAGTAGCAAACTCATCTATCAAAGTATCTATCCATCCACCAAACAACCAGCAAGTACTGCGGCATTATTTGCACCACCAACCAGCTACTACATTCCTTCCACCTATTTCTCTAACACTCACACTAGGCTTGCAAGTTGGAATCTTCATCACTTTCTAGTTTCTACGGCTCCATTACATTTGACTATTTTACACAAAATAAAAAAAAATATAATTAAAATAGAATGATTGTTGGTGTATTTCTTTTCCAGTAATTTAATTTATTGGCGATGTTGTGCGGTAAAGAGTGTTGGATGGTGAAGAACCAACGCGAACATAAAATGAGTATGAGTGTAGTAGAAATGAGGACAAGTACATGTTTTTTTTTTTTTTGAACGGTAAATATAATAAGCGGAATACTAACAAAACATACCAAAATAATAACTGTCTGACAGAGGTCCTATTTTAATCTCATATTTAGAAATAACTTCCAAACTATCAAATAAGACATCAACCTGATTCAAAGGACATGGACATGTTGATTGTTGAGTTGAAAATGTGGTAAAATTAGATTAATTTATTGTCTATGCTAATTTCTTGATTTTTGAGTACAACCCCTACTTTAAAAAATATACAAAATTACTTTGTTTCTTTGTTTCTCATTACTATTCTATTTGCTTGCATATCTAGTAGAATTGGTCATTGAAAGTGTTAGCTGAAAGTTTAAAATTCAGTAGAATTAGTCAAATATATTCCTTTTGCAATCACAATGGTCAAAGATTAATTTCTATTCAACATGGATAAAAAAAACGACTTAGGACCAATATGCATGTCTCTACTCTATCACTTGTTGGTTCTTAACATTAGAACAAAAAATTGTTCCTTTGTTTCCCACGTTGGATTTGGTCTCAATTGGACTTTGGAGGAGAAAATGATGTTTAAAGATGGAAATTGGAATTGATAGCTTATTAGATGAGTTTTTTTTCTCTCAACAACCACTAAAACACGCTGCAAAATCTTGACTTATGTCTCAATCCCAATCATATAGACACTCCCATATCTAAGGTGTTGACCACAGTCAATTTGACCTTTTCTACGAACCAAGAAGGCAAGAATCACATCCATCACAAATCACACATATAACTAGTTAAGGTATGGTGGACACCATTAAGATTAAATAATCTCAAATAAGATTAACAAATCATACCGCAAAGTTAAATAATCTCAGTCGTGCTAACTCTTTTAATACATGTTTACATAAATTTGAAATCATTTAATACATTAAAGAATTTCAAACCACCTTATGGTGAGTTAAGATAGAAAGGGTTGTCCTATTTTGTATACTCTATATACAACACATGAAAGCCTTGTTTACGTAAATACTTTTGTTCGTCTCACAATAAGTGTTATTTTTAAGTTTTTTGTATTTTTTAAGAAAATAATTAATTTTGTTGATTTCTATAGTAAATTAAGTTTTTTTATTAAAATGCTCTTATTAATGATAGTTAGTGAGATTATTTGGTGAGTTGAAAAATAATAAATAAAGATAGTTTATTGAAAAAAGATTAATAAATATAATAAATGGATAAATAATAAACACTTATTGTGAGACGGAGAAATTAAGTATCAATATCCCTTTTTTTTGTACGAGTATCAATATCCATATACTCCTTCATTCACATAATATAAAAGAAAAAATAAAAATCTTATTTATTAAGAAAAAGTAAAATATAATTATTAAGAGTATGTTTTATTTTAAAAAAAAATTAAATGGAAAGATATAAAAACAATTTTTATTAATTGTTAGTTATAGAAAAAGTAAGAGAGAAAGAGTTAATTTTTCTTGAAAAAATAAATATTTCGATTTTTTGTCTTATATTTTAGAACCAAAAAACTTGATTTTTTTTTCCCTTATATTATGAAACGGAGGGAGGGAAGAGAGTATATAAAAAATACTCCCAGTATTTAAAATTGGGGTCATGTTAACATGTGCCCTAAGGGCACAAGTTAAGAATCTAAAATTAGAATTATTCTCTAAAACTTTGTGCATAGAAAACATGAAAAGTTTAAAAATTAAAGCAAATGTACGAAAATCAATGCAGATATTTCTTTATTTAGATCATTAACATGTGCCTTAGAGCACATGTTAACATTTCTCTTAAAATTGTTGTGAATCTTGTGATTATTGGTTGGGTGGTAGTATGAGTTACTACTAAGATTCATTCACTAGAACCAAACAAAGCCGAAAGGTAAAAAATTAATTGAAAGAATATTATGCTCAAATTTCATAATATAAAAAAGAAGTGATGTTGAAATTTGCAAGAGTATCATAGAAAGAATAAATGAAAATAGTTATATAGACCTCGAAGTCCTCCAAGGAAATTAAAAAGAGATTTTGGAGTGAAGTGTCAAATTGAATAGTGAAGTTTATTTGTTTTGCCTCCTTCGCTTAAATCGAAGCCCTTACTTTTGCCGACCTTCCTTCTTTGATCTCCACACCTACCCTCTTCTTATCTCTATCTGACATTTTCTCTTTAAAACATATGGCTACTAATTGTTTTTTAATAAAATGTTTAATCTCATTTAAAATAATTTTGATATGTTTAATCAAAATTATCTTAACCATAGTCCACAAATTTAAAATCAAATAATTTTGATAGTTGCATATAGATATAATTAAGTTGAAAAGGGATAATTCATCTTATACGTTCTAGAGATTTTCAGTTAGAGATTAATTATTATTAACGGCAGTATATAATTAAGTTGAAAAGGGATAATTCATCTTATACGTTCTAGAGATTTTCAGTTAGAGATTAATTATTATTAACGGCAGTATAAATTTTATAGCTATTTTATTTAATAAAAAAAATTATTTTTGATCTTACATGATCAAAAGGAATGACTGTTGGTCTACTCTATCGTGTAAGTTTGATGTGGGGTGTGTGCCTACAACATTCTAATCAATGAAGGTATGACACAATAAATACTCATTATTCCGATATCAGCCGTTACAAAATCACGAGGTTTTGCGATGGTGAAGAACGTGGGCCATTTGGAGTGGGCCTGCTCGACGCATGCGAAATTCGGCGCATGCAAAATTGAGCTCAATATTCTTTCTCATCACAATAATATAAATAGTAGATATTTGAATCTATCAGTTAAATGTTGAGGGTTTTTTAGTTTACCAAAACAAATTCTTAAACTTTTATAAAACAGAATAAATTTAGCTCATAAAAAGTTCATTATTTTTAAGATTAAATATGTATTTGGTTCTTACAAAATGAGGATTTAGTTCCCGCAAAAAAGTCATTCAAAATTTTTAAGAGTTTAAGATTAATTAAACAAATTTCAATTTTAACATAGACTAAAATTGCATTTAGAAAAAAAATTATAGGGCCTAAACTTAGAAGATCCCTATTTTAGAAACTTAAAACATGTATAACTCCTATTTTTATGTAACCCAAAATAAAAATTCACACGATCAACCACCACAATAGCAGTCGTCGTGTGTTATCTTACCGCACAAGAAAACAGTTATGTAGAAAGAGCATAAGCTACACATATGATGTCTCTAACCCCTCGACCTTGACTGAAGGAGAATTGTTCTGATACATCCAAAAAATCCCAAAATACTAGGGAATCGAGACAAAAGGTTGTTTATATATAACACTCATACTTTTCAACACAATGAAACATCTTTTACAAATGACAAAATCCCAAGAACTCACATATAGCTCAAAGCAAACAATACCTCTAAACATGACCTACTTTTATACATTTACTAGCCAATACGTTTTGTTACCAAAAATAAAAGCCAATTACATAAGGAAATTTTATTTCTCGTGCGCATATATTCATTGGTTGTATATAAATCCTAACGAAAGAGAAGAATTCAAATGAAGACCACTAAAAAGACAGGAGACTAGTTAATTAAACTTCCTGGCAAGTAGGAGCATAAAACAGTCAAATTCAAACATCTAACTCAAGGAAATAATAATGAAATTGGCAATTTTTTACCAACAATGAACATTATAACCACATGTTGAATGCTTACATTGAACAACCATTCAATAAATATCTAGCTAGAATAAGGAAATAAAACTGTTTTTACCTGTTTTCTAATTGACTTAAAATTATACTCTCTATGTCCCTAGACCGAAACTATTTAATGTCAAAACTCGTCATGAACACTCAGTGTTCCAACACACTCAGTGTTCCAACAGTACCCAAAATTAAGTACCAAATCTATTCATAATTTCTACAAAAGAAAAAGTAAAAAATCAAGAAATTTACAATTCCACACTACCCATTGCAACTATACACAAATTTACCAAAAATTTGGAAATAGAATGTGATACCATAGCATTTGTATCATCTTTAATACTAACAATTAAAACAAAATCTAAGAAGAAAAAACCATCACAAAACCAGAAAAAACATTTCTTTTTAAACATTACAAGATGATGATTAATGTACAAAAAGATATAACAAGAAGAAAAAAAAAACAAAGAGGTAGATAGAACTAAACCTACCTTAATTTCTTCTTCATTATAAGAAATTTTCTTCATTATTTTTCTTACAATTTTCATTTCATTTTCACTATCATCCCCAAACACCCCAAATTTTTTCACCAATAAAACCCACAAATTTTCTCACTGACCCCTTTTCTTCATCAGCAACAATAATAACCTTTTCACCACTTTCACTACTTGTTGTACTATTACAACTTTCACCCACCGATTCCAACTCACTTGACTCGTTCAACTCAGACCGAGTCAACTCAACCAAATTCTTTTTTTTACTACTATTTTCAACTTCAAACCCTCCTTTTTTATTTCTCTTCTCTTTCTTTCCTTTCCCTTTCTTTCCACCTTTATTATTACTCTTAGCTAACCACTCTTCAAAAGCATCAATTATCTCATGTATGAGTTGACGATTCGGTGACTCGTCCCATCTGACCCAGTAACTCGTATAACAACGGAAACAGCTACAGTTAAAAAGAGTATCATGATCGGTGGTTTTGACGGTGGTTCTTATTGGGTTGGTAGAAAAGTTAGTGAAAGTTGGTGGGGTTGAAGCAGATGAACAGTAGATAAGATAAGCTAAGACTTCTCTGTCTTCAGGTGAAAGAGAAGCTGCTAGGGTTAAGATGGTTACCGGAAGGAAGGAGAGTTGGTCGGTTATTACCGGCGGTGATGGATGAACCGTTGCTTTATGGTAGAGCTTCTTCATGGTTGAACAAAAAGAAGAAGATGAAAAAGTAAAAGATAGATAGAGAGAGAAAGTGTTTGATACTGTTTTTCTTAGCAAACACCGAACAGAGAGAGAGAGAGAGAGAGAGAGAGAGAGATTTTTGAAGTTTGAAGGGTTGATGATGTTTTTTTGGTATTGGAGTTGTTGACGTAGGTTTTGGGGTAGAGGGGAATGATAGGGTGTGATGAGGGACTTGGTGATATGATGTGGCTATGGCCTATGTGTACTTTGTTTCTTAGGTCATCTCCAAGTGAGGGTTTACCTTCATTGAGGTTGGCCCGATTATTAGAGACTTTGTTCGAATATAAAAAAGTTACTACGTTTTGAGATTTAAGAGACACTATATTGTAATGTATATTTACAACCTTTGATGTTAGGAACTCAAAATTGTCAAAAACAAAATATATGAATATATGTTGATTGTCAGAACACGCTTTCTCATATTTGAGCACTTTACTTGAAGCAGATTTGAAGATCGCCTGATCTACAGTAAAATTCTCAGTTGTCAATCCAACAAAACTGGAGAAACTCCAATCAAGTCCATGCATGTTTTCCTCATACCCATCCGTACACCAAAACATCAGCCAATCTTAACGTAGATCTCCTCTCTAGTGGGTCAGGCAAGAAGTTTTTTTTTTGATAAGCGGTCAGGCAAAAAGTTGATGGACACCTCTTTCTTAAAAACGCAGTTATAATTGATCTCAATCGTCCGATCATAAACCAACTGCCGAGATCGTAAACCAGCTGTTATTGATCAAGAGTTGAGATGGAGTATTACTACTCCTTGCAAACCTTTGGCTAAGTTGATAGATATTGGGGGAAGGGGGCTCTTAGAATGGGACCCACATCTATGATATGTCCTTGTCCTCTCTTCTGGGGGTCTGTTTATGAATCCTCTTTATTTATACGGATTTAAATTAAATTATCTTTACTGTGTCCCCCTTATGTCAGAAAAAAAGAGAGTATGTTATTGCCAATTCCTTTTTGGGTGGAAGCAGTTTGGATCCCCTGTTTGGAAGTAAACTAAAAATCAAACAAAATTTGGGGTGAGAAATCAATAATATCTTGCCCGACCCAACCCGTAATTTGATGTATTGAGCTGGTTGATTGTTATAAAATCGAATTCGGAGTGGCTCGTTCGAATTTGAATTCACTTTTTTCATATAAAATGTGATATTCTTTTTGTTTATTTTATGTGTATGAATTTATAATGAATTTTTATTTTAACTATATACCAAGAAGAAGAAAAAATTAAAAACTATCAAAACTTGTGATGACGATTGATAATATTTTTTAGAATTAAAATTTTATGATTCTCATCATCTTTAATAATTTATTATAAAAATATTCTAACTCATCTCATAAACAAAACATTCACTCATTATTTATACTAGTAAAATTAACCCGTACAAATGTATGGGTTAAAATTCAAAATTATTTTAATATATAATTAATGTTAAAGTAGATTAGTTTAAATATTAATTTTTGTAATTTAATTTAATTTTTTATATCTTATTTTTAATTAATGAATTTTTTGTCATATAATTTATGTTTTTCTAGTTACTTATAAAATTGATTTAATATTTATATTATTTAATTATAAAAAATAATTATATATTTAGGGATTTTAAATGGATAGAACATGGTGGAGAATGATATTCCACTCCCCGTTCTCAATAGTATGGTATTTTCTTTTTGTCCCCGTAAAAATTACAAAAATAATAGCATCTGTTTTAATATATAAGTATAAATATTGTCTTGTATAAATTACAAAATAAAAATGCACTCATGTTAACATGAGTGTAAATATAATTCATAGCTGGAGAATGATCTCCCACTTTTCGTTCTCAACAATGTGATATTTTTTCTCCCATCGCCGTAGCAATTTAAAAAAATATAGGACCTTGTTTTGATATGTGAATATAAAGTCTCATTTTTTAAATAAAAAAATAAGCTCTTGCATTAATATATGATTATTAATATTGATCCCGTGTAAATTATAAAGACATGCACTGATATTAATATAAGTGTAAATATAAGTAATGATAAAAATTACAAAAAATGAGTTTATTCTATTAATATAGGAATAAAAATATGTTCTTAATAAAATACAAATAAAACATAAATAATAAGTATGATTTATATTTGATACAACTTAGTAATAAAAAAAATGATCGATAGAAATGAGTTAAGTTTTGCATGTAAATAAAAGTTAAAAATTAAATTAATAAAATATACTTTTATTTGAGAAATTATGAATTTTTTTATCATAATAACATTTATGTAATAGTATATATTAATTCATACAACTTTATTTTTAAAAAATAGATACATATAATTGTTTGGGTACTTATATTTATATAATAGTATTTCAACATTTGAATCAATTAATTTTTTTATGATATATCATTAGTTACGATGATTAAAAAAAAGTTATGGAAACGTTATTAAGAAAAAATTTCTTTAAAAGTATTAATCTTAAAAAATTATTGTTATTTGTTAGAAATTGACTTGATTTACTTATCTTTATCCAAAAATTTTGTTTGTTTTTGTCTATAAGTGACTATTAATCTTAGTTATATAGAATATGTGTTTCAAAAGTATCTTTTAAAAAATGTCTCATAATTAAAAATGTGTCATGAGTGAAAATCAAAAAATGATACATTAAGGAATTCTAAAAAATAAAATAAAATAAATTGTAGCATAATTAAAAAAGTGTCATGAGCGGGAATCGAAGAGTGGTACATCAAGGAACTATAAAAAGTAAAATAAAATGTTTCATAATTGAAAAAATGTCTTGAGTGAGAATCGAATAGTGATACATTAAGGAAGAATTTGTTTGTTATGTAGATAGTCTCATAGTTTGCCGCATAGGTATATGGGTACTTGATAGCTCGCCACATAGGATTACGACCAGGAGAGAAACATCCGTAAATATATTATATAGAGATTTGAAAATGAATTAGAATCACTCGATATCGTAACTCGCACCAAACTTTACATTACTAAGATATCTTTCACTATAAACCAGAAGATATAAGAAAAAAAATCATTATTATCATTTTTATTCATTTCAATCCATAAATATTGACAGTATAAAATTATTTTACACGTGCATCCAATTAAATCACGCCATGTAAGCATTTGTGAAGATTTTTTAGGAACTAACCTATAAAAGTGACAATTTCTTGTGTTTTAATTAAATGTATGTGTAAAAAATATTTACACCGTCAGTGCATAACAATTAAACTCATAAACTATTATATATTTTTTTTACTTCAACTCATAAACTATTATATACAACAACTACAATAGACAATCTCAATCCTTCTCTCCTTCTTTGTATCCTATCATTTGACCAATAAATTACACTAGCACATCAAATCAAACAATTGTACCAGTATTATGTTTTTTAGATTTTATTAGTATCATGTCTATCAAATCGATTAATTTAATTTTTATAAGTTTTGAAAATAAATAATTTTAATCCAGTCTCAAACATAGTTATAAGATCGTGACCATTCATACCATATACAAAACTAATAAACCAACTATTATTTAATATAAACATTAAAAATTAAATTCAACAATCGACATTTTCTTCAATCACAACCTTAAATCAAAATTATTCGATCTTAATCAAACGACTCAATATATTACTTTCCCAAACAAACATTATTCAACATGAAGCCTAAAAAATTGACCCATTTAAATCCACGTGTCACAAATTAATTGGCCGAATTTCATAACAGATTTCCTTACGACCGTAGATGATTAAACTCAATAAACCGTATAAAATAAAATAAAAAAATTAACAACATAGTTTCTGAAGTGGTGAAAGAAGAAGCTGAACTCAAAATCGAATTCGCTTTCAATCGAATCGAAGAAGAAAGATTCATTTCATGGCAGCTTCAAAATTTCAAGCTTTTTTGAATCATCCAGCTGGTCCCAAAACCAGTTAGTTATTTATCTTTTTCATGTTTTTTGTTTATCAATTCGTTGTTTTTTTTTTCTCTTTGATTTTGCATTTTCGATCTTATATATTGATATAGTAATTTTTGGATTTGGATCCATGATTAGTGATTTATTAGAATGTTAATGTTTAATTTTGTAACCTAAGATTTGTTTAATTAGCTTAATTTGACTTATGATTGTTTGGTAAAAAATGGGGTAATTTTTTAGGGTAGAGGGTTGCGAAAGTTTTTTTTTTTTGAAGAAGCTAAATTAGCCCACCTAAATTGGCACCGACCTCGAGGAGGAGCACACTCCCAGGTCCCAAGCCAATACCAGAATACCAGAAGGGTTGTGAAAGTTATTGTTAGATATATTAGGATTTGGTGATTAGTCTCAATCCTTGATGATTTTGATTGAGTATGTTGCTTGTTATGTTTAATGTGATGGCTTGCAATTGCAATATGTTGATGCTTTGTGAAATGTGGACTTGTTGTCATAGATTGAGAATAATCTGAATAAACCATCAATTTAGGATTTGTTTGACGAAAAAGAGTGGATAGTTGGTAAGTTAGCTTGTAGGTTATAGTGAATAAACTAGCTAAGTTAGCGGTTGAATTAGTTTATATGAAATGACTTAAAAAATACAATTTGTTTAATTAATATTGAATTTTATTCAAGTAAGATGACATAGGTAAAATTGAGAGAGTCCCATGAGCCTAGCTGAGTTGGTAGGACATTTGCACGTAACGTGCAAGGACCGAAGTTCGAACCCCGGTATGCCCACTTTATTCACCTTATAAGGGTGAAATTCTAACCATTAGTCCACCCGACCAAAAAAAATATTGTGAGAAAAAAATGATAAGCTTTAAGCTATTAGCCTTTGTCTCTAATCTATACTCACTTCAATTTAGTCCCTAAACTATGTGAATATAATTAGTATTCTATGAAGTATATAAAATTCTTCAATTTAGTCCTATTATGAAGATGTTAAGTATCAATTGTAAAATATATATATAAGATAATTACATAGGTGTCGAAGGTAAACGAACAACAAGCTGCGCCGCTGCCCCTTTTTTTGAATTGCAAAACTAATTTGCTTAAAGACCACATTTACAGATTTGGGAGACACAACATTGTTTTGCATTACTTTTTGAACTCTATTTAGAAGAGTTCAAAAAAGAAAAAATTGTTAATTATTAAATTGGCAGATTTTAATGTACCGAAAAAAAGAATATTTTTTTTGGCAGATTTTAATATATTTTAGGGACGAATTTAATGAATTTTGTATACTTTATGGACTACATATTATATTTACATATAGAAAGGACTAAATTGAAGTAATTGTGATGTTTTAGTACTAAATTGATGGTTTATTCGTAGGAAATTGTTGGATGTTTGATGACTAAATGTAGCATAATGTATGCTTTTTGGAGATTAAAAAATAGTTATGAAGATTTATATATGTTCTGCACACACTTATTCATGTGTATGTGTATGTATGTCAATTGCTTTAAGTGCAAGTACCTAATAGATTACATTTTTTACCTGATTCAAATTGTTTTCTCTTATTTGCTTCCATTCACTAACTTTGTTCTCAAGTGTTCTCGTTGATATTGTGTGGACCTGTATCAATACATAAATTGACGACTTATTTTTTGCAGTTCATTTCTGGGCACCTACATTTAAGTGGGGTATCAGCATTGCCAATATTGCTGATTTTGCAAAACCACCTGAGAAGCTTTCCTATCCTCAACAAATAGGTATGCTCATGCATATAGAACTTCATGTAGTGTTATCTATTGCGGATTTCTCTCTGTCACACACGTGCACGCTTATGCTCATCATTCACATTCTGTAAATGTGTATTTCTGGATTCTCTGAAAGGAGCAGACATGTGCAAGTGAATGAATTTACGGAATGCTGAGTATTCAAGTTGCAAGCAGTTTTCAGCATATACTTTTGTGTATTGGGTTTTATTCACATTTATACGTTGCTGATTCCTTTTGTTTTGAACACAGCGGTCACAGCTACTGGACTTATCTGGTCGCGTTACAGCACTGTAATTACCCCTGTAAGTTTTTTTTTCTTTCTTTTCAATAACAGATTGCTTTTAACTAGTTCATGAAATATTGAAAAAAATTTGGACTGAGGATCATTTGTGAACCTTCAATTCAAGCAAAGTTTATAATTTCACTTTATTACCTTCATCACGACATGTGATGTGTGCATGTTTCTGGATTATAATTGCATCATTTCTTTTGCAAGAGTATGACATACTCAACTTGTAAGATCCTGTAACATCAAATAGACTATGACATGTTACATGTAATATGCAATTCAGAATATAAATTTGGATTCCGGATTTTTTGTTGCCTAGTTAAATCTTGCAATATATAATACAGTATAGCTTTCTTGGGCATTTATCTTTTTCTCCATAACCTTTGGTTTCTCCTAGACTTTAATTATTACCGTTTTTGCTTTATCTGAATTTTTATTGTATTTCTACTAATCAGCTCCCTCCCTGCATGTGTGTCTGGCAAGAAATTGAGCCATATGCTAGGCTTAGTGTTAAACATAGAGTATACAATAATTTGAATCTCGGTTAACGCAACAACATTTAGGTATTACTTTGTTGCAAGATAATTATTAAATGGACTTTTGGGTTTTGCTAATTTGTGCCCTTACATGTTAAGGAACCTAAAACTGGAAAATTTTCATTCAAAAAAATAATAGTTAAAAGTTAAACGCATGACCTTTTAGATGAATATGTCTACATTTAGATTGGAACCTGACATGTTAGCATTTGCCATTTCTTTTGTTCTCTGTGCAATACAAATTTTCACAATCCTGACATGTTAGTGGCAACTACTTTTGGTGTTGCAGAAAAATTGGAACCTTTTTAGCGTAAACGTTGCAATGGCAGGAACTGGCATATACCAACTCTCACGCAAATTGCGGTAAGTGATATTTATCCATGTTTATTTGAAGTTTTTGTGAGATGCTATTTGCTACTTTGTGATTTAATTTTCATGGCCCCAACAATATGTGGTTGATGTGGTTAGTTTGTCCCTTCCTGAGCCAAAAAATAGTGGGAAACTCAAACAATAGTCTTAATCAGTAATTATGAAGTCGACTTTCTTGAGAGGATCGGATTGAATTCGTCATAAAATCAAATTTTGACATTTTCCCAAAAAATTCCGAAGAGGAACGTAGGACAAAATACAATTACTATGTTAATTGAAATACTATCTTCTTTTGTAGATTAACCTTGTGTGATAGCCATTGATATATTTTGGTGTTATTGCAAAAATTGATTTTGGCACTGTTTTGTATCTCCATGATGATACGTATATTAACTCGTGATCTACTTCCCAGGAAAGATTATTTCTCGGAGGAGGAGGCTGTAGCAAAAGAATGATGACAGTGAATTTGAAAATATCAAGTTATCTGGAGTCTGATGTCCTGATTGCCATTTTCATGTTGAACATATATCTGATTTATAATTTTTTGAAGTTTGGTTCATTTTGTAGTTGGCAAAGGCGTACAATGCCGAATCTTCTCAATTCTGTGTATTTTTCACATGGCACTTGATTGTTGTAGAACTAGGAACTTAAGATAAGTGAGCAACTGAATGACACAGGCTCCTAATACATCTTGATATTTATTATATAGATTATGTCTTTACACCCTCGCATTTTCATCTAGATGCAAATTGACCATTTCACGCTTGACAGTATGTGTTTTTGTAGATAAAATGAATATCGTCTGGATTTAATTTGAGTTTACACCGATTAGCTCAAATGGTTAAAGTCGTTAGACTAAATAAAATCAATGGATGTTTAAGCTTTACAATGTGGATTACCAAATAAGTCTAATATAGTAATTGTGTAAAGTTTCAATTACACAATTCAATGTTTTTACTTAAGTGGTATGCATATACCACATACCACATTTCTTACATAATAAGGTAACTTCATGTTAAAAAACAGAACTACCTAGAGACAATAACACCACAAAGGAAGAAAAGACCAACAACCAAGAATAAAGAAACAAAGATAAAGAACATCTAAAAAGACATATCTAGACAGAGGGTGAAGAGAAAGCAAAGAAATAGAGGTAGTCCTTGTGGTGGTTGGTAAGACTCGGGAGTGGCTTCTGAGACCCATGGACGAGCAGCGGCAAACTTCTTGTCGAAAAAGATGACAAGAGACTTCTACCAGACAAAGAGATACACTCTCCTCTTGCTGAATAAATATGTCTTCTTTTATTTCATTTAATTAAATGGTGAAACTTATTAATCTAACGTTAAAGCGTGTGCATGATAAAAGACTTGTGTCAATTATACATATTAGACAACCACAAGTAGAAATTACATTCAACACGGTCTACCTTTTCATCAAACACAACCTTAAAACAATACCATTCGATCTTGATATAACGATTGGATTTGAGTCCACATGTCGCAAATTAATTGGCTGACTCGATGGAGTGAATCTCATCCGTCCATACATGATTGCACAACCGTACGTAGTCTAAATTGCGAAAAACACGGCCATGCATGGGACCTGGATTCAATGAATTCAACAGTAGGTGCAGTTATGCAGTAAGTAGACTTAGGCCCTATGATCTTGATCGGACGGTTATGTCAATTCCAAAAATTTATATTAAACCAAAATAAAAACCTGACTTAAAATTTAAACCGTCTGATCATGATCTTATGATTCACTATCGCTGACTGCATGCGGTCACGACTGCACTGAAACATTCCCCATGCCAATGTTATCTTATCTATAGCCTTCTGTTACAAAAAGTATGTCCCAAAGGAACATAATTTCTTAAGTGGTGGCAGAAGCTTAACCAAAGTCAACGAATTTGCTTTCAATCTCAGAGAAAAACAGAAGAAGGATTCATTTCATGGCAGCTTCAAAGTTTCAAGCTATTTGGAATCATCCAGCTGGTCCCAAAACAGGTGAGTCACTTTGTTAGTCACAATCCTTATTTCAGTATAGTTGAGTATTTTGCTTGCTATGTTTATTGTGATGCCTTGCAGTATCTTGATGTTTGATCAGTTAAAGTAGCATAATTAGGACTTTTGGAAAAGAAAAAAGTTCATGATGATTATTATATATGTCGTGGAAATAGTGTCGGATCAAGAAACTTATGTTGATGGATTTAGAAAGTAATGTTGGCACAACGTTTTGAAGGCTCACCAGAGACAAGTCAATCGAGTAGTCCATGAGTTAGTTCATGCAGCATGTTTCAACGCTAGTTGCCAATTTTTTTTATTATTGCCTACCTTGTATCCAAATTATAATTATGAATGAAATACACGAAGTTTACTTTGTCAAAAATAAAAATAGCGATTAACTACTGCATGAAATCAACGGATGTGATTAACTACTGCATGAAATTGTGTAGCGATCCATGTTATATCACTCTCTTTAAGTTAAAATACCGAAGAGATTACATTTTTTACCGATTCAAATTATTGTTTCTTATGTTTCCAGTCACCAGTATTGTTGTCAAGGGTTAATATTATCATTGTTGAACCTTGAACCTTATCAATGCATAAATTAATCACTTATTTTGTGCAGTTCACTTCTGGGGACCTACATTTAAGTGGGGTATCAGCATTGCCAATATTGCTGATTTTACAAAACCACCTGAGAAGATTTCCTATCCTCAACAAATAGGTATGAACAAACATTCGTATAGAATTGTGACAGCATTATGATCTATTGCGGACTTCTCTCTGTCTCACAGACGCACGTACGCGCTGTTGTTCAGTTTTCACACTTGTGGAAATTTGTATATCTGGATTCTCTGCAAGAAGGAGACATGTGCAAGTGAACGAATTTACGGAATGCTGAGTACTCCTGCTGCATGCAGTTTGTAGCATATATTCTCGTGCATTCGATTTTAATGACATCTATGCATTTCTGATTCTTTTTGGCTTTTACACAGCTGTTTTGGCTACTGGACTTGTTTGGTCGCGTTACAGCACTCAAATTATTCCAGTAAGTTTTATTATATCAATTAGACTATAACATGGTACATGTAATATGCAATGCAAAATCTAAACATGGATTTCTTTTGGATTCTACGTGTAATGAAAATTTCCACAATCCTGGTATGTTAGTGGCAACTGCTTTTGATGCTGCAGAAAAATTGGAACCTTGTTTGTGTAAATCTTGCAATGGCAGGAACTAGCATATACCAACTCTCACGCAAATTGCGGTATGTGAAATTTATCAATATTTATATGAAGTTTTTGTGAGATTGCTATTTGCTACTTTCTGATATTTATCAGTAATTATAAAGTTTTTGCTGATATGCATATAAACTCGTGACCTACTTCCCAGGCAAGATTATTTCTCAGAGGAAGCTGTAGCAAAAGAATGATGACAAAGAATTTGTGAATATCAAGTTATTTGGTGTCTGATGCCCTGATTGCAATTTTCATGTCGAACAAGTATCTGAATAATAACGTTCGGAAGTGTAGTTCATTTTGTAGTTGGCAAAGGCGTAAACTGTCGAATCTTCTCAATTTTGTGTATTTTTCAATGGTACTTGATTGTTGTAGAATTAGGGACTCAAGATAAGTGGGCGAATGAACATCAATGACTCCTGATATATAGATCTTGGTATTTATTATGTTTATAGATCCATCTACAAATTGACCATTTCCAGCTTCGCAGTGCGTGCTTTTGTAGATCGCTCGTAAATCGCCTATGTTTAGATAGAGTATACACCAACTAACCCGAATACGTCTAATACAGTAATTCTGCAAAGTGCGAATTACAATTCAATGCTTTTAAGAAGTATGCATACACCAACACCAGTAGATCTCTTACACAAGATAATCTAAGTAAAAAGCACAATTTTTTTTTGGTAAGTAAAAAGCACAATTCAAATAGGACAAAAAGGTTATACTGTAACAGGGATATAAGACACCAATAGTACAATTTCCTCAGTAATGTTATTTGAGCTTTTTCTTAAAAAAAATACAATCTATTTCAGCTAAGCATGATTAAAGCTTCCAAGTCCTGAATATTCTGTCTAAATGAGAATCTGGGAAAAAAATATTCTGCCCAATGATCGGGAAAATGTATACCATATGTTCTTGCATTAAATATTCTGATTAGACCAGCAAGGACACTGAATAATAATAAAAACATACAATGGGCATATGCCATTACAACAATCCAATCTAAACCAGTAAGGGAGCGAACATCCGGCCGGGGTGATAATTCACTCCCACCAGGCTATAAAGAGTAATCACTTAGTTTCATGAGGCCACCCTGTTCATATCTCAGTACCGCTTGAGTTCACCTTGCGTTACTGGCCGTCTTGATTAGCTTTTGAATCAGAATCATGATCTTCATCATGTGATGTCAAACCCAAACTCAAATCCAAACTTTCATTGAGATCTTGGCGTACTACCTGAGTTTTGTCCTGAGGCTGAAATATAAAGTCGTCATTATACATATTGAAGTTAAATAACTTAATATAAAGAAATTAGAACAAATATCTCTCGCTAGTTACTGCTGTGGACTTCAATTGAGTTGGTAACAAACACGACAATTTTGAGACATATAGAATACTATTTACATGATAATAATTCCAAACTACAAATTTTCAACTTGGGTAATGGCCGTAATGCATACTTGAACTATAAAACTTGCCCAAAGTCCAAAATGACAGACAAGAACAATTAGACTCAAACAAGAACAGGAGGGAGGGAAAAGAAAAACGAAGGTATCAATCTAATGATACCCAAGACATCAAACAGAATACAATGAGAATGTTAAGGACAATCCCCCAAGACTTCAAACAGTCATCAGAAGATATGTCGCGATTATTTATGACAAATAAGTTTTCTCAAGATTCAAGAACCATTTAGTTTAAGAAAAGTAGAAAACATATGTCGTCATTGATAATCACAAATATATCTCTTACTCCTCTTCAATTTATTCTTAATTTCAAATGAGTGCAAGAAATGATGAAAGCAACATTTTAGTGTATTTTCATCATTTCCTCTTGATCAAACTTTGATAAAGAAACAAATTATTATATCAATGAAAAAAACAAATATTTAAATCAAACTCAACATGTCCGAATTATAACTGCAATAACGGTTCCTTTATATCAATCTATGTGGGCATTGTATAGAGTGTGGGCTGCTGTTATTACATTCTAGAAAAATACATTGGTATGTAGATAAACATAAAGTAAATGAAGAGATGAGCAAGTGTTTACCTCGCTTTCATCCATTGGGACATCATTTATATCAGGTTTTTCATCCAAAGTCTCATTCTTGCTAGTTGGTTCTGCTGCACTTGAATCGGCCTCTACTGGATTAGGTTCATCTTCAACCTTTTCAGCAACCTCATCAATTTCTGTAGCCTCATTTTTCTGCTCCTCTAGTACAGCAACCTACATCATCAGAAAGTCCAAATTACCACCACACTTTCCCAATCCACACGACGTTTAACACAACTTACTAATTTATTATCATCCATCCAGATAATCAGCATCAAAATGAGGAACACTGAAATGATTTATCATAGTAGAAATGTGAAAGTGTAACAAAGATAACTTTAAGTTCCAGTAAGAATAGACAAGACTAGACCACAGGGAACCAAACTTATGAAGAGTGAATGACATTGGGACTGGGTCCCATCGTTGGAGCTGGATTCAGCTCATCATAGTTAGGTTCACTCACCTTGTTTGCCTGTTGGGTTCATTCATACATGCAAATGTATGCTGGGAGCTGTAAGGTTGAGACTCAATGCAACATCGATCCCCTTGTTTACTTGAGATGCTTAATGCATCTATGGAGTCATGTGCTACAACCGTAAGATTAATGTTTGGTACAGTACAGTGCTATATCATTTAAAAAAACACTGAGCTGTGATCATTGTCTCGTTCTCAAATTCACAACTATATGCTGGTTTATCTAAGTCTACCACAGAGGTGATTTTTTTGACTTCAACTCCATTGTAATACATAGTAAAGTTGTACAATTCAGGATGATTCTTATTATAGCTCAGAGTGGCAGATTCCATCTGATAGCCAACAAATGTGTTTGTGGGGAACATAACACACCATTGAAGATTGCACAAGCCAGTTGAAGCTGCGTTTCAACATAAGTGTTATTTACCGAATGAAACACTAAGGTAGTGTACTGGTGTTTGATAAGTGTGTTAAACAAGGCTGGACATATATGTTAGAACTTTGATGTTTTATAACGTAAAATAGAATTGGAAATGAAGTTTAAAAATGGTAAATTTTAATTCCACTAAAAGGATTGGTGAAGCGCGAGGACCAAAGAGAACAACACAAAATATTCCATTATGTTCTGTCTGCGTGCCACACACTGTCTAAAAAAGTAAAAACTCATAACAGTACAACACAGAACAATTCATGGGTTAGGTCTAAGTATATGATCACCATTTGTCTATTGTTTAGGAAACAAAATCGTTTTTTTAATAACTATTGCATTAATACCAATTCAAGCACAAGGTGCAGCCGAAATTGAGACATAAACTGCAGTAATTCTGCACCGACAGGAAAAAAATTCTAAGAGGAAATAGACAAATAGAACAAATGTAGCACCCCATTCAAAACAAACCAAGACCAACTAGCATGACATGTCAAACAACAGCACGTCAGCACCCTCCTACATTGACAAGGCAACATGCTACTAAATAGTAAATACCTCAATTTGAAACCCTATCAGTAATGCAGCGACAAATCACTATTTTTAAATCTAATAAACTCAAATGCATCAGGACTATTAAAAGTAGACAGAACCCCTGATCCTCGGGATTTTCAGAATATCAGTTTGGTCATGGATTAATGCCTCTGGACATTAAATAGCCCAAAAGGCCAAAACCTATTGCTTTTACCAAACAACTTTGCAACATTTGAGGACTAAATTGACATAGCTAATCCTTTAAGGACTAAATTGAGGATTTATAGTTAATTGTACGATTATATTTGTCTTATCACTATAATACAATATTGTGTAATATAACAATATACTAGACATAAACAGATTATCCAGGATGATCAATCAATAATCCTACAACATTTATTAGGAAACAAAATGATAATATGCGCTGTTTAGAAACTGAGACCAGAAGTCTATCCTAAGGCTTTGTTTGGATAACTTATAAATAATGGAACGGAGCGGAATGGAGCGGAACAGAATGGAGTGGAACGGAACGGAATGGAATAGATATTCCACTCCACTGTTTGGATATTTTACAACGGAGCGGAGCTAATTTTCCACTTCATTGTTTGGAAAGTGAACGGAACGGAACGAATTATAACTTGTTTATTCCAATTTTACCCTTTATTTATAAAAAATTAATATGTTGAATTTTTTACCCAATTCAATCATCAACAACAAAAAATGCAAAATTTCATATAAAAAAAAACAAAAAATGCAAAATATAAGAAACATATGAAATAGCATAACCGAAATTGAGATAAAAACAAACATGCCACAAGCAAGATTAAAAACTAAAACAAGTACGCTGTGTTGAAAAGAAAGAAAAACATGCATGGCATATCAAAAGAAAAACACCAAACAGAGCAAAGGTTAACAAGCAAGATTAAAATAAGGCATAGCAATTAGCAACGAGCACAACAATGAGACACCTGAAGTGTCAAAATATCTGCTGCACAACACATAAACGAAAACCAGAAAACTGGAGAAGAGGAGAAAGCACAGAGAAGAGGAAGAACAGCGTTGGAAGAGAAGAATGAAAATAGTTTAATGAAATATAAAATTAGAGGTAAAGTTGTAATAATAAAATTATTATGTTCCATTCCATCCTATACACCCCAAATTGGGAGGAATGGAAAATTGGAGGAATGGATGGTATTGGATGGAATGAGTTCCATCCCACTCCATTCCATTCCATTCATATTTTGCAAAACCAAACAATGGAATCTAATTTCATTCCACTCCATGCCATTCCATTCCACCCCTTACCATCAATCCAAACAAAGCCTAAGGATTCATTAAAAAATAACCCTATACCAACACAATAGAGAGGCCAATATCTCCGCATGAATAAAGACAATAACAAATTATAGAAAAACAATTTGGAAGATATTGGTATCTTTGCCAAATGGATCCTCTTTGTTCATTAGACTCTGTCTATGATGGCTACAAACACTATGCAAGGATATCATTCCTTTCCATTTCCACCAACATAATCCTTGTCTCCCTCCAACTCTCGTGATTCATATTCTGTAGCACTTTTTCATAGATAGTTGATCCACGCCACTTTCAGCACTAGAGAGTTGTTCTTTTATTCATCATACAAGTTGCAAACTTGCACTTATCATAGATTATTTTCCAAATCCTAACAAAAAGTACAACCATTTTTTTATAGGACTTCCCATTAGTTGCCTTTATTTTGTCACGGCAGCACTCAACACCTTTCACCACAAAGCATCCATATTTCCATCTCGCTACATTCATGCTAGAGTAAATTTCATTTCTTAAACAAAGAACGATATACCTTGTTCCTGATTTTAGTTTCATCAAACTGTAGGCTAACTTATAAAGAATCATAAATCTTGTTTCTAATTCTAGTTTCATCAAACTACAGACCAACAACTTATAGCCAAAGTTACACCGCAAAGTCAACTAAAAACTAAAATGTTCCTATACTTCTGTCATTCAGAAAGCCGCCAAAAAGACATTTTAGTATCTTACCAAACACTGAAATAAAAAATTAAGATTCCTCTCAATGTTTATCTTCCTTTTCGCCATTCTTTTTAATCACCATTATAAAAACATATTCTATGAGATAAATCTACAGCAGCCATAACTCAAAATAACCATGTACAACAATCTTGGTCAGATAATTGTCAATTCCATTAAAAGTGCAACAATTGACAGAAAGACAAAAACTATTGAGAAAATCCAATATGCACAAATGTGTAAAATACTTTTATCCAATAGCAAGCATAACATATTCCACCGTCAAACCACTTCACTACACCACACTTTAATAATATGACATGGATAAATGCTTGATTTCGGTTGGATATGAATGCCACTTCTAGAGTGGCCAAAATTGATTCTGGAGGTGCAAAATTGATTCTGATATGTTTAGTTTCATTAAAGTCAAAATGATTCTGACTCCATAATTGATTCTACTTGAAGCTAGAAAGTGTAGCTTCTGATTCTAGAATTGATTTTTACACTCAAATTATTTATTAACTCACTTATATAAATGTATCCAAATATAAATCACTTTGGTTTTGTGGTGAATTACTCTGTAATATTGATTATGGTAAAAATTGATTTGAAAATAAAGTGATTTGTGTTTGGATATATTCATGTAAAAGTGAGTTGAACAAAATATTCGAGTGTAAGAATCAATTCTAGCAACCAAAAGCTACAAGTT
Source organism: Trifolium dubium (assembly GCA_951804385.1). NCBI lineage: Eukaryota > Viridiplantae > Streptophyta > Magnoliopsida > Fabales > Fabaceae > Trifolium > Trifolium dubium. Next base: position 4,631,263 of record OX638066.1, read on the forward strand.
CTAGCTTCAAGTAGAATCAATTCTGGAGGCAGAACCAATTATACTTCTGCGAAATCAAACAAGTCATAATCAAACATACACGTAAATTCTACCAAAATCAATTTTTTTTTCACCTCACAACCAAACATACACGTAAAATACTTTTACACTACATACCATATAAATTAAACTCAAAACAATTCAACCATTAAATACACAATCAACATCCTTAATTATCAATTCCAATTCCCGTACACTAAAACCCTATCAATTAATCTAATAACACTCTAAGCTAAACTCATATAACAAATAAATAAAATTAAAGGAGTGCATTGTAATTGAAATACCAGAATATAGGCTAAACTCAATTCTATTAAAATCAATTCTACCCAACTCAATTCTATCAAATTCAATTATGTTCACTTCACCGTCAAACCAAACACACACTATTCAACTCACTCTTATATGAATGTATCCAAATATGAATCACTTTATCTTCAACTCAATTTTCGTCATAATCAATTTTTTTTTTGACAAATTCGTCATAATCAATTTTACATAATTAATTCTACCAAAATCAATTTTTTTCACCGCACAACCAAACATACACGTAAATTAATTCATCAAATAACAGTCTAAGCTAATCATAAAACAAATAAATAAATAAATAAATTAAAAGGAGTGCATTGTAATTGAATTACCGGAACATATTTAAACTTCCTCCGGGGAGGCTCTTCGACGATCTCCGGCGGCGCATCCTTAACATTTCCGTTACCGTTAGCGTTATTCTGGCTTTGAGTGATTGGAGTCCACTTATAAAGAACAAGATGAGAACCGTTATTGCCGTTATTATTATTCGAACCGTTATTGTTATTGGCGTTGTTGTTATTGTTGGAATTTGAAGAAGGTGGAACGTGAACCCATTTCTTCTTCCATTTTCGAACCGGTCCAGTGAAAACCGTTGCCGGTCCGTATCGGGTCGAGGACCGACCCAACCGGGCCCCAACTCCTTCCATCTAATTCTAACTAACTAACTAACTAATCAGATCTGTTTTCCGATGAGTGACTGGACCTCCGTCCGATCCAGTTCTAACAATTTTTTGGATATTTGGTTTTTGAGCTCTTTCTTTCTATTGCTCTTTGAAAAAACCCTTTTCTTTCTCTCTCTATCTAAATTTTGGAGTATTATTATTATTATTATTGTTTAGTTTTCAGGTTTTAGGATGAGTTATCCAATGGCTCACATTTTTTGTTGGGCCCAATCATGGCCGTCTACAGTTGTTTGAATCCTAGACCTTCTATTACTCAATTTATGTCTCACAGCTTTTACCATTTGAGTTATGAGACTGAATAGAGGTGATTATTATTTAATTAAATACTAGTGATTAATTTTTTAAGAACATGTGTTTTTTTTATTGTAAAAAAATCATGTGATTCCTAGAGGATGGAGATCCTAGTAATTCAGAGTTCGGATGAATTCTGATATCAAATAGTTTCAGTCCTCTCAACGAATTTTGGTATCAAATGGTTTCAATCTTCTCCTAAATATAGTTGAGAGATCAAAACATGGTAATTACTCTTCATTAAAAGAATTTTCAATTCAAATAAGATTATTTCAAGTAGAGGGAACATATAAGAAATAAAAATGAAATAAATTGAGGATTCAATACATTGATATGTCCTATTTGAAGATTAACCACTAGCAAATACATATTAGTTTGTCCCTTACAAAAAAAAAATTGTTTTGTTTTCATCACCAATTTAATCTGATTCGAGGTCAATTCTAACTTCAAGCAGTTTCATTCTTCTTCTAAACACAATTGCAAGGATTGAACTACAATTCTCTCTTCTAAATCCAACATCAATTATCACTGCATCAACTAATGTTCAGTGTCCCCTAACAAATTCTACTCGAGAAATTTTATAAATAAAATAAAAGGTATTTGCTACGCTGTTGATTAAAGAACAAAACTCTTTTTTTTTTAAGTAAGTTAAATTAACCTACCTAAATTAATCTGCTTAAAAAAAAAACCACCTAAATTAACACAGGAGAAAAGAGAGCGGATCGCAAACCATAAATAACTAACTTATAAATTTGTCCGTAGATGATATTTTTAAAGTGATATCATATGGTTTGCCTGCATTATACCTATAATAATTGGGACATCTTTTTATAATACAAATTTCTTTTGATAAGAAAAAATATGAGGAATTTTTTTGAAGGTCATTTAGTTTCTAGATATCGCAATTCATACTCTCTTAATTATGATGTTCTTATGTTAAGGCTTAAAGAATATGGTGTATTTTTCTGGTTGGAAAGAATATGGTGTATATTACTTTTTTTAAATTTCACCATCAGTTTAATCTAATTCGGAGGTTAGTTTAATCATTGATATAACTTATATCAATAATTTTTTGTCAAAAAATAAATAAAAATACTTATATCAATTAATTCATTTTTTTACTTCAGTTATATAGTTGCATATAAGCACAATCCTATACCATCTTATATTAGGAGAAGTTCACTCTAATGTAGTTGCTAACGTCCCAAAATATTTTATAAAATGTGTACTAATTTCGTAAATTTTCATTCATATTTTCAACATGTTTGTCGTCATTCACATATGTTTTGTAAAAACCTTTCAAAAGGTCACTAATCACACAAGTCACAAGTGCTCAAAGTTGAGCAAATTTAAATTCGACGTTCTTATATTACAAGTTATTTTGATAGACAAATTGTGATCTCTCATCTCTAGCACACTCAACCGCAGCATGAGCCGCATGCAGGAAGTGAACCTGAAAGTTCAATAGGAATAAAACATATTAGCATATGAAAACCCGAAAAGCAAAATAAACATTGATGTAACCAAAAGATCAAAGCAGTGAAATATAAACTCACTATGGTCACCTCTCCGAACACTGTCTAACCCACGGACGTTGTCCAGGCCACCTCGAGGAGGGCCCCGAGGACCGCCGCCCCCACCACCACCACCACCGCCACCACCACCTCTAGGAGAACTGCCGTCCAATTTCTTACCTTTCCTGTAGTTATCTGACTTTTCCATCTAAATTTTTATGAAAACATCAAAAGAGTACATCAATTTGGTAACAAAAGATCTATCATAAAATCTATAATAGATATCAAGAAACATATTAAATACCGAAATCATGGTTTGAAAAAACACGCCTATGAAGTTCACAACGGCCCAGAAAAAATCTGTAATTGTCTTGAGCCGCCATAAAGTCCGCTTTGATTTGATAGTACCTACACACAGAAACCCACACAATCATTTTGTGGTGTTAAGAAAGAAATAATGCATATACAGGTTTATTTTGAATTCAATACACAAGCTGAAAAACTATGATACATGTTACAGAAGTACAATGTAATATTCTAGGCATCAAGTTCTGAATCACATTCACAAGTCACAGTAGCATAGCTGATAGTAACCTTGCTCTGAAGTTTCAATCAATAATGATATATCCAATAATGCAATGGGATAGATAACTTAACAATATGAGGCTAAACACATTGTGTGTGATGACTTAGGTTTGTAATGTTAAATTCTTATTTAAAACACTAAAAGAGGCACACAAAATATCAGATTAGCAGAATTAATAAGCATAAACAATTTAATATGTCAGATAAGTAGACTTAATGAGAACTCAGAAAACCAGTTCAGCAGCCTTCTGTAGCAAACAGTCAGTAAATGTGAGAAAGAAAGGGGGAAGTGGAAGCGAAATAGAAGCAGCACATACACCAAACCTAAATCTATATTCTACATTACTATATAAAGATTTAATAATATGATAACGCATTTTGCTTTTACCAAAATCCTAATACTTGAGTGACTAATTTAGCAAAATTAAAAAGAAGAATTATATCATTATCCCTTTTAGAAATATCAAATTACAAAACAGTTCCATAAGAATATTATTTTGTAAAATGAGTAGAATATATAATGTGTTAGAAAAATTAAGCATAAAAGCGAGTTAGACAGTTAGAGTAGTTAGGACTATTTAGAGTAGCTGTTTAGTTGGAGGAGATATCATATATAAATAGCATGAATAAGGATAGAAGAAAGAAAAATGTACATTTGATAGTTATATCTACAGGAAGTAATCCATTGTGAAGGGCAAATTGATACAAGAGATTTCTCCCTCCTACTCTCAATCATTCACCCAATAAAATTGTCCTTTTGATTCATTGTGTCAGTTTTCCATTTCATTTTTTGGGTTCTTAACAAATCATTCTGCCTGTTGGATCGCTTATAACAGAAGAAATGTAGAAGAACAAAGTGTTATTGAAGGGGACGTGCAACCATGAGTTATAGTGACCTTCAAGAGAACAATATCAAGATTTAAAAGATGTTGAAACAAAAGCTGAAGAAGCAAGGAACATGGCTCGGAAACACGAAGGTTGGCGTGGCAACCCGGTGATCAAGAATGATGACTAATAAATTGGAGAAGCCAAAAATATGATGCGTCAAAGAACAAAAAAATAATCCAAAAATGGTTGGTACAAGAAAATAGAAGGAAACATTACTTTTTATAAATGGAGAATCAAAATGGTGGTGATGGCGAATAAATTGGCAAGTGGAAGCATAGTTAGAGAGAGGATTCATGGATTAATGTAGATGAAGAAATTTGACCAGTTGACGTAAAGAGTCAGCAGAGGTAAGATCAAACGCAAAAGGGGTTATGATAGTCATGTTTTGGTTCACAAGGGGAAGCAAAAGTAGACAAGCATACCAATTTATAGTATTGTTGGTAGACAAGCAGCGACTCACCAACAGATGTGGCAAAGAACAGTGCCCATACAGTGGCAGATGTTTCACTAGGAACAAAGTTGAGGGTGAATGTGGATGGGTACCAACAGTTTCAAAATAGCACAATATGCTCCCAGAGCCATAAGCCCATAACTACCGGGTCTATCAGATCAAAATTTTCAGATGGTAGTGGGCAATATCTAAGTTACACGAATACAATCATGCCCCAACTATCATTAGAGCCAACAGACACCAACAAACATGTGGCAGCCAGTGTGTCATTGCCAGCACAGCCACTATCTGCATTGCACATTCATAGATGATTTGGGTCTGGTGAAGAACACAGATGAAGCTACACACACATTAATCTTATTATTTAGATTCAAGATACAGAAGATGGGGCATTGCAAACCTGCCAACTGAAGTTAATTATTGATAAAATGGACCAAAGCCCATGGCTATAGGCAAACATACTGTAATTCTGAAATAAAAGATGACTACTATTTTCATACTCGAGCAGATTGGTATGATAAAATTATGCTTTTCTTATGATTCTTTCTATCAATTTTCGTTTTCTCTCTGGGTTCCGAACAGTATTATTCTTTGCAAAGGCAGAAAGATATAAAATCAAAGACAATCAATGATATTAATACTACAAAGCTCTTAATTCGTTAGTACATCTATTAAGAGTGTTCCCTTTAAGAGATATTGACCTGAACACCAAATAGAGGCCACAAAGCCTACCCTGCTTGATATTGTTATCAAATTTAAGAGCTTAGAGAAATGCTTGAACAAGTTAAGAAAAAATATACAGCAAGTCACATTTTAACCTTCCCCTCCTCGGAATGCCCTTGATATTAATCAGGAAAAATTGACCAAACAATTTTAACGGCACACCCTTGTTTCACTAATAACACCAAATAAATAACTGCCTTCACATGGGAGAAACAGTGATTTTCTACTATTTTGTCTTCCTTATGACAACCACCGTCCCCGACAAATACTACCTAAGTGTTACTATCATTATATCGGACCCAAAGTAATGGAAAGCAACGAAACTAGTAACCTAAAAAAAATATGGTCTTAGTTTATGCTGCATCTCCAAAATTCCCAGTATACTAAATAAAAATGAAAACACCATCCACAACCATTTTAAGTCAAAATTGAAAGCCCTAGCGAGAGAGCTGAGCTCCACAATATCTACAAAGATATGACTAGTATGCGCCTATTTAAATAATCTGTTTCACTTTCAGCCAGTTAATTTCATATGATTATTAACCACTGGTTATGCCTTTCTCAGCTTTACTATAATTAAAAATTATATAAGGAAATAAGAAAGTCCACAACAGTCTTAAAATACAACTAGAAATCATAGGTGATTATGTTTCTTTCTATCCATTTTGTTAGACTAAAACATGAATGCAACTTTGCCCAAAGACCTCAACATAGAAAACTGGAAAACCAGTGAAGAACTATACAACACGAACACTAACACGGACCCTGGACTTGACACCGATCCTAACACCGAATAATTTTAGAAAATGACATATTTTAATGTAATTGTTTGTGTCAGTGTCTATGAAGCTCGGACGCTCCTTGGATTAGGCGTGTCAAACTGTTGGACAAGTGTCGTGTCCAACACCTACACTTACAATTACATTGAATTATATCACTTTCTAAAAAAATTATCCATGTCAACATGTCAGTGTTCGACTGTTCGTGCTTCAAAGGTCGGTGTGGACAAATATTCGAGGATACTCCTAATCTGAGGAGTGTCCGTGCTTCACACATGACGAACATGTTTAAATGAAATTACTATTATAAATTTCATAGAATTATTATTATTATTCAAAATTAATAAAATTTGAACTTTGAATAAACATTTACCAACATGATGATGGTCCTCGAAATTTATATATTTAAGAGCTTATTTTGAATATAAAAAAGGATCAATTCAAATCTAAAAACACCAGATCAGAGATTCTATATAAAGGAAGGTAAAATCGAAGAATCAAAACCTAATTCCAAAACAGTAATGAATCAAAAGAAAGGAATGGAAAAATTGAGAAGAGTATGATGATGATACCTCCTTCAACGTACGCCATTGAATTTGATCTTTGACGGAAAATTGAATCGGTCGCTCTGAATTTGTGGGATGATTACAAAGGGGTGCCGGTTAAGATAGGTTCTAACTTGTTCCACCAGTTTTATACAAATTAGATTTGTCTCCCTTACTCAATTTAATATTACGATAATTCCACGAAAGTCTTTTGTAAATATTTTTTTTTTTGAATATAATTTGTTTTTTAATCTTATGCTTGTTTATCGAATTACTTTGACAGCAATAAGGGCCCGTTTGTTATAAATTATAAAATAAGTGATTTTGACATTAAATAATTTAGAGATTATTATTTAGAGATTTTACAAAAAATCAAGAGCTATTTTGTGTTTGTTTACCATTAAAAAAAATTACTTTTTATCAAAAAATAATTGTTAACGTGTTTGGATACAACCATATAAAAGTGATTTTGCGTCACAAAATTACTATAAATTACAATTATCTGAATATAATATATCATATAAAATAAATATATGAAAAATATTCATGTTCTTGTTTTTCATTATAGTCATATGACTTTATAAGTATTATGTATGTATAGCTATAGAAATAAAACTTGTTTCTAAATTTTATCTTATAAAAATAACAAACAAATCCTATAAATTATGAACAAGATATTATTGGAATATTAGAATAATATTAAGGATATTTTTGTCTAAATATTTTTGACACTTGTTTTCTCTTTCCTCTAAAAAAAATCTATAAAAAAAAAACTACTAATATCAGCTTCAGATTTTTAGCAGTTTTTAGATTATTTTCATATTCTGATTATTTTTAAAAGTTATAACAAACGGATGTTATTTTTTTAAAAGTGATTATATTTTAAAAATAAGTGATTATTTTCTAAAAAAAAGCTATATCAAACGGGATGAGCCTAATTTAATTTTTTGTTAAAAAAAATTAATAATAATTCAATTTCTATAATATTTTATAAAAATTTAATTTTTGTTTAAAATTTTTTATTCTAAGAACTATAGTTTGAATTTCATTAATAACAATAATTCAATTTTTATAATATTTTTTTAAAATCAATTTTTTTGGATATTTGTTAATGTTGTCAATAGATGAAAACATATAATCCAGAATGTGTGGTTGAGCGGTTAAGGTTCATCCTATCTTAACCAAGAGCCGAGAGTTCGATTCTCATTTTGGTACGGAGTAGTTTATATTGACACATCTAACGGTGATAAACAATGACTCATGGTAAACCACATCAAAAGCAACTCCACTCTAAAATTACCCAATTTACAGTTTGACTACTCCTTTTATTCCTACTCCCCCTTTTATATCCATCCGATCAGTAAACAATGAACGGCCACGATACATTTATTTCCTAACCTCAAACCTCCACTTCGATTATAAATACAAACCTAACCTTCAATTCAGTTTCATCCTTTTTTAGGTTTAGGGTTTACGGCTGATAGTTCCACACACAGATCTAAAACTGCAACAAAATTTTCAATTTCTTTACTTTAGATTTCTCATATTTCTCAATTTAATCAACGTTTTGTTATAAATCTAATCTTATTTTTCTGTATTTTGTATTCAATTTATCTAGTTTATGCTACATTGTACCGAGAAAAGGGTGGTAACAAAAAATCATTACCCTTAATCTTGAATTTGCCATTGTGGCTGTAGCTAAATTAAATCGAAGAAGCTTTACTGGCCGGTTATTGTTTCTCTGTCAATAAATCTGCTTACCGAGTTTCTCACATTTTTTTCACTATTTTTGATTTTGTTTTTATGTGAGAAAGGAAGAAGAAGGAAAAAAGAATTTGAATTGGCTTTTTTCGAAGATCTTTCTCTTATATTGAACAATTGATTTTTTCAAAAGGGTAACTTTCCAAGCAATATGTTTTGATTTTCTAGCTGTTTGCGTCTAATGTTGCCTACAGTTGAATAATTTTTATTTGTAGATTATTTTGCTTTCTGTTTTAATTAAACCTTTGTTTATTTAATCTTGTTTAAGATTCGGATTTAGTATTTTAGGTACACTATAGTGGGTAATTGTTAGACTTTGTTATTGGAATTTATAGGTATTTTGGTTGTTTCTTGGTTCAAAGAATGAATATGCCTTTATTTATTTGGTTCAGCGAAAAAACAGACCCAAATTGAATAGGTTGATCAAGAGTGAGAAAAACTGCAGTTTTTTCTCTGGTTGGCGTAGTGATTATGTCTTTTCTACCGCAGCAAAGTGCTTGAGACAGCTGCAACGGCGGTAACAGCCACAAATTGTTGTGGTAACAGCCGCCTTTGCTGCGGTAGCAGCCCCCTTTGCTGTGGTAGCAGAGCTGTGGTCTCTATGACAATTGGAGATATAGTTGCAACTTTTCCCGCTTTTACGGACAAATCAACCTTTGCGATTTCTCAATTCCTCTGATACATCCATGGTCTCGGAGATGTAATCGAAATTCACCTCCAATATGGCGCAATAACTGGATTAAGTTTCCAAACTTATTACAAGTGTTATGGTTATAACCTTAGCTAAATTATGCTACACCTTCTGCAAAAAAACAGAAATCACCAGCTTCAACTTACATGTAACATCATAGAATCAATTGGTTGAGACGGCCTTAATGGCCATAGAGACGGTCAAAGGAGTTTCATTAATGATATTTTACTTTCTCCACCTTAAACGATGATATTTGATTCTTCATTTTCCATTGTTTTTTTTATAAAATTGGTGTACACTTTAAATTTAAACTAAGACACCAGTCACACCACCAAAAAACAAGTAGATAGAAGCTCTGCGCACACAAATGTTCTTACTAGTTAGGTATATGTCCCTTGACTTGTATAGACATTTTGTAAAAAACTTTGAAAAATGAAATAAAAAACAAAACAAAAACTTGATAGAATTTTGGCAAGTGTACCAATTATATAGTCAAGTAGTAAAATACTATCTTCGTCTCAAAATAAGTGTCATATTTGTCAAAATTGTTTGTCCCAAAATAAGTGTTATATACTATTTATAACATTAGTTTTTAGTATTTTATCCCTTAAATCAATAATTAAGAAAGAGAAAAAGAACACTTAAATATTTATTTTTTTATATTCCAATGTCTACTACTAATATAAAGGTAAGGTATTTTAGTAAAAATAATATTTTCTCTATTTCATTTACACACTTTAAGACACTTAAAATGAAATGGAGGGAGTATCGAATCCACAAGGAATGTGTTATTAACTCAATGCAATAGAACTCATACTTATTGGTAAAAAGTAACAGTTGGGGGGTTTTCATTAAGTTTGATTTAATTGGTAAAAACAATGGTTGAATTGATATTTAAAAGGGCGTTCGACGCTTTGGGTTGTTATACAAATTGGTAATGATTAAAATTCAATCTATGTACTTCAAATGATTGTGTTCAATCTCTTGATATACAATCCTCTCAATTAAACACAAATCTCTAATCTCTTTGGTAGATTTGTGTTCAATTGAGGTTTTCAAACAGTAATTTATGCATCTCAATTATCAATTTACTATGAAAATAGACTTTGATGATAGATCTAAAATAGTGATTCAATTAGTAGATTCCAGGTGAATCAGTTCTATTTAGCAATAGTTTGGTTCATATAAAACATTAATTGTTTGGTTCTTGTTGACTGGTACAATTTAGTTTGATTTGATATTTGGCTGAACCATGAACAGTCCTACAAACCATGGATGAAAAATAACCACGCTTAAATTATTTTAAACGTTTAAGTGATTCTCTAATTAATATCAAAACAAGTCCCTAGCTCTACCAAAACAAGCAGGCACACGATGAAGGCTACTACACATGGAGCAAATGCCAAATACTCAGCTCTAAAGCACAAGCACGAAGCACCCACAGCAAAATAACTAGCACAAAGAAATTTGAATTTGGCTCGGAGTGAAGGAATAGTGACATAGCCAACCGAAGATAAAATTCAATACAAAAATGTTATTTAAACACTTTTGCAAACACCAATACAAAACATCATACGTATTTTACTATTCATACATACATACATACATACACCTTTATCGTTTTTATCATTAAATTATCTCCTTTAACTCACTTTCTCTCTCTCATTCACACCGCCATAGCCACCCTCATCGCCACCCATCACCACCCTCATAACCAACTCCTTTAACACCACCTCCTCTCTCTCTCTCTCTCTCTCTCCACACAGCCATCATTACCTCTCTCTCTGCAATTCAGCCAATTCTCTCTATTTCTCTCATTCTCCGGCCACCGACCACTATTTCTCTCCGTCTGATGTCTCTCTCCAACCGTCGTTTCTCATTCTCTTTGACCGTCGACTGTGCTGTAATTTTTGCAAATAAAATCAAGCAAGGACGAAGGAAAGATCAAAACATGATCTTGATATAAAACCAGATCTAAAGCTAGTATGTTGTTGTTGTTAATTGAAGACATTGTTTTTTTTCATTGTTCTCTCTCGTGCTTGGTTTCTCAGTGGCGATTCGGTGGTTGTGAGGACAGGCTGATGGTGTTGAAGAGGACGTGGTTGCGAGGACGATATGGTGGTTGAGGATGAAGGATCACAGAGGAAGAGAGGTGGTGATGAGACAGGGAGCATCAATGGTGGTGTTGGGGTGGTGGTGACTGAAGAGAGAAGAAAGAAAATGATATTGTCTGACAAAATTAACCTTACTTTATTATGGAAATGACAAAACTACCCTTGGTGTTTGTATTGGTGTTTTGAAGGAAATTGTTCCAATAACATTTCTGAATTCAATAACCATCACAGTAAAAAGTAACATTGGTGATAGTTCATCATTAAGGGACAAAAAAAAAACAAAAAAAAGTTAAAGGACCAAAACAAAACTTTCAATAGTTAAGAGACCAAAACGAAACCAAAAAATAAGTTAAGGAACAAAACAAAACTTTTAATATTTAAGGGATCAAAACAAAACTAAAAAATAAATTGAGATAAAAAGAATAATTAAGCCTTTTGATAGGTTATTGAGTTAGAAATTAGAAACAGACCGCTCCACGTGTTTTCAACATGTTAATTTAGGGTTTTTTTTTAATAACAACGCCTTTTTTTAGGAACTAGGTTGTGGATCCGACCAAGAAACTACAACTCTGCGAAACATGAACAGAACGGCCGCAACGCACACGATTCCACTAGTTCCACGATTTTTCGCAATGGTTCCGGAAGCGCCTTTAGAAAACGATTCCGTTCAAGTTCCAGATTTCGTTTTGCTGGAAAAAGTTTGGCCCATATTTTGTTTTGCTACAACATTGCTACCAATTCGCGACCTTGACTACCAAATGCACAAAAAACAGAACAAAAACACAGCACATTTGGGATGGTCGCGGTCGTAGGATTGTACGATCCCATGCTCTGGTGCGCGACCCTGACTTCACTGAATATAAGTTGCAAAAACATTGTTTTTAATTACACAACCATTTTTGTTTGTTGTCATACAGAAAAAAATCAGATTCATATAGATATATGGGAGTCCCTAATATGAACCACAAATTAAAGGAATCATGGATAACCTCAACAAACAACCGGCGCCTTTTATTTCAAGGAAAATGCTAAACAGTGTGCAACTCTTTTTATATCGAAACACGTGCATTCAATGCTTTGAAAATGTAAAAAATTGTTTCTCCAATATTAAATGTTTCTTTAGCATGACTTACAAATTCAATTTTTACTTTGTTTTGATATAGCAATAATATTTTTCATCTTAAACTTCATTAAAATAAATAGGTAGCATATGGATATTTGTTTTGTGTATGAGGTCTCTATTGATCCTTGGTTAAAAAAAATAATCTTTCGCCATAGAATATTTTTTACAAGGATCATGATAACATGTGCCATAAGAACATGTGTATTTCTATATTATGTTGTGATTATGTACTTTAAAGACACATGTTAGGTTAATTTATAGGATAAAAACGACGCAGAGTAAAACTATGTTGAAGAGACATAAGCTAGATAGCTTCTCAGCCAAGTTATATGATCAATCTATTTCAACATTTTCTCTCAATATTCTTCTATATCTAACATGTTAGTTTTTTTCTTTTGATAATACTTAAACAAATAAAGTAATAAATTGCTAACAATGAAACTTTGTTGCTTGCTATTGCCTATATCTACAAAAAAAATTGCAAGAAAATATATCATAGCTATACATGAGAGAAATTTGATCTCTAGCACATTTTGTGCTCTGCTATGTGCTAAGGCACCTAACACAAACACTTATAAAAAATACTTATTTTCAAAATAGAACTAATACATACAACTATATTTATAATCCAAAGTCATCAAAATTTAAAGCAGCACTTAAGTGACCAATTCTAAAACCATTATTAATCCCCACATAATCATCTCTGCAATTAGATGCTTTCACATGTCTTGCTTCAAATCCCATAAACTTTTTAGGAAAAAAAGATTCAGCTGAAAAATGTGATGATGATGCTTTTTTAGTTGCAACAGCATTAGTTGTTCTTTTGTAAGAACTAAACCACTTTGTTTGCATGTATAAATTTCTTCTCCATGGTGGTATGTATAAGTCCATTTTTTTCATTGAACCTTTAATTGCAGAACACATTAGTCTCACAATTCGTTTGAGTTCTTCCATTTTACCAACAAATATCATTGGAAAAATGTTTAGCAAGGATGAATATTGATTTGTTGGACGAGCTATTTCGAATTCGGCGGCTAGAGAAACTTCAATTATGTAACGTTTTCCAGAAAAATTGACATCAATGTATTCATAGTCGCCGGCTGTTAATTTTCCCTTTTTCTCCCACTTGGTTTTGCATAGCCCTGCATGAAGAGAAGCAATGTCAATTTGATTGTTTTTTATCAAGACTAAATGACTCAAATGCTCACTTCATGTTTTGAGATATATATTTGTTGACCCAACTTTTTTATATCTAGGACTAAATATAGTGCTCCCTCCGGACACTATTATAAGTAAATTTGACTTTATTAGTACATTTGATTACTGATGTATCTGACTTATAATATGGACCAGATACATCCATTGTCAAATGTACCAAAAAAGTCAAATTTACTTATAATAGTGTCCGAAGAGAATAGTAATTAAAAAGAATGATGTCCAAAAGCCATAGCTCAAACTGACATAAAATGTGAAAATTCTTAGGCCGAACATTAATGACCGGAATTAATAACAAATATGGTAACTAAACTAATTGGTACTCACCAGCATCCAAACTTTTCTCCCTTAACCTAGACATCAACCTACGTTTGAATCCATCAGCAATAGAATCACTTCCAACTAGTTCTTCAATTGCAAGCTCAACATCTCTCCTAATCCTTTCTTTAGCATCATTTTCATCCTCATCAACATCTTCAGTCCCACTAAGCAACCCCTTCAACATTTCACTCTTCTCACTATCACACCATTCACCAATTTTTTCAACATCTTCCTCATCACCTTTCTCGTCACATTCATCGCAAACAACATCGTCTTCTGATTTCTCATTATCTTCCATAAAAGATAACTCGAGATCAGATAAATCAGCTGAACTCTCAGAACGAATGCTCACTTCCGCTGCTCTCACTGCAACGCTTCATACGTGTCAATATCATGTCAGCATCAAATGCCTCTACCATTCTTCGAAACTTCATTGGAAGATTTGCCATCATTCAAATAGCACCACTATAAAAACTATACTATATATAAGTATTTAATTATGCTATATAGTTACGTTATAAATGTTGGGATGTGCAATGTCTAAGAAATTGGTTACTAGCTATATGTTGATATTGTGTTGACATATGTAGGGATGTCAATTTGCATCCGTCAGTGCGGATCCCCGTGGATATTGCCCCGTACGGAGCTCCAGGAACGGGGATTTTTCCCCCGTGGGGACGGGGATGGAGGGAAAATTTCCCCCGCGGACATTTCGGGGCGGGGATCGGGGAAGACGCATCCGTCCCCGCGGATTCCCCGAATCCGTTCATTATGCTTAATTATATACATATATTATAAGGTATTTTGATATTTACCTACATTTTTTCTTATTTGTTTTCTACAATTCTAGGTATCTATTTTGCTATGTATTATGAGATATTTTGGTTATGAGTTTTTGTACGATTGTTATATTTTGCTATACATTATGAAATATTTAGGCTATCGCTCTATCAATTTTTGTATGATTATGAGTAGCCAAATGCTTTTGTATTGGTTTTTGCTTATGAATGCATTATATGTTGTTTCTATTGTCATAATTTTGACTGAAAAGTATAATTTTTTTCCTAATATTCAATATCCGTGAATCTCCGAAAATACCGTGGGATCTGTGGAGATGGGGATGGGGATAAATATTCCCCCGTGACGGAGAACGGGGATGGGGACGGGGAATAATTTGGGGGGCGGGGCGGGGAGCGGGGAGCGGGGAAGCTTCCTCCGCACATTCCCCGCCCCGTTGACATCCCTAGACATATGATCGCAAGATGTAATCATATTTATAACATAATTGAAGAGATAAGGAACGGTGGAGGATTTTTTAGCTCTAAAGTGTAACATGAATGTAGGCTTAATTAAACATTTTTAACCTAGCCTCCAAAAGCGTCCTAGTTCCATTTGTAAAATATTAATTGTTTCCAAAAACCAATATTGGATTATTATTACAATCATTCATCAATCAAACTAACTTATCATCATTATTATTCAGATAAAGAAATTTCTTCACATTTTTCTTACTCTCTTTTGTTTTCTTTATTTTACAATTTCTCGTTTTTTTACAGAAAAAGTAAGCTGTTCTTTGGCCAAAAGGTGAACATTTACTATCTTTGGTATAAAAGTAAATGATAAAGATCCAAATGTGAACATTTACTATATTTGGTATAAAATAAATTTTTATTTTATTTTATAATAATAAAATGGGAAGAGATGTTATTTCATTAAAGTTTAATAAAAATATAGCAAATGCTATTTGTAAAAATATTTTAAAAATTAACCAAAAATAGCGACATCATAAAATTATTTGATTTGGATAGACATGTAAAAAGTTTTAAACTACTTCCTTCAGTCATTTTTAGTAGGGACATTTTGAGAAAAAATTAGTCTTTTTTATAAGAAATATTAGTACACAATTTCATTTGTACCCTTGTTAATTAAAATCAAATCATTACATTTGTTCCCCAATGCTTGTGTATTAATTAGAGATACCTATTTTTCATGTTAGTTCAAAGTTATTTTTAGAATAAAACATAATTTTTTTGAATTATTAACGAGAAAAATTAGTTTTCTTAGTATGTATAATATTTTTAAAGTAATCCTAATAAAAAAGATTGAAAGTAGTATTTGTTATGTGATTTTTTTTTAATGACACATTTTATTCAATAACAACTCTAAAACAAAGAGTACAAGAGGAGCAGATAACAAAAATAAAAAAAACACGTAAGTAAGAAAGAGCAATGGAAGATACATATTTGCCAATTTACATCACACAACTCTAATTTGCCATGCACCATTTTATCAAAAAAAGTTTATTAGGAGTTGCATATTTCATCTTATAAGTATAAACCAATTTTGTAATATTAACTTCGAAAATCAACAAACAAATTGGGGTTGGTCAAAGAGATGCGCAGCCTTTAATCCAATTAAGTTTAACTCAAGTTCCACTTGACATGAATTGAACATGTGCTTTATTTTTCATCATTAGTACTATATCTTATGTGTTATAAACACAAATTATACAATACAATTTCGATTTTGATTGTTTTTCCTACTTAGAGTGATGGGTATACTTTTAAGAGCTATATACAGAGGATATGAGCACGATCAATCTCATTATTTGGATAATCTTGTCTTGTATGATCCACATATAACGCCATTAGACAAGTACTTTATAATTTTTTTTATTAAAAATAAAGGACAATGATAAAGTACATCGATATAATATAATATTTAAAAAAAATTAAATTAATCAGCTTAAATTTGGCATTGAAGAAAATTGAATTTAAGATCTTGAGGAGAAACATACTCACAGTCCCAAGCCAATGCCACTACCAAATGAGATGATGCAATATAAATATTAAATCACCAAAAATGAAAAGGATGAAACTGCGAACAAACTCATAGTATATATGTTATAACATACTCCCTCCGTCCCTAAATATAAGACCCCGTTTGACCACTGCACGTACGTCAATGCATAATTTTGATCACAAATATCTTTAATTATCTAGTAGTAAAAATTAAAAAAATTTGATATTTTGAAAGTACTCATCAAAACAAATCAAACAAGATTTTATATGCTAATAATATTTACATCTATGTATTATTAAAAAAATACGGTCAAAACATGATAAATGAATAGTGCAATTTTGTCAAACAGGGTCTTAAAGGGACGGAGGGAGTATAAAATATAAAATTACATATACAAATATGATTGTATTAAAGTGTTTGAAATATGATCTGTAGCGTTGATGACAATAAATTTATTGATTCAATTTACACTAAATCGAATATAATCCTCAACCTGAAACAAATGAACACCGCACAAGACGGGAAAACAAAATACACCGCACCAAGACAGAAAATCAAAACAAACAAAGTCATACTAAAGCGATGAAATCCAAAACATACACTAAATATATGTGTAAATCACACTTCCTTAACTAAAAGAGGAAGAAAAATGTTTTGGAGGGTAATTTTGAGTCAAGATTGACTCTAACCACCTTTCTAATAGATCAAGAAGAAGAATAGCGGTAGGTAATGCTAGAGTTAGAGGAGGACAAAGAGGTTGAAGTGGTAAGATTCTTGAATTCTTTAAATTTTGAGAGATCATACTCACGGTTAAATGATTGACTAATAATTGCTCTCTATATAGTTAGAAGTATACTCACGGTCCCAAGTCAATACCACCACACCAAATTTTGATTGAGGAGGACGAAAAATTGAAGTGGTAAGAGTCTTAATCAATCCTTAAACTCAATCAAAATTTGGAGAACAGACAATCATATAACCCACGTGAACTCCTTTCTATTAGAATATTTATTTTGTTATATTTTAATATTATTATGTGGACAAATTTTTCTTGAGTATTATAGTGATTACAACTCTTTAACAATTATTAATAAGAAAATTTTATAAATAAAATTATTTTTATCATTGAAATTGAATTGATCAACACAATTAATTATCTTAGAAAAAACATAAAGGAGACATCTAATATAAGACAATGAAACAATAGAATATTAATATCAAGATAACAATTTGAAAATTGACATCTCTGAATTCTCTAGAGATCCCTGGCCAATAATCCACTAATTCTCTACTGTACAAGATTTTCACAAAATTTATCTCAAAACAAACAAAATAACAATAATTCTAACAATGAACCTTAATTGCTTACTATATGATCTAACCAAAAAATGGCAAAAATTATATTAGAGCTATTGCATTAGAGAATTTTGTTCTCTAGCACATTTTGTTGCCCTGCTCTATACAAATAGAATAATCACTTAACAATAATCTTTAACCACACAAAAAGCACTTATATATTACTACACTCCAAAGTTCTCAGAATTTAATGCTGCAGTCAAGTGACCAATTCTAAACCCATTTTTAATCCCCACAAAATCATCCCTGCAATTATATGCTTTCACATGTCTTGCTTCAAATCCCATAAACTTTTTAGGAAAAAAAGACTCAGCTGAAAAATGTGATGATGATGCTTTTTTAGTTGAAACTGCATTAATTGTTCTTTTGTAAGAACTAAACCACTTTGTTTGCACGTACAAATTTCTTCTCCATGGTGGTATGTGTAAATCCATTTTTTTCATTGAGCCTTTAATTGCAGAACACATTAGTCTCACAATTCTTTTGAGTTCTTCCATTTTACCAACAAAGATTCTTGGAAAAATGTTTAGCAAAGATGAATATTGGCTTGTCGGACGAGCTATTTCGAATTCGGCAGCTAGAGAAACTTCAATTACGTAGCGTTTTCCCGAAAAATTGACATCAATGTATTCATAGTCGCCGGCCGTCAATTTTCCCTTTTTCTCCCATTTGGTTTTGCATAGCCCTGCACATAAAGTTAACATCAATATTTGACTTAAATTTAAAAGCGACGATTTTGCGTCTAGAATTGATTTTTATTCTGAAACTTATTTAATTCTAAATAAACATTTTATTCAAGATAAAAATTTATTATATAACAAAATATTATAACTATAGTAATTAGATGTGGACTAATTAGCACTCACCAGCATCAAGACCTTTTTCCCTCAATTGAGACATCAACTTGCGTTTGAATCCATCAACAATTGAATCACTTCCAACAATTTCAATAGCAAGTTCAACCTCTCTCCTAATCTTTTCCTTAGCATCTCTTTCATCTTCACCAACATCTTCATTCCCACCAAACAACTCCTTCAACATTTCACTTTTCTCACTATCACACCATTCACCAATTTTTTCAACATCTTCTCCATCACACTTTTCATCGCGATCATCGCGACGAACAACAACCTCTTCTTCTTTATCCGATCTCTCGTTATCTTCCATAAAAGATAACACGAGATCAGACAAATCAGTTGAACTCTCAGGCGAATGTTCGCTTCCGCTACTTTCACTACAACGCTTCCCACGTGATAGTGCCACGTCAGCATCAAATGCCTCCATAACTCTATGAAACCTCACAGGTAGATTTGCCATAATAATTCAAATAGAAACCTACTAAGAATTTATACTATGCAATTATTTAAATGTTGGAATGTGCTATGTCTAAATTTAATACTACTATATGTTGTTTATATGTTGATATGGTGTTTACATGTGATAGGAAGATGGGAAATAATGTTGTCATATTTATATACATGATTGAAGAGATAAGGAACGGTAGAGGATTTTTAGTTCTCATAGTGTAATAGTATGAATGTAGGCTTAATTAGAAACATTTTGAATGAACCTAGCCTCAAAAAGCGTCCGGGTTCAATATGTCAAATATTATTTTCCTAAAACCAACATTGGATTATTATTTCAATCTTGTACCGTTGAAGCTATCTTATCATTATTATTATACTGAAAAAGAAAAAAATTCACGGTTTTCTTACTCATCAATTTCTTTTTATCATAAATAAATATTTTACTTTTTCAATTTTTTTTTACTCAAATTTTACTTAATTTTAATTTATTGTATAACTAATGTATCTAAGGGTGTGTTTGTTTCAAGGTTGGTAATTTTAATCCCAGGAATAATATTCTCGGGAAATAATAATAGGTATTTTAATCCTGGGTATTTTAAAAAAAACATGTTTTGTTAATAATTATATTCCTAGGAATTATTGGTAAACATGGATAAAAAGGAAGTTATTAGAAGTTATTTAAAATTTATTCCCATATTTATGGGAACTTTTATTTCCCACTCATTTCCTTGGGAATAAAATGATGGGAATAAGAGAAGTTATTGAAAGTTATTTTATTCCAAGGAATCTCGATACCTAGGAATAATTTTATTTCAACTTTATAACAACATGGGTATCTCTATTCCTATCTATATATTCCCAGGAATATTATTTATAGACTTGAAACATACACCCCTAATATAATCTATATTTTACTTTTTAATATGAGTTTTTGACTGTTTGTAAACCAAAATGTTCATTTACCAAAAAATTCACATTTAATTCATCTCACATTAAAAAATTATAAATTTTTAGTAAATGAATATTTTATGAAGTGATAAATATGTTTGTAAAAAATCATTTAAAAATTTAAGAGTTTAAAGCTAATTAAACAAATTTTATTTTATAGGGACGACTAAAACTGAATTCAATTTTTTTTATGTATATTAGACTAAAAATATTATTAAAATTAAGTAGCGACTAAACTTAAAAAGGCCTCTATTTTATAAGAACTAAAATCATATTTAATCCTAAATTCCTAATATAAATATCAACAACTGAATTTTAATAAACATATTCGATAAAATTAGAACAAGTACATTGAGTGTACCAAAAAAGGACCACATAGTGACATTGAACTATGGATTTAACTTAAACATCTGTTTTAGGTTGAATTTTTAACTTTGAAATTCAACCAACAAATGGGGGCTGGTGAATAGTCAGATACGCAGTCATTTAATTGATCCAATTAAGCTTCAAGTTCCACTTGACATGAACTCTGTCATGTAATGTAGGGTGGGTTCAGTGAAGTCAATATTTTATACTATCCTTCGTTCCTAATTATAAGACCCTTTTGACTACTGCGTGTATGCCAATGTACAATTATGACCACTAATATCTTTAATTGTCTAATAGTAAAAATTATAAAAATTTGATATTTTGAAAGTACTCATCAAAACAAATCAAACAAGATCTTATATGCTAATATTTACATTTATGTATTATTAAAAAAATACGGTCAAAACAATATAAGTGAATAATACAATTTTGTCAAAAAAAGGTCTTATAAAAAGGACGGAGGGAGTACTCCATGAATGGATATTGACTTAATAGAGGCAGTGTAAGTTTAGTCATTGAATTCTATGCACTTAAACGTTAGCCCCATTATACGTAGTGTGTAGACTTGATTTTTAAATTTTGATACTTCTATTTATTCACTTTTAAATTATAATGACTTAAATACACTTTTGGTCCCTTAACTTATTTTTTAGTTTCGTTTTGGTCCCTTAACTATTAAAAGTTTCGTTTTGGTCCTTTAATTTATTTTTTGGTTTCGTTTTGATCCCTTAACTATTAAAAGTTTCATTTTGGTCCCTTAACTTACTTTTTGGTTTCGATTTGGTCCCTTAACTCTTCCTACGTCAACTACTTTGATCTTCATTTCAAGGGACCAAAACAAAACCAAAAAAATAATTAAAGGACCAAAATGAAACCAAGAAAATAGTTAAAGGACCAAAATGAAACTTTTAATAATTAAGGGACCAAAATGAAACCAAAAAATAAGTTAAGGGACAAAAACGAAACTTTTAATAGTTAAGGGACCAAAATGAAACCAAAAAATAAATTAAGGGACCAAAAGTATATTTAAGCCAATTATAATTTGTTGGACTATTTATATTAACAAAAATAATTTTAGTTGTACTTCCACTTTTAATACACATGTGATGGCTTGATCGAAATTTGTTTAGTTAAAAATATTTTTTTTTGTTAGGTAGCCTAATGACTAGAAATTCACCATTTAAATTTAATAAATGGGCATATCGGGTTCAAACCTCAGTCCCTGCACTTTCGTACAATATGTCCAACTAATTGAGCTAAACTCATGGACAAAATAATAATTTAAATTTAATTCTTCTGAAAATGAAAACTATACAATTTAAAATTTGGACCATCGATCTTTATCCAACGACTACCAATAGTAGCATGTGAGATCAATTCTAACATGCACATTGCACAAGTAATACATATATATAGTGCATGGTGCACATACACAAGTCAATGATACATGTATGAATTAAAGAACACGATTTTTATAAAATTTACTATTAAATTGAAAGTTTACATTATATATCATTTATGTCAGATTTTAGATATTATTGAATCATGTTAATCTTGATGAATCTTAATTATATATAAAAATATTTTCATTTTTTTAAAAATTTGATATAAATAATTTATATAATATAAATTTTTAATCTAACGTAATGGAAAATTTTATAAAGTTTATATTTTTTATAATAGTATCATTGATTTATACACCATACACTACTATATTGTACATGTTAAAATTAGACTGTTTGTGGTCCGTAATTTTGCTCATGATTGAACATGTGCTTTTATTTTTCATCATTGAGAGTTTGGCACATATCTTGTGCTAATTAGGGTCCCGTTTGTGTTAAATAATACAATACAATTTGGATTTTGAAAGTTTTCCCACTTGACAATGGACACACTTTTACAGTCTATGTTTTTATATACATAGTCCTTCCGGTCTAGAATGTAAAGAAAAAAAAACACATATATTAAAGAAATTATTGTATTTCCAAATTTACTTTTAACTTTTATTTTTAATTAAATTAAATAATTAATATTTATTACTAATAGTTACTAGTTTTTAGGATTAAGTTGTTAGCCGTTTATGAATATATTTTAGTTGTTATCCGTTTATGATCATTAATTGGAAAAGTTAGATAAGTTTAATAAAGGGCAAAACTGGAATAATGATAAAAAAAAGTAATCATTATAGTAATCATTATATATTTGGATGAGCACGATCCATCTAGAATATCCGTAGTCTTGTAGTTTTTTATTCTATAACATTTAGACAGGTAATGATTAAAACATCTAACAAATAGTAGGACTAATAAAGGAGTAAACACAAAAATATTAAAAATTTGAGGTGTTACCATTGATGAAAAAAAAATAGATTAAGTTTTAATTTTTGTATAATGTATATCTTTTTGAAGTACAAGTTGTGCCCATTTTAAAGTAAATGTTCAATCCTATTCCTATATATTATTTTCATTTTTCTTTGCAAAATTATTGACATTGTTAAAATAAGACCGAGTCTATTCGAGGACTATCCATAATAGTCACATTTTCTTCTCTAATGGAGTACGTCCACATGAACCACCACCCGTTCCTCCTCCTCTCACGGTTGCTTCCCTAACTACAGAGACGAGCTTAAATCGATCACACTTAAAGTCAATCTAATATTTGTGCGGCTTGATCTCTTTGCCGCTACTAGTTTGAGATTTAATAACTTTATGTTTTTGGTGATAGTGTTTTCGTTGTTCTATTGTATCTTGTTGCTTGAGTTATTTTAGTTTGATTTAAGTTTGTATCCATCGCATTTGTTGAAACACTCCAAAAGTATTTGAATTCTTCTTCCCTCTTTGGTCATTCAAATGACCGTGTTTGGAAATTTATTTAGTTCTACTTTGTTATTCTTCCCTCTTTTTACATGTTTAAGATAAATAAGTCGATATATCAAAGTCTATATAATACACGTAATATATTTATCAAATGAGATAAAATTACGAGGATTTACTTAATTCTAGTTACTATATAATGCGATGAGGAACTTGAAAGGTGTTGTGTTTGTTTGGGCAGGTGATTTATGTTCTAGCATACGCATACCATGAGAGATGTATCATGTATGTATTGAGCCATATTAGTTGTACAATTATTAAGTGAGACCAGGTTCAATGAACCTCAATTAAATGTCTTCATTCAATGAATTCTACTCATTATCTTCTCCAAAACTCTCATGCTATTTTTGTAGAACTTACGACATGTACTGCATTTTTGTCTTTTTCTGTAAAAACTATTGATGACAAACCATCAAAATAAATTTTCTTTCTTTAAACATTGGCATCTTTCTTGTTTTGGAAATAAGTCAGATGACTAATAATGATACTTCTTTGCAAGTGTCTTATAAAAATATCATCATGTACCATAAATAAAATACTTAAAATACTTCTTACAAATTAAAGTGACTTATTTAAAGTTATTTGAGTAAAACTCTTTTAGTCTTATATATAAGCAAAATTAACTTTTTAAATTCATCGAAAAAGTAATGTATTTGGTCTATGTTATTGTCTAGATACATTACTTTTTAAATGAATCTAAAAAGTTACTTATTGTTTACATATGAGACTAGATGAATATGTACTATTATGGTTTTGAAAGAATTTAGTTAGGAGAAGAAAATTTACCTTGTAATCCAATCGATATTAGTTATCGTTAATGATAGTAAAATTTTCGTACTTATATTATGTAACTCAAAAAATACTTTTTAATTGTGTGGAGCCGGGTTTTAGAATTCAAGTTCTCTTGAACACCAATTGTCTTAACTTTAAAATGTTCTTTTTGGAAAGGAAAAAGAGAGTTGGTACTTGTTTCAAGAGTGGTTAAGATCTAAGGGGATTTTTCTTTTACGTAAGAAATAATTTCATTAAAAATAGTCTGGCAATAAATCAAAAATCAAGTTCGGATATATGTTTGGTTATAAAGAGCATATAGTCCAGGATTATGAAGTGATGAGGAATCGAAGATATATGTTGGAATATCTTCAATCCATATATAGTCCGGAATTATAAAGAGCATATTTAGTCAAATAATTGACAGTTTGGTTGGCTTCACGCCTTAAGTAAACAAAATTTAAGCTATATATAAAAGAAAACATTAAAATTAATACAATCATCAATAATAAAATCAACATAGTAGGGAAGCATCGATTTGAAGTTATAAAATATTTCTAAACATAAATTAAGTGCAATTAAAAGATATAGATAATCGTAGTATTCTTTCACATGTATTTTTTGCAAGTTAAAATATATATGACTATTTTTCATACGTATTTTTTATTGTCGAAGGAGGATATGAGGTTTTCTTTCTAACTAATTAAACTAAACACATATCTATGCAAATGTATCATGTTATATTATATGTTTATAGCTGAATTTAACTTTATTTGGGGTTTTGTCCCAAAATTTTGAGACATAAAACCTTTGACCGATTATACGTACAAGATGTACTCCAACCATTATATATCTATTCACTTTTTGTAAAGAGCTATAGTTACTACCTTCCACTAAATCA
This sequence comes from Trifolium dubium, assembly GCA_951804385.1. Classification (NCBI taxonomy): domain Eukaryota; kingdom Viridiplantae; phylum Streptophyta; class Magnoliopsida; order Fabales; family Fabaceae; genus Trifolium; species Trifolium dubium. The sequence goes on from OX638066.1 coordinate 4,656,622, forward strand.
TATGCTTAAAAGAGTTTGATACATGCTTGTTTGAAAGTCGATGTTTATGTGGTTGAGTTGATTGAGCATATTGACACCATGTGAGAAAATGAGTGTTGTGATATTTACCCTCTCTTGGGCTTCATTCATATAGAGTTTTCTAATGAGGAGAATTTTGGGTTTAATTATGATTTTAGTTTTGATCAGGAAGTGTATAATAACACTATGGTTTCAAGAGCAACTATTAGGGTGTTCTGGTTTCACTTTTTTCACTGAAAAATTATGTTAGACATTTTTTTGATATTGGGGATTACAAGCAAGATTATTTTATAGCTTTTGATTTTAGAATTCAATTCAACACATAAATTTATATTTGAATTCATTTTTACATATGTTTTTTCAAGTAAAAATCACTTAGTTTATAATTCACTTTTGATTAAAATCAATTATACGCTATATCACTAAACTACACATAATTTTGTGGTGTGTACATAAATACATTGAATTAAAATAAAAATCAATGACAAACGAAAACAATACATGAAAAGAAAAATATCATGAATCTCTAATTACAAAATATAAAACATAAAAATATATTTATCAAAAGAAATTATATATAACTCTCTAATTGTACGGTCAAGATGGTTGTTGAAAATATTGCTAATTTGTGAAGATCAAATGGAACTCACCTTCTATGTGTATATTTAAGTTTAATGTTTATGAAGTTTATCATAGTAAAACGAATGATTTCTCAACTTGCGGAGAATTATTAAAAGATACTCAGAATTGTCTTATATAATTTTTTGATTGCAATCTTGATCGCTTGAGATGTGGAGCTTATTTTATGATTTACAATTGATCTACCACTATTCAACATTATTTCATATAAGTCAACTCATATATATCTCTCTGCTAGGGCCTGCACAAGGTTTCTTTGTTTGTTCATGGACTTCACTTTCACTTCCACAAAACCAGTGACATACATGCCTTCAAAACCACCTGATCCACCTTATTATAGTGGAGATAAGGGGATGTTGGATGCAGAAAAACTAGATATTAATAAGGGAACAACACCGCCAATTTTCACGTCCTTCCGAGACAAAGTTTTGGGATCGCAACCGACTACTTTAGGGAAGAAAATTGACCTAGTGGCTAATAAACTTGCACAGGTTGAACATGTTAAAGGCAATAGATTGCTCCCAATGCTTCACGTTCAAGAAGAGGTGATGGAGAAATTGAGCCTTCTTTATAAAGATTGTTTGGTTGTAAAACTCTTGGGAAAAAAACTTGGTTTACACTATAATGAAGACTTAAATTGCAGCGATGTGGAAATTGAATGGAGGCTTTGATCTCATGGAGGTTGGAAATTCTTTTTTCATGGTAAAATTTGACCAAGAGGAAGACAAGACTAAAGTTATAAATGGTGGCCCATGGATGATCTTTGATCACTATTTAGTCGTTCGTCAATGGTCTCCTACCTTTAACGCTACCACGGCTAAGATCGATAAAACTATGGCCTGGATTCGTATCCCAAATCTAAATTTAGTTTATTACGATGAGAGTGTGCTATGGGCAGTCGCATCTATGATCGGTTCACCGGTGAAGGTCGATACACATACTTTGCGTGTAGAAAGAGGTAAATTTGCTAGACTATGTGTCGAAATAGATCTTACTGAACCTGTTGTAGGAAAGGTGGGAATCAATGGAGAATGGTATCATGTTCAATATGAAGGTTTGCATATCATTTGTACTAAGTGTGGTTGTTATGGTCATACTCTAAAGGATTGCACCCTTCAATGCAAAACTGTAACCACCACGCCGAAATTTACCGACACTCCAAAAATGACAGCACCACCTGCAGCAAGCAAAGAAAGCACACAAAAAAATGTTGATAATGGACAGAGTGAAAAACCCAGAGAAATTATGGAGGAAACTCTAACAGAAATGGATACTTTGGGTATTGAGGGTGAATCAGATTCTTTGCATGGAGATTGGATAAAAGTGGAAAGGAAAAAAAGAAATAATAAACTCAAGTCCATAAGTAGCTCTAGTGGGACTAATAAGGATATGAATTTTCACAATCTCAATGATAGAATAAGTGAGTTAAATGCTGCTAATTATGCTTTGGTGCATGGTATTGGGAAGGTGGGACAAGACAACAATATGCAGCAAATGTTAAGTCAAAAAGCTAAGAAGAATAATAAAAAAAGATCAAGAGTAGAGTTTGGACCAAGTCAAACAAGCTCACATATTAGAAAATCTCACCATAGTAAGTTTGTTGGGGTGCATAAAGAAAGGAACATGGCCACTAATGTAAACAAGCCTTCCATAGGAAATAATAACACTCATATCATTAGAACTCCTCAACTTCAGCCCAATAGCGTGACAAACAACATATTCAAAGTAGATGGAAATGACATTTTGTCAAATGCACTCAATGGAGGAAGTTTCTCACAACAACAACCCATTATAGATCCAAAACGGGTTCAAATAAATGGGAGCATAGCAGAATATGACAATGTCAACAAGCTCAACGAGGAAAAGCTTGTCATGGGACAATCCCATGACATTCCAATGAAAATTAACTGATGTGGTTTAAAACTACATCTTTTTGTATCCTTTTTTTATTTTCTTATTTTTTAATGATTTTATTTTCTTGGAATTGTAGGGGTGCTCAAGGTTTGAATTTCCGAAGAGCACTTAATAACTTTTGTAGGAACAATAGAGTTGACATTGTAGCTTTGCAAGAAACCAGATGTAGCGGCACTGTGGCTAAAAAGGCCATCAAGAAACTCGGCTTCAAGAACCACATTGTGTTAGAGGCTCAAGGCTTTTCTGGCGGCATTTGGATCCTCTGGAACAGAACTGATATTCAAATTGAGATTATTGAAACTAACTTTCATTTTATTCATGTTTGTGTAAAATTGCAGGATGGTGACCATTGGCTTCTTACTGTTGTTTATGCAAGTCCGAGGGAGAATGAGAGAGGTGCTACCTGGTATCGCCTTCAGGATTTGGCTGCTAATATTCAGGGTCCTTGGCTTGTAATGGGGGATTTTAATGAGATTGCGAGTCTAGATGAGAAAAAAGGGGGAGTTCAGCATGATTCCAGAAGATGTATGGAGTTCTCTAACTGGATTAACAATTGTAATTTAATGGAGGTCACAACAATTGACACTAAATTCACCTGGCGGGGCCCTAAATGGATTGGACATGACAGAATTTTCAAAAGATTAGATAGGGTTCTGTGTAATGTGAATTGGAGACTGAAATATGATGAGGGTTTCGCTAAAGTCCTTCCTAGGATTCAGTCTGACCATCACCCGTTGCTTATTCTTCTTAATGGGCAACCTAGTAGCAGTGGAAATCGCCCTTTCAGGTTTGAAGCAGCTTGGTTAACGCACAATGATTTTCATAATTTTTTGAGAGAGAATTGGGGTAGGGGGTTTGATTTACCTCAACATCTTCATAATCTCACCCCTCAATTAAAAGAGTGGAATCAGGTGACCTTCGGTAATATTTTCAAAAGGAAGAAGGAGTTGTTGGCTCGTTTAAATGGTATCCAAAATAGTCCTAATTATGGATATAGCAATTTTCTCGATAATTTAGAGAGTGATTTACAAAACCAGCTAAGTACAACTTTACTTCAGGAAGAGTATTTGTGGTTTCAGAAATCAAGGAGTCAGTGGATTGTTGATGGAGACCGCAACACCAAATACTACCATTCCAAAACAATCATTAGAAGGAGAAGGAACAAAATCATATCGTTGCGTAATGTTGAGGGGACTTGGATTGATAGTCCTGAGAACCTGAAAACGCTCCTGAGAAATTTTTATGTTGATCTTTTTAATGAGGACTTAGTTGAGCGTGAACCTATTGTTTCTTGGGCCTCATATCCTTCTACAATGGAAGAACATCATACTAGTTTGAATGCTAATGTCCAACCGAAGGAGTGTCAGCGAGCTCTTTTTGACATGGGACCCCATAAATCACCTGGGGAAGATGGCTATCCAGCTACCTTTTTTCACCAGTGTTGGGATACAGTAGGAGAGTCTATGTTTCAATTCATTACTCAGGTGTGGTCTAATCCTTCTCTTATATCTTATATTAATAATACTCTTCTTGTGCTTATTCCAAAAGTTGATAAACCATAATTTATCTCTCAATTTAGACCTATTGCTTTATGTAATGTAGTGTACAAAATTATTTCAAAAGTTATAGTTAATAGAATAAAACCCCTTCTAGATAAGATTATATCTCCGTATCAGTCTAGCTTTATTCCAGGTAGAAGTATTCATCATAATATTATCGTGGCAAAAGAAATGGTTCACTCTATGTCTAGAATTACAGGTAAGAGGGGTTTCATGTCTATTAAAATTGATCTGGAAAAAGCTTATGACTGTCTTAATTGGAACTTTGTGAAGAATTGCTTGGAGGAGTGCAAATTCCCTACTAAGCTTATTCAGATTATTCATCATTGTATTTCTTCCCCTTCTTACAAAATCATGTGGAATGGTGAAAAAACTGACAATTTTGTTCCTTCTAGAGCCATTAGACAAGGTGACCCTCTTTCCCCTTACCTTTTTGTTATTTGTATGGAGAGATTGTCGCATATTATTACTGATCAAGTTGAAGCTCAATATTGGAAACCAATGCGTGCAGGTAGGCATGGACCACAAATCTCTCATCTTCTTTTTGCTGACGATCTTCTTTTGTTTGCAGAAGCCTCTACTGAGCAGGCACATTGTGTTATGCATTGTCTAGATATGTTTTGTCAAGCTTCGGGACAACAAATTAACAATCTGAAGACTCATGTGTATTTCTCTAAGAACGTTGACAATCAACTTAAAGAGGATATTTTGCAGCATACAGGTTTTGCCCATACTAATAACATAGGCCGGTACCTAGGAGCTAACATTGTTCCAGGAAGAAATTCAAGACACCACTTCAGCCAAATTGTTAACAAGATCCAAAATAAATTGAGCGGGTGGAAACAACACTGCTTAAGTTTAGCTGGTAGAGTCACTCTGTCAAAGTCTGTGTTGAGTTCTATTCCTTACTATCACATGCAATATGCTAAATTGCCAATAAGCCTTTGTGCGTAAGTTGAAAAAATTCAGTGAGGCTTTGTTTGGGGTAACACTAAAAATAGTCAAAAACCCCATCTTATTAATTGAGATGTGTGCTGCTTACCTAAATTAGAGGGGTGTCTTGGTTTCAAACGACAATACAAAATGAATGAGGCTTTTCTTATGAAAATGCTTTAGAATCTCACTACCAAACTGGATGACCTTTGGTGCAGAGTTCTTTATAGTAAGTACGGAAGGAACAATAACCTTCGTTAATCTGTTAGCTCTCAACCTTATGACTCTCCTCTTTGGAAAGCTCTTGCAGGGATTTGGGGAAAATTTCAAATTCATGTAGTGAAAAAAATTGGGGATGGTATTCATACTAACTTCTGGTTGGACAAATGGGGGCCTAATAATGTATCTCTTGTCAATTTTTCTATTCATTCTTATGTTGATACCACCATTACTGTTAAGGACTTGGTAGATCATACAGGTAATTGGGACCTTGGCTTTCTTTTTGGCAATCTGCCTTCCAACATTGTGAATAGGATTATAGCTCTTCCAGCTCCACAAGATACGGATGGGCCTGATGTCTTTGGATGGGGTGGCACTAGTACACATACTTTCTCAGTGAAGAGTGCTTATGACTTGATAACATTACAGGTGTTGAAGGAAATTGGAAGGCCATTTGGAAGTGGAAATGCCCACATCGGATTCAAACTTTCATGTGGTTGGTTGCCCATGAGCGCATTTTAACTAATTACCGCAGAAGCAAGTGGAGGGCTGACATATCTCCTATATGCCCCTGTTGTGGAAATGATGACGAGACTGTTCTTCATGTGCTTCGAGACTGCTCTTTTGCAGCACAGGTATGGGCTTACCTTGTTCCTCCAGAATTAATAACTAATTTTTTCTCTTTTGATTGCAGGAGCTAGGTTTTCCACTATGTCAACATCAATTGGTGGCAATCAATCTTTATTATAACCTGTTGGCATTTGTGGACATGGCGTAATAAAACAGTTTTTGAAGAAGGATTTCAGCGACCAACCAATCCTTTATTTGTCATTCAAAATTTTGTCAGGGACACTGAAAAGAGTTCTTCTAATCATCAGCTGGGTTCCCCTCAACTTCGACAAATTGTTTACATAGGTTGGAAAAGGTCTCAACATGGATGGGTCAAGCTTAACTGTGACGGGGCGTGCAAAGAGCAAGGTGTGACTGCGGGCTATGGTGGCCTATTTTGAGACTCAGATGGTAGATGGATCAAGGGATTTAGTCGGAAGATTGGAGCGTGCGATGCTCTTCATGCAGAGATGTGGGGCATGTACTTGGGACTAGACAAAGCATGGAGAGATGACTTATCTCATTTGATTGTGGAAAGCGACTCAAAGGTTCTCATAAACATGGTCACAAACAAGTGCAATATCAAAGGGCATACCCCCTCACTACTTCCGCGTATTCAAGAGTTTCTACAAAAAGATTGGCAAATTCGTTTTGTTCACACTTGGCGGGAAGACAACAGAAGTGCGGACTGGTTGGCTAATTTTAGCCTTACTTCTATCTCTTGGATTCCTGTTATTATGGAGTCACCTCCTAGTGAGCTTAAGCAACTCCTTTTTGATGATATTTCTGGGGCTTGCATGCCTCGGAGTGTAGGTTTAATTTCTTAGTTTCTTTTTTTTTCTCTTTTGGGCTTCGGCTCTCTCTTGTACCAAAAAAAAAAAGTCAACTCATATACAAATTTATTGGCAAATAATTATTTGATAGTCGATTCTCTTCTCTTCGGTTTTAGTTACTTTTTTTGCATGTATTTTTAGAGTATATTATATGAATATTCTCATATCTCTCGTTTAGTTCATTACTTATCATTCTTATATTAAAAAAACACAGTGAAAAAAAAAGTATAATGCTTATAATGCCAAAAATCCATTGACACTACAACCTATTATTTGCAACATTCTTTAAATATTATTAAACAATGGTAAATTAAAAAGGTGAATTTGGAGGAAAGATAGTAAAATACACTAAAACTATTTTTGATTTTAAGATAAGAAAAATTGATTTAGACAAAATAGATAGTGATTTGTGAAAAATAAATTATGATAATTATTTATGTTTGAATATATTTATGTAAACGTGATTTGATTAAAATATTTGAGTGTAAAAATTAATTCTAAAATTACAAGTTAAAATAGTAAAATTAATTCTAAAGACAAAATTAATTATATTTTCAAGAAATAAAATAGGCCCAAATTAATTTTACACCTCTAAAATCAATCTTAACTTCTCTAAAATTAAAATATAAAGATGCACTAAGTAAACGATAAACAATTACTATCTCATTAAAATATTTATCTGAACTCTTTCGGGAGAACCCAAATTCGATTTCTAAATAAAACAATTTCTTGACCAAATTTTACATACTTTGCAGCCGAACTCTGTTAGACTCCTTTCCCATTCAGAGGATAAAAGAAAATTATCTGAAATTATCTACAAAAATTATCTGAAAAAATCAATGGAATAAAATCAAATACATTCAATGGAATACTCCCTCCGTCTCAAAATAAGTGTCACACTTACCAAAATTGTTTGTCCCAAAATAAGTGTCACATGCTATTTATAACATTATTTTTTCTTCTTTTACCCTTATTACTTTATTGTGTAATGATTACAAAAGATAATAAAGTAACTAAAAAATTTACTTTTTAGTATTTCAATGTCTACTACCAATAAAAAGTATGGATATTTCTGTAAAAGTATTATTCTCTCTCTTTCATTTACATATTTTTTTTAAAGTGTGTGAAGTGGTCAACTATGACACTTAAATTGGGACGGAGGGATATTATTTATACCAAAACAAAAAAGCATAAACTATTTATTAAAAAATAATTTCATATTAAAAAAAAAAGAAGTTACAAAGAATCAAAATTTGTTAATTATACTTTTAAGAAAGATTAAAAACCTAATTAATCAAAAAATGAATGCCGTTTAAGATCACACGACATACGAGGAAAAAAGATTATCCCAACCTGTCTGTTAATCTCAAAACACAAACCCAACTTCTTTACAAAGATTCATTCATTCATTCATGAGATCTACGAAATTCTTCAAAATTTCTTCATTTTTCTTCATCAAGTATGCATCTTTTTCATATTTTTGTTACTTCTATTATTGCTTTATATATTTTTCACAATCTCATTTTTTTTTTGGGTTTTTTTTTCTTATTTGGTATGAACCCAGATGGAAATTGTTGACATTATCAATAAATTTTTAATTTTTCAGTGACCCTTTTGTTTAATTTGAATGGAAAATGATTCAGATTGGATCTTCTATGTAAATTTTGAGAGGATTATAGTGCTGCATATTGATAAACTTTCATTATTTTCAGGATTTTCATTTTTTAATTTTTATCCTTGTCAGATCTGGTTATATTTATCTTGGGTTAATTTTGATTAATTTTATAAGGAATTTGTCAAATTATTGTATATTTGAACCCAAATTGCAGTTTTTTATTTTATTTTTTATGTTTTGAAGTTAATATTAGTATTACAGTGTTGTAATTTTTATGTTATGAAGTGATTATTGTGGTTGATAAAAGTTCACTTATTTTCCTTTGATGAATGCATCATACATAGCATATTAGGGTGTATTAGACATGCAGAATTACAGTTTGAATATTGTTGGTTAGTTTAAATTTCATCTGTAGTTATTTTCCAGCTTCCATTGTTAGGTTTTCGAAGTTTATGTCATATATTTTGTCGACATTGGTAATGACTCAAGTATAGATCCTTATAGTTATAGGTTCCGTAGGGATAGTTTACTTATCATTTGGACTTTGTACCAGCGATTTAAATAAGGGTTTGCGATGTAGGATGTGACAAATCGGATTTTTATATTGCCTAAACCGCTATGTGACTGTGATTGAGATTGCATTGTGCTCAGCATTTTTGACTGTGATTTTCTGCAATATCAAGGACCGTTATGTGATCTCAATCATTACTGCTATTTAAATCCGTGCTTGGAACTAGATTGATTTTCATGTTGTGTTGATTTAGTATTGCTATCATGATTTCCTTGTGAATTAGTATGCTGATGTACTTGATCTATGAATGCTTCTTGCAGTATCGTTTCCTTCCCTGTACAAGGTTGCTGAATTGATTGTATTTTGGTATGTTGCTACATGATTTGCAGGAATTTGTGATCTCTGCTGCTTTAGATACAGATAATTAGATAAGCGAAGACTCTGGCTATAGAGGAGAATGGCAGAAACAATATCTAGCTTTTGGGGTCCAGTCACATCGACTATAGAGTGTTGTGAAGAGAATTATGCATATTCATCTTATATTGCAGAATTTTACAATACAATATCCAACATTCCAACCATTCTTTTGGCTCTCATTGGTCTTATAAATGCTTTTAGACAACGGTTTGAGAAAAGATTTGGTGTTCTTCACGTATCAAATATGACGCTTGCCTTTGGAAGCATGTTATACCATGCTACTTTACAACATGTGTAAGTATTGATCTTTGCTTCTATTGCATTAATTTATCTAAATTTTTGTTGTTTGTGTTCATTTTGTTTATGAGTTGCTTTGCATCATACAAAATGTTTGCATGGATGGGATACATCATGCATTGGCCTTGTTTTGTAATCGGAACCCTAAATATTGATTGGATTTTGGTATAGTGATGCATCCGTAGATCAAGAACAATTTATAGATAAGTTAGTTGTTTTCCACCTGCACTGCTTTCTCTGACCTCACAAATATCAATAAAAAATTATTATATTATACTCCAATCAGTTTGATATTTGTGTGGTCAGAGAAAAGCAGTTTGGTCATATAAAGAACTGATGCATCAGTTTGGTCAATTGCGGATGGCAAAATATAGCAATTTGTTCAAATTTTGCTATGTTACGGACATTATTTGCAGTACTTTGTACTAAATAGCGTATTGCAGAACCATGTAGATTTGTTCAAATTTTGCTTCGCTATAGCACTATAACGCTAGTATAGCCTCTATTTGACAACACTTTGACACACACAAGACACTTATGCATTTGAATTAGGGGGCTAGTTTTTATGTCAATATATTCGTTGTTCCTCCTTGTATTTCTGTATTTCCATATGTTAGATGTCCTTATTTTTGCGACTGGGAGGAAGGGTTATATTTTCAATTGGGTCAGAAAAAGAGAGATAAATATGATATTTTGACTGTACAATAACTGTTTGATTATACTTGAATGTTCACTATTGAACTATTTTGGTAATTTTCTTTGTATGCATAATATAATATTCTAGGAAAGTAGCACGCATAACTTGTTTCTTAAAATAGTTTTTTTTAAAAAGTTTATAACAGGTTCTAAGTCAAATCATCCTGTTTAATAGAGCAAGCGTCTGTTTATTGCTAATGAGATATGAGAATGGTATATGTGCTTTTAAACACACGACTGCTCACTTGTAAATAACCATTTTCAGTAATATTTTCTTCTCCTGAAGTACCTAAGTGTTTATTCTCTATGGAATGTGTTGTTTGATTGTTTCGTTTGTCGAAGTTTATCAATCAATATCTGTTGTTTTTGGGTGACTATTTATTCTTCAGATGTTGCATTTTAATTTAGGCAACAGCAAAGTGATGAAACTCCTATGGTTTGGGAGATTCTGTTGTACATGTACATCCTCTACTCTCCTGATTGGCATTACCGTAGTACAATGCCCATCTTCCTATTTTTGTATGGTGCTGCTTTTGCTGTTGTCCATTCATTTGTTCGTTTCGGCATTGGCTTCAAAGTCCATTACGTCATCCTATGTCTCCTATGCATTCCAAGAATGTACAAGTATTACATTTATACCGCAGATGTGTCTGCCAAGCGGATTGCAAAGCTTTACGTAGTCACTCTTCTATTAGGAAGTTTGTGTTGGTTTTGTGACCAAGTTTTCTGCAAGGAGATATCCCAGTGGCCGGTTAATCCACAAGGTCATGCCTTATGGCATATTTTCATGGGCTTAAATTCCCACTTTGCAAACACATTCTTGATGTTTTGCCGTGCTGAACAACGTGGATGGTCTCCGAAAATTGTTTGTCTATTTGGTCTTTTGCCATATGTGAAGATTGAAAAGCCAAAACAACAATAAGAGAAGATTGTAGAAGATTCAAAAGGTTTCTGTTATGATACATTTTGGAAAGAGTTTTCGAAGTTTCGCTCGTGGTTCTCAGTTTTGTTTATCTGATTTAGATTGGTTTACATGATGATGATTTTTTTTTTTTATATATTTCATTGCAGCTTTAGGACATGTACCATATTTAATACCATATGGATGCTTTCTTGGCCTTAGACTTTTATTAACACTACTTATGACAACCAAAAGTTTTGCAGTAACATGGTTGTTTGATTCTCAGTTTCATACCACATTTTTACTTGTAACATGTTGTGTAACCCTTTCTAGTTGAGGTTTTTGGTATGTTATTAACTTGTGAAGCTTTAAATATTGCAACTGAAGAAGTTTGTAGTTTATATTTTCAATTACTTTCTTGTTCAAAAGAACTCTAGCATTTTGATTGTAATCAATTTTTATTATGAAAAATGAAATAATGCTAGGGAGTATTTTGACAGTTTTTTTTAACAATTTTTTGTAGCTTATAGACTATGTGCCCGTTTGTAAAATATCTAAAATATAATCTCTAAATTATTTAATTTCAAAATCACTTATATTTTAATCAGTAACAAACGAGCTCTATAAATTATATTATTTTTTCAATTTCCGTGAAAAAATATTATTTGTTTAATTCCTTAAATAAGTAGATCAACATGTAAACTATATGTATTAGGATTGAAGATTCTTCAAAAAATTGATTCGAAAACATTTTATTTCGTTAGTTTTTTTAACGATTTTCATGGGTTATAAACCATAAATTATGTAATTTTTTCAATCTCGGTGAAAAATTAAATTTTTTTTGATTTATCACCTAAATTGAATCACAAACATACGATATGTGTTGGATTGGAGATTCTTCAAATAATTTATTCGAAGAACATTTTATTTATTTCGTAAGCTTTTTAACGATTTTCGTGGGTTATAGCCTTATAGACCACAAATTATGAAAAAAATTCAATCTTGTTAAAAAACTAAAATTTGTTTGATTCCTCGCCAAAATAGAATCACAAACACACTATATGTGTTGAGATTGAAGATTCTTCAAAAATTGATACGAAAAACATTTTATTCATTTTTCTTAGTTTATTTAACGATTTTGGTGGGTTATAGACCACGAATCATGAGATTTTTTTAATCTAGGTGAATTTTTTTTAATCTAGGTGAAAATTGAAGATTTGTTTGATTTCTCACCTAGATGGAATCACATACATATTATGTGTTGGGATTGAATATTTTTTAAAAAATGATTCGAAAAACATTTTATTTATTTTCTTGGGTTTTTAGCGATTTTTGTGAATTACAGATTACGAATTATCTTTTTTTTTTAATCTCGGTGAAAACTTAAAATTTGTTTGATTCCACGTCTACAAATCACAAACACACTATAGTTGTTGAGATTGAAGATTCTTCAAAAAATGATTTGAAAATAATTTTATTCATTACGTTAGTTTTTTAACGATTTTCGTGGGTTATAAACCATAAACTATGATTTTTTTCAATCTCGCTAAAAAATTAGGATTTGTTGATTCTTCACCTAAATGGAATCACAAACATACTATATAATTATGTGTTGTGGTTGAAGAATCTTCATAAAATTGATTTGAAAAACATTTTATTCATTTCCTCTGTTTTTTAACATTTTTTGTGGGTTATAAACCACTATTTATGGGATTTTTTTCAAACTCGGGGAAAAATTAAGATTTGTTTGATTTCTCACATAAATGGAATCATGAACATACTATATGTGTTGGGATTGAATATTCTTCAAAAAATTGATTCGAAAAGTATTTTATTCATTTCCTTAGTTTTTAACGATTTTTGTGGATTATAGACCACGAATTATGGAATTTTTTAATCTCCGTAAAAATTAAGATTTGTTTGATTCCCCACACAAATGAAATTACAAACGCACAATATGTGTTTGGATAGAAAATTCTTCAAAATAGTGATTAAAAAAGCATTTTATTAATTTTGCTAGTTTTTTTAACGATTTACTTAGGTTATAGACCACGAAAAATAAAACAAATCAATTTCGTTGAAAAATTAAGATTTCTTTGATTTCTCAGTAGTGATTGGTGTGGACTTAGTAGGAAGGACCACTATCGATCCCCGCAACTGAGTTTAGAAAGTGACTAAAACCACTTGATGTTAGAACTCGCCAAAAACTTTAGAATATTAGGACTACTTTCTCTAAGAACCAGATGGTTAAAATCAAAATAAAAAACACTTACATACACAATGACTATTTCATGAAATGGACAGCCTTGCTAAACCGTGAACATATTCCCTTGTCGCCGAACATACTTAATCTCAAAGTTAAAAAAGAAAGCTAAACTAGCTCAAATGCTATCAACAATAGAACTAAACTTCGACTCCCCATCAACACTAGCTAAAACTCTCTTATTTAGTTTAGGGTTTAGTGAGTTTCAATATAATTTGCGTCGGGAAAAATTGACCCCGAGGTCTCTTATTTAAAGTTTTTGGAGTTTATGCCCGATGTTACAAAATATTGCGTGCCTATTAATATGCCTATTGAGTTGCAGCATATATTTTGTTTAATTAAAAAAATCAATTGAGTAATGTTATTTTTTTTACGTAAAAATATTATCGATCGAGTAGAGTTGTCTAAGAAATTTTCACCATGAAATGTGAAAGCTCCAATTTGTAGATCATACCCGACCACAAGTTTCCACCACAATTTTGCCGACAGTTCCAAATAAAGACGAAGCCTAATTCTTCCTCCTATATCCAAAGTGACAATCAACATAAAGTCATGTTCATCCCTTCCCACCTTAATTTTTTTTCCCGTGCTCGTGCTCATGGTTTCTTAAGAAGAATCCATGACATGTTAATTGACATCGTAGCCAATGTATTTTTGACCTAGAATTTCTCCATTTTCAACTTTGATGACATGCGACACCAGTCCCAAGAGGTTAATATTACAGATTAATTCACTAGTCGATTTGATTCCACAAATGGTATTACCCAAAAATTACTTCAAAGTAGCAAAGTACAATATATTGAAGAAAAAAAAGTTAGGGTTCACATTAAAAGGAAAAAAGACAAACTTGAGAAGAGATTTTCCTTTGATTGAGTCTTTTTATTATTAAGAAATTAAACTAATGACACAATAACCACACAAATATTAAAAAAACAAAAAACCACACTCATATATTGACAGACATGTAGGCATATAACAGACAGAGACACATAAGAACTTTTTTAATGGTCCAAAACGTAAACTAAAACAAAATTCAACATTAACGTTGAGGCAGAAAAAAAAAACGAATCCAAACTTTAAATAAGTGATGAATGGGCCATGAAAATAGAAAACCAAACATGTCAAAAGAATTAGAAAAATCTGCACTGATATAAAACATTTAGCAAACAATTAGCAAAGTATCATAGGTAGAAAATCAATTAGCAAACAAGCCAAGATATAAAACATTCCATTGAACCAGTATAGATATCGCTCTCCAAGGAAACTGCACAAGACACGCGTGTCAGCGTGCGTCAAATGGTTGCTATGATCGAGTCGTAGCAACCATTTCAACAAAAGAAATACCATAAGCAGGAAATCAATTAGCATCCTATTGTGTACTTTGTCCAAACATTATCGACTGCACTTCCCTTCACAATATTTTCAACATGTGATAGCAAGTAGAACAAGATTTATTGTTTACAGGACTAGAATAAATAAACTATCCAAAGTCATTCAAATTACAGTTAATTGTAAAATGTTAATGCTCCTCTCAAGGAACTGAAAAACAATAAAGGCGATCCTCTTGACCTGCCATTGGCTATGTGAATATTGCAAGATATTTCAGTGAGCAATGGCTGTTCAAGTAACCCGATCAATAGAATATTCAAGAATTATAGCGAGAGAAACAGAATACCATATTTTAACTGTCAAGATTCACACTATACAGATCTTGACAGGTTCCTAAATCTTTGATTCCTTTCACTCAAGATAGAACACACATTTACAAAGTATTTTTTTCCCATTTTCCTTGTAAATGAAGGAATCAAATAGAAGGAGAAAGGACAAATACACCTTGCAATGAATCTAAGACATTCTTTGAATTCCTTCTTGCAACATTTCCCCAAGCCTCCTATACAGAGCTTCTTGTTCATCAAATGATAGGTTCATCAATATCTGAAGCAACCAAAGTAAACACCATAAATACAACATTGTTCACAATATTATTTGAAAGAGTGTGTTACTAGCACTTTTGCAAATACAATACCTGGTCCAAAATCATTTCAACCGATAAACTTTGCGGCACAACAAATGACTGATGATATATATACGCAAACACGGCCATAACCATCTACACAAGGACAAATTGGTCAAATCTTCCTTGAATTGAACATCAAAGCATATATGAGTCCAGTCTGATACAAAATAGGAGTACATCTAACCACGTTCACAATGATATTAAATTATTCTTTTGATGGCATATGTTTATTAGTCATTGAATATCTTTTCAGCAAGTTCAATGAAGATCCTACGAAATCTGAAAGTTTTCAATTACTATAATTTCCATTCTATTTCTATATCAAGATCTTTAATGTTTCAGCATTGTCTACCTTGGATGTTCTTTTTCTCTCCTTTTTTATAATTTATTTTGGGAGTAGGCAGAGATATGGGAGAGATCTATGGTTTTGATTCTTTCAGTTTATGTTTCATGATATTTCCAAGTACTCAAATATCACCAACTTAGAATAAACTTGTAGATCGAAACATCAAAAGTCTACCTGGCAGTCCATTCTGTCGGTAATTCCACCATGTCCTGGAATACTATCACCAAAATCCTGCAAAAATGGAAACACCCATCAAATCTATTTATACCTTAGACCTAAATGGGTGATATTCGCTCGCATGATCACATCTTGATCAGAAAAATGGAATAGCCAAGGCCCAAGTGCATACCTTTATTTTAAAAGCCCTTTTGAAACCACTTGCAAAGAAGCCTCCGAAAGGTGCAATAATTGAAGCAAACAAGCCAAGACATAAAGCATGCCATTGAACTGGTAGGATTGATATCTCTTTCCAAGGAAACTGCAAAAGACAACATAAAGTGTGTGTGTCAAAGGTTATGATTTTCAGATATTCCGGGTTTTAAGATTGCCATCTCCTGATTATAGTATAGTCATTTTTATAAGCTGAACCGCAATATTGAAATAGAAAGTTTAACATTCAGTGGTTGGTAGAAAGGTTGGCTTTCAAATCCTATGCAGATGCTTTCCTAATGGCAATTTCATCTAAGAATCAGACTTTAGAATGAATGGCTCAAATTTGATCATTTACATTCATGATAATTTTGACCAAGTAAATCATAGGGTCTATGAGTTTGAGTCATTGATTAAGCTGTCTGAGTCTACAACCCAACTGTTTTCAAGCTTAACCGTGTCCTTCTTTATCTTGATTAATTCACATTCCAATTCTATATGTTTTTCAAGTTCTTTGAGTCTCCTAAGTCAAACTAGATGTTCTTCATGTTTGAGGTATCCAAATTGTGCTATGGTAAATATGGACAAGTGATTATATTGTCGTATATATTGCAAAGTATATATTGTTATAGGTTATAGAATTCAAAGTTCAGCTGAAAGTCAAGTGATTACCCAGATAGGAGTCCATCCCAACAATGAGTAAGATTCTGGCTTAAACAGTGGACCCGGATCACAGTCAAGCCAAGCAGTTGACAAATCCTGCATTTATTCCAACCGTGTTGGGGATATGAACACAAGTCAGTTAACCGTGTTGGTGATATGAACACAAGTCAGTTGGTTGTCGAATAAAAGACTTTAATATGTGATGTGTTAGAGAGCTACCTTTCTTGGACATGTCAGCCACTGAGAATGACCCATGAGGTTAGCAAGCTACAAAATGAGTTTTGTACAATGATATTAGTATCCAGTTCAGAATAACTTCATTGATATATAAAAAATAAAAGCAAAAAATTAATTGCCATAAATATGATCAAACTCTCAGTGTTTAATCTTCATTAGCTAATTAAAATTTGCTCACCAAGAATGCAGATATGATGGTTGTAACAGATGCCCCGATAAAACCCTCCCAAGTTTTCTTTGGAGATAACTTAATCAAAGGGGTTTTTCCAAAGAAGAAACCAAAGAAATAAGCGGCAATGTCATTAATGACAATAAGCGTTGCTGGAAGAAGAAACCTGCACACAAAGTCAGCAAAAACATCAACATCAAATATCAATTCAATTAAAAACCAACGGAGCAGTGACATGTGTTGTTCATGTAATAGAATATTAAATATATGACCAAGTTGTTCTAAGGAAACTACATAGTACATACATACATACACAAAATCACTTTAAATCTTGGCAAGCAGATGATGTGCCATTATACTAGCAAGAAAATAATTTTTATTGAGAAAATGAATTAACATAATACCTTCAACCATCGACAAAAGTAAAAAGTAAATGAGAGGGATAATATAGGTGTAAATAGAGGTTAGGATGATATAAATAAGCAATTCTACACAGGAAGTATATCCATTTCAAGTGGACAGGCATTTAACCTCCAATTCCAATATACTCAGATCAACTCTTCAAAAAAACTCATGACAATATTATAAATACTAGAATGTTTACATAACAACGATGAGAAGTCTAGACTCTAGACATAAAGATAATATGACTTCATATGTCCCATTTCATTTGTTTGATTGCTTCCATTCCATCAATAACCTAGCTATGCTTATGAATGTAAATGGAAATTCAATAGCCTATCGAAGACCTATTTGATTCAATATTTGCTTAATATAAAGGGTGATACATTTTGAAACTCTGTCCCTGTGCTCTGAAAATTTGGTATAATTGAAATCATCTGCGAGGAGAGTATAATTACTTGCTCTGTTGCTCCCCTCCCATGCGGAAGAAAAGTTTCCCTCATTGCTCAATCCCTAATCTTTTTTCCTATCCTAAGACTACAGTTCCGCTGTTTGGGCAAGAATTAAAGTATCCTAAGTGATTTAGCCTACAAGCTCACCAAATATGCAATTCACTTAACCATCCTTTCAAGTGATTATTACAGATCAAGGACGTATCAAATACCATTCAATCAATCAAACAAAAACGTTTTCCAAATGGATTAGGAACAGCAGCACAAAGTATGTTAAACAATCATTATTTCCTTTTTATTGGTTATAGTACCAGAAAATCCCTTCAAAAATGCTTGGCACGGTGAAAGAGGACTGTCCAAATACAACAATCAGAATCATGTGTGTCCAAGCATACTGGCCAAATTGGTACTTGTACATCTTCTTCTTCAATGTGAGAATGAACCATATAAATCCTGAGACCAATCAATAAATGGGAAGACAATCAAAGTATAAGAGTCCTTAGTATGGTGTAAGATATTCAGTAAAATTGCAATCCTAAAAAACTACAAACCAAATTTGCCAAGCATCTGGCAGAGCATTTGATAATAAAGATCGGGAAATTTCATTGAAGAACTGGCCCATGAACATTAAAATAACATAAGTGATATGTATAGGTTACCTGTAATGTACAGGGAGTAGCAGACAACCATATGATACTTTATAAGATTGCTCACAAGCCGATATAAAACCTTGTCGGAGTTTACTGTGTTAACCAGGCGTTGACTAAAAATACGTCCATAAACAAATAGCATTGCAGTGAAGAAAAAATGCCTGAAATGGTATATGACAATTAAAACTGGAATAAATTAAAACAAGATTTTTTTTTTTATGAATTCAATGGCGAATTATGGAATTCGGACAAAAACACGCCATATAAATATAGTGTTGCGCAGCCTATGGCAGATATAATAGGTGTCGGCGTGTCGCAACCTATGGTGGATATGATAGGTGTCGAGGCGTATGGCAGTTGACACATAATCTGCCATGCTATGACGGCACGGCACTGCCATGGTGGAAATTGACAACACTAACTCAAACATAATAAATTGCCTTGCTGCGAGGTTAATGAGTTTGTAATATTTACCAATTTAATATCCTAAACCCTGGAAGCTGCTTATCTTCATGAGCTCGACGGAGAAGGTTGAAGAGTTCTCTTGCCATGAAGATTTGGATAACAACAATCATTGCAGTAATGTAGAGGTGACCCATATAAATGATCAACACAAAGCTCCCAATCATCCAAACCGAAGAATATGCCCGAATTAACATGGACTTGTATTTACTTTTATCATTAACAAGTAACTGCCCACCGTTCGCTTTACCATCTTCTGGAATAACCTGGATATATAAAGACATTTTACAATAAATCGTCTTCAAATAGTATACAAAAACTTTTCCAAAAAGATACTGCACAGATTGAGTTCCTAAATCATTCCACTTATTAATTGCACATTTGGAATTACTATAAGTCAATGTCGTCAATCGCGTATAGCAGAAAATAGCAAAATAACAATTAGTTCAAATTCCTCTATGCAACAGTGCTATAGAGCCGTTATAGCTACTATTTGACATAATTTTGTACTAAATAGTGTATCTCAAAAGTCAAAACAATAGCAATTTGTTCAAATTCCGCTGTGTTATAGTTCCGCTATATAACAAGTCTACATTAGGTTTGACAAAATCACAAGTGCAATAAAACAAATTATTTTTTGTTTTCACCACCAATATCCAGCTCACTAGGCCGACTAATCCGGTTCGGGACAAGTTCTGGTATCAAGAGGTTTCAGTCCCCTACCAAGCACAGTTTCAAAGGATCAAACCGTGGTTTTTCCTACCAAGTCCAGTATCAATCACCACTGGACCAACTAACATTTGGTAAGTACACTAAATTTCTGTTGAAGCTCTAAAGTATAACTTTTACCAAAATCACAATGACACGCCGTAATTCTACAAAACTCACCTATATGGAGGTAACACCACCAAGAATCAACTAATATAATAAAAGTAATAAAAATATAAAACCTAATTTTTTTTATATAAAAAAATAAATAAAAATTGACCTTGCTTACAACCATATTTTCCATCCATATTAAGACACATTTAACAAATTTTCATATTTCATTCAAATTTTAGAACAATACATACTAGCATAAATTAAACCAAATTCAACATGAAAATAATCACTAATCAAAGTAGTTTAAAGAAGTAATTAACAACCTCATTAGAGCGTTTTCGGTGCCTAATCCTTCCAGAATTAGTTGAAGGAGTAGAACTAGAACTAGTACTACTATCCTTTTGCATACTTCTTCAATCAAATTTCACCAAAATTTCACCAAAATTGAAAAAAATAAATAAAAAATCAATGAAAAATGAACATGTGAAAGTTTCACCACAAAGCAAAAACCTGCAAAGTAATGAAAAATTCGAAGTTTCAGATTCAAGAATCATAAACAGTGAAATTAACAGTGAATTTGAAAGTAAAGGAAAGTGAGATTGCACGAAACCTTGTTTTGAACGATGATGAATACGACGGTGAAAGAGACGAAAGTGTGCGAAATGAGAGAAAATAATTAGAGTGATATTAATAATAATAATAATAATAATAATAATAATAATAATAACCTAAACGGTGATGAAGTTTTTTTTTTTGTTAGCGAAAGGTTTTGTGAGTAAACTAAACTAATTGTTCCTTGTTCTTGGCTAAATAAACAGCGCACGCACAGGTGAGAGGGATTGTGATTATATGATTTTGACGTAGGAAAGAGATTATGACTTTTGATGATTTTGGTTCGTTTGATTAATTGAATGAATGATTAAGATTAAGCCACGTGTATGACCTTTATAAAAGTGAAAAAGTTGAGAAGAGTTTAATGTTTGCATATTGACGGTGTAAAATATTTTTATACGGTCGTCTAATAAAAAATCATCAATCTGCCATTTATATAAGGATTATAATTGAGTGTAGTCGGTGATTATTGATTGCACTGCATTCAAATACATCCAAATTATTCAATGCAAGATTGGACGACCTAATTTAAGACTCAATTTCATGTTTAAAAAATAAATTAAAATATAAACTTAAAATCATAACGGTCTGATAAGATCAAACAATCTATATTTAATGACTGCATGCCGTCAATTACACACAATATATTTTCATTATTTTCATCATATAACTAATTCTAAAATAATTCAATGATTTAGCGGAATACAAATATAAGCTATTTTCTCATTTGTCATTTTGATATTTAATGTTTTATTTTTTAGCAGATCAAGTTTAATTTTGTGAGTTTTGTTGTTGACATTTTTTAAGATAAACAATTGGAAAATTTCTCTTTTGCCCCCCTCTTATTTCTCTTCCCCCCCCCTCAAACCCAAAAATACCCTTGAATTTGGCAAAATTATGCAATTTGGAATCCATACTCCGAACTCAGCTTCGTAACGTGGATTCCGAAGTACAGGCAGATTTGATAACTACGCGTGCATCCCCCCCCACCCGCGGCAGCGCTTCAACGCTTTCACTTCGTAACCTAGAATCAGAAGTGTGATAACAGCATCGATGTTGAAGCTTGAACATCGATGCTGAGAACAAATTTAGACATCAAAACTAACAATTTCTGGTTTGAGCATCGATGCTAGCATAGGAGCATCGATGCTGTTGTATTGTCTGGGACTTTCCCAACAATTCATACGTGCAGAGCATCGATGCTTGGGAACAAATTTAGGCATAAGAACTAACAATTTCTGGTTTGAGCATCAATGCTGCCATATGAGCATCGATGTTGTTTTATAGTCTGGTACGTGGACAACATCGATGCTGAAACTTGAGCATCGATGCTGAGAAGAAATTTAGGCTTGGGGGGGCTGAGAGTGGCTTAGTTCGGTACGTGGAAACCGAACTGCAGTTCGGTTTCTACGTTACGAATTAGGCTCAATGAGGGTAAAAAAGGTAGTTAGAGGGGGGGAAAAAAAATAGGGGGGGTTAAAGAGAAATTTTCAAACAATTGTGACCTATATTTCTTTGATAGTGTAAGATTATTCGAATCTGAAAAAGCAAAAGTTCATTTCTTCCATCAGTATAAAGACACATTTTTAATGTTGCAGCAAGGAATATAGTGATTCTTCATCTTAAGATGCTATACCCACCACTTGTACAGACATAAAAAAATGATTTAATTTTTTTGTTTAAATAATTTTTACACCTTAAATCAATCATAAGATCGTTAATCTTAAATTCTTGGTACTCTTGACTATTTACAACATCTTATAATAATCATAATTGCTTCTAAACTTACATGATTAATTGTAATATATTCATAATATAAAAGCTACTGCTTCAAAAAAAATAAAATATAAAAGCTATTAATAACAAGCCAAATAATATGTGTAAGATCAGTTATGTTAGAAGACAAGTCAATCGAATAGTTCATAATTTAATGAAGATGACTCATTTTATTGTTAGTCCTTAATTTTATGACTATTGTCTACCTTATATTAAAACAATTATCATAAATAAAATACACTAAGTTTGTTTGCGTAAAAAATATGAAATGGTTCCATAGTTCCATTATCAAAATGCTTCCACTAAATTGGTCACGCAAGGTACCAGAACTGTTACTATTGGAGTATATTTTTGGAGTATTTTTTTAACTTTTTTTTGGGTGAAATGGAGTATTTTTGTATTGATGTTATTTAGAATGGCATTCTAATAAAAAAAAGGCAAATTATACAAGTCTTCACTCTTCAGTCTTATGTTCAAATGATCACAACTCATCTCCTGTAAAGTGTGGATTGGTTTATAAGTGTTTCAATTATTTTATGTGCATATATAAAATAAGATAATAATTTAGTTGACAACGGTAACATCAACATGTGCTTGTGCAAAAGTATACGATACAATGTGGCTTACATTTAATTATATGTTTTAAAAGATGTTTGACATTAAAAAGAAAAGTCTGACAAAACTGTTTCATGGGATTGAGACTATCTAATTTGGTTGGGCAAAATATTGTCAAGGAATTGGGGTGAATTATAATTTTGCGTGAATAAATGTTTTAAGGTCTATTTAGGAGGATTTTTTAGATATTTTTGAATGATTAAGTTTATATTAGGTGTACCATCATGTACATTTTGGCCTTAGTCCGGTTCATCCTAGTTGAATGTGACTCTTCTATGTGACGAGTTCTACTCGATGTACTATCATAATAATATTAGATGATATGAGAATCACGAATATGTTCGTCACTTAGATGGCATAAACATACTAGTGGTATATGTAATCCGATACACATCATATTTTGACTATGACCTCTCACATGAAACACATGGACTTTGCTATTGAGAGGTGAAATAGTGAGAGATCTCGTGATTCCTTAGTCAATGAGGATATTGTAATTTTAAATACTATGTTATAGATTTCTGTCAAAATTCAAAGATCGAAACTCTATTTATTTGTTTGTTTAAAAAACAAACACAACTTTATCACTTATATCAATTTATTATAAATTTAATGGATATGTATTGTTAGTGTAATTTATTTTTACACATACATTTAATATTGTTTTAAATTTTCATATCATATTAAAAAGTCGGTTTAAGTAAAGTAATGTAACAGAATATATTGCTATCGATTAGATGTGTAAAATTGTTTTAACAACAATTTCTCAAGCTCGTGTGTGGATTTCAAATTTGAAGCCCATTGGTTGGGTGATGATAATGGTTGATTGTTGGGTCCATAACATCTCATCCCACTTTAACACCGACTTTTCTTGTCCTCCACATAACATGGAAAATTTTGTTTTGTATAGTATTAGTAGGGTAGGATTAAGGAATACTATTAAACTCTAAAAATCTAATCCATAAAACAATATTTTAGTGAAAATGTAATTTTCATGACAAATGTAGTACTTCAGATAAAAAATATTAGTAATATTAAATGGAGACGGGTATTTCTCACAGAGATATTATATTCTTATTGGTGAAAGAAATAAAGAAAAATTTAAAGAATGTGACACAATAAAAAGGGTAAAGTTGTAGAGGAATAGTGAGAAACTCTGAAACACTATATTATAGTTCATAAACATATTAAAATATATTCTGACAAAAAAAAAATCAATTATTTATTTATTTATCATTTTAATACATTAACAAATCATAATGACAATTTTCACTTATTTAAGTTTGTCCATTGATGTTGACTTGAGATTTTGAAGTGTATTCATCTCAATATCTTAGGTTTAATTTTTATGCCAATTTCAATAAATAAGTTTATACATGATCTTTGAAAATAAGAGAATAATGACTCTTCTAAATTATTATAAAATGAATAGTTTAGGCATATTCTATTAGTTAGTTATTGAACAATGTTATTGTGTACTTACTATATAACTATCTTACTATATCACTATGTACTATAACTTATATAAGTATTTTAGTTCTAGTTTCTCCCTAAGGTTATGTTTGGATTGATGGAGAGTGATAGAATGGAATAGAGTGAGATATAATTATGTTCCATTGTTTGGTTTTGCAATTAAGAGATGGAATGGAATGGAGTGTGATGGAATCCATTCCATCCAATACCACTCATTTAACCCAATTTTCATTCCACCCAATTTGGGGTGTATCCAATGGAATGGTAAACATTAATAATATAATTACAACTTCATCCCTACCTTCCATTCAGAGTCACGCAACATCCTTGCAATCTAATTTAGCACTTTTTCTTCTTGTTCTTCTGCATACATATGCTACCTGTTGTGTGGCTATTAATAGGAATTTCACTAATTTGAATGATTTAATAACATTAAACTCTCATATGTTATATGCAGGGCGTTTAATTGAAACATGAAAGAATTCTCAAAACAAAAATTTTTTTAAACAGGAAATGGAAATTAAGGTTGTAATGAATTGATTACATTTTAAATTAATTATGCTTCGATGTGGTTTATTTAATTGAAAATGGAAACAGAGGTAGAGGTAGGAATGAATTTTTATGGTAGTTAATATACATAGTGAATCAATCAAATTTTGTATTGATAATTTCTTTATATTTATGTATTGATGATAATTTTGTGATTTTGGTTTAATCTTGTGAAGCATGTTGATTGAAATTTAGGAAATTTAGCATATTAATGTTTTTATAGATAAAGGGTAAAATTAGAATAAAAAAGCTTTAATTCTTTAACTCATTTCATTCCATTCACTTTCCATATAATGGAGTGGTAAATTAGCTTCGCTCCATTATAATATACCCAAACAATGGAATGAAATCTCTATTCCATTCCGTTCCATTCAATTCCGTTCCGCTCCCTTAAGTTTTAGTTATCCAAACAGAGCCTAAATTTTAATTTGGAGTATGATCTTGGGTCGTATCGTTTTAGTTTTAGAAAAATTATTATTCTTTTATTTTCAAATATCCTATCATTTACTCTAAAATTAAATTGACTACTCACAAATAGATGGTAGAATTAGATATTTCACACATTTTTTATACATAGATGAAATTACAAAACCATAATAAACTCACACATACAAAATGAATGAACCAAGATCAAACTCTCATCATTGACATCAACTTAACAATTTTGACATTTTCTATTAGTTGACCTAAAACTTCCGGACATATTTCACACATTTAAAACCAAAATGATCGAGTACTTTAAGTGGATGTTGCAATGCAACTAGAATTGACAATAAGGGATGTAAAAGCAATTAATATAGCCAAAAACCAACATGTCCCATACACTTTGTAACCATATGGTGAGGGTGGAAAGTAGAGTAGCATAGACACACACATATAAACCTTATAGTTATACCAACCAGTCAATCCTACCTTGTTTTACTTTAGTGTGACTTTTTTAGAAGAGTAAGGAAAGGAAAGTAGTTACTTCTTCAACAAAAAATTATAAATAGAAACTAAAACTTAAAAAGTCCTTTATGCTTTAGGTTACTTTTCTCCGTCACCAATTCTACCTACTAATTAATTAAAACTCTACTGACCACATAATATAGTTGTGTGAGTTTGAGGAATTAATAAAGATAGAAAATATGAAAATGGGAGGTATTATTGTTGGTCTTGTGGTGGTGGTGGTAGTGGTTGCTATGAGCATGGATGTGGCTGCAAGTGAGGTGCATCATGTGGTGGGAGGAGATCATGGTTGGGATCCAAACTCAGATATCTTATCTTGGTCTTATGGCAGAGTCTTTAGGGTTGGAGACCAAATCTGTATGTATTTTCTTCACATTTTTTATGTTTATTTGTTTTCTTCTTTCACTCTTCCACCCTTTGTTCCTTTGAGTTTCATGAGTCCTTTGATATAAATTATTAAAAAAAAATTATTTGTTTTTCTTATTTTCTCATAAGAGCTAGATTCAAAATGGAATGGTTGAAAACTAAAATAATATTAAGAGTTTTTTTTTATAAAACCTGTAAAAAAATTTGAAATTGAAATTTAGGAAGTTTCATTTTATTTTATCTCAATTGATGTTAGTTAAGTAAATATATGCCTAAAAAAAGTAATAATATTATCTTACTTATTTTAATCAATTAAAGTATAAAAATTTAAGAATATTTTATTTTGTAGTTAGATTTTTCTGATGAAATTTAAGTTTTTGTTTTGTTTTCACCGGTATCCGGCCCACTAGGTCAACTTATCTAGACGAGTTCTAACATCAAGTGGTTTCAATGCTTCCCAATTTAATTATTAATAATTAATAATAATTTTAACATAGCTTTTACTATCATATTTCCTTAAATTTAAATTTTAATAATTGTCAAGAATTATTTATGGGCAGGGTTTGCATACTCTTTAGCACAAGGATTAGTTGCTGAGGTAAAAAGCAAAGAAGAATATGAATCTTGCAACATGAGCAACCCTATCATGATGTACACTGAGGGTTTGCATACAATCCCACTTGAGAAGGAAGGTATTAGATACTTTGTAAGCAGTGATTCTGAGAATTGCAAGAATGGTCTCAAGCTCCATGTTGAGGTTCAGCCCAAGGACTCACCCTCACAGGCCTTACCCATTACTCAAATTCTTGTGGCTGATGGACCCACTAGTCCTTCTGGTTCGGCCCATTATGGTCACAATGTAATTCTTTCATTGTTGTTATGTGTCATTGTGGTCCTTGCTTATTGACATATTAATTAGACCAAAGTGTTTGTGAAGAGAATAATTAGTTACTTTCTATGTATGATATATTTGAAGACAAAATATTGATGAGTTTTCTTTTGATATTTTGTTGTAACTTGTAAGCATATCTAAGTGTAGATTTGGTTAGAATACATATGGCCGGCCAGTACGTGTTCTTGTGTTTTTTTAGTTTCTTTGATATACATATGAAGTTTTTACCGTGGTTAGCGATGACAAATCTTTATTGAGGAATTTGTAGGGTGCACAAGATAGATTCTCGTTCTCCCCTTCCATCTGAATTCTTTTCATAAGCATGAGTCAGAAATCATATCACTGATCACATGCTTAAGGGGCTTAAGACAACATAAAGAAAGAAACTCATATTTATTATGAAACCAATATGAAAGTTATGTATAATCTGTCACATGTGTATTAGCATGTTTTCTTTTTATTGATGCATCTCTTCCAACACAATCAATCACTGGGTATTGCATAAATACTTCCCTTTCAGAGTCTCAGCAAAAGCTTGCTTGTCCTGCAAATATCAAACAAGCACGTGGTTCAATGTTCAGCAAAGTTTTAAAAATTAAAATGCTGCATTAATTTATAATGGAAATACACTCAATTATTGTTTGGTAAATCAAAGGTATGCGCACAACTGCAGCCACTAATTCTCTTGAAGTAACTGAGATTCATTTAAAATATTGACCTCTTTCGACAAATATTTTTCTATAAGCACCTGTCAGGGATCAAACTCAGGACCAAATAGTTAAGAAGCTCAAGTTTCCATTGCTTGTGCCACACTATCTTGCTAATAAACCCAATTTCTAACATAATATCACAATTATTGCGTGGTTAATGGAGTTTACCTCTGAACATCTTAATCTTCCCTTAAATTTAGCTACAACCTCTTGTATGGTTAATGGAGTCCTTTGCATTAGAGCATCCTTGATTTCTTGCTCAGTTACAGGCCCAGAAGCTGCACTAGAAGACCCGGTGTTTGATGGCGGCGGCGATGTGCCGTTTGGAGGTGCATTACCTTTAGATGCAGATCCATTTACATCTTTTTCAGATGATTTTGGTTGCTGGTTCAATAAAATGATTAAGAATTTCAATAACAACAATAGAAAAACAATCTCAATAGTATCATGTAAGCTAAGCTGCATGTTTAGTTTAACGATATTTTTAACAACCAGTTGCATTTGATTAGCTATTTAAAGAAGTTAATTTTGTCGAAGATTGATGTATTGATTAAACACTAATTGTTATAATCTTTCCACAAAGCATTAATAGAAACGGTCACCAACTTCAAAGTGTATTTCCAATATCTTCGTTGTTAATGTTTCATACAAAATAATTTTGTCCTTTAAGAATT
The DNA here is from genome assembly GCA_951804385.1 of Trifolium dubium. Taxonomy (NCBI): domain Eukaryota; kingdom Viridiplantae; phylum Streptophyta; class Magnoliopsida; order Fabales; family Fabaceae; genus Trifolium; species Trifolium dubium. The sequence continues at coordinate 4,685,250 of OX638066.1, forward strand.
AAAAATAAAACACAATTATATTTTTTAAGGAGGAAAACATGTGATTTTAATGAGTAATATCTCATTATAGAACAAAATAAATCATGAGTCTTGTTGTCAAATTTTAAAAAAAAGTTAAGTGATTTCGAGAAATTGCATGAGAAAAAATGTACTACATCCGTACTAAAATATAAGTTGTTTTGACCATATCACACAAATTAAGAAATATAATCATTTTTGCATGAAAAAGAGAAATTTTGAGTTAGTTTACAAAATTGTCCTTCATTAATGGTATGAAAAAGATAAATTGAAGATGTAAAAGAAGAGAGAGTAATAAATAATTAAGAGTATAATAAGAAAAATAACATTAAATGTTTCATTGGTATTGTAAAGTGATTTATATTTTAGTACAAATTTTTTTCTCAAAGTGACTTATATTTTAGTGCGGAGAGAGTAACAATATTATGTAGAATCTTGAAATAAAATCAAAGGTTAAATAAGATTTTTGTCTTATAAATATTTGAAATTTTAACTTTTAGTACCTTGAAAAAAAGTTCCAGTTCTTGGTCCTTCAAAAAAATTTCCACCACAATTTTATAGTCTATTTTTAAATCAACTCATGTATATCATTCGAATTTTTAATTAATTTCAGCAATCATGTTTTATATCATTCGGATTAAGGCATTTATGAATCACATAAATGGTAAGATAACTTTCTTTTTTAAATAACAATAATAATAAATCAATTTTCAATAATAGAAAACAATAATAATAAATTTACTTAAATAAAAACAATAGTAATAAACTATTTATTTTTAGAAAACCGAAAAAAAACCATTTTCAATAAAAGAAATATATTTCACAATATTAATTATAATATCACGATAAAAACAATAGTAATAAACTATTTCACAGTAAAATAAATTATTTATAGAAATGTATGTGTAATGGCGGTGTTAAATTTCTTTTGCATTAATTATAATATCACGATATTAATTATAAATCATAGTTATTGGCGCTTTTGAAATCTTCAATTAATTAGGGAATCAATCAACATCAATTAGCATTATGATTAAATAAATCTAATTGATTTAGTAAAAAAACTGACTAAAAAAAAAGAATAATTGCATTTATTAAATGTAAGAGACAATGTATAATAAATAAATAAATAAATACGTATAAATGTACCTATATAAAAATAAATAAGTATGTATAATAAATAAAGATCTATAAAACAAAAATGTTCAAGACATAATTTTTAACCTATAAATTAAATATTTCTCAAACAAATGTAGAACTATTACAATTTTGTTTGAAGGAGCTATTACAATTAGATCATACAAATTGAATTAAAAAAAAGAGAATATATTACTAATCTATAACTTCTGCAAATATATGAAATGTTTTTTTTTTTTGACGAACTTTCTGCAAATATATGAAAGGTTATAATTTATAAATGATTAAATTCAACAAAGAATATCGAAGTACCAGAATTATAATTATAAATTATAAATTTTATGAGATCACCTATAATAAAAGTGTCATATTCACTTGTAGCTTGTTTTTTGTCTTGGGATAGTATGAAGGAATTTGTGTAATTCACCAAACTTGTACATGTACGGAAAAATTCAAATGAATCACATGATCGTAATGCACGATCCGTAACTCAATCCAACCTAATTAAGAGAAAATTCAATCATACAAAGTTATACTCTTATTCAATTAAAATAAAAAAACAATCATATAAAACCTTACTTATGGCACATACCCTTCATGGAGCTAGCTCTGGTATGAAATATGTACTAATATAAAGATCATTTTTAGGCGGACATGTTGAACCTATATCCATATTTCATGAAGGCTAAATAAATTCAATCAAAGATCAAAATGAGAAATCATATATGATATATTATATGGTATGACAAATAACAAATAGCAATAGGAAAGAAAGTAAAATAGAAAAATGTTAGAATTTGTGTGATGTGCATGAAGAGCTCACTCTAAAATTGTTTATATAGAAAAATAAGTGGTGTTATATAAATAAATTATGTCCATAAATATGTTTTTTTTTTTTTTTGATAAGCCCATAAATATGTTGTTAAAGCCATTAATTGCATTCTACAGAAAAAAGCTATTAAATGCAACTATATTTTAATTTCTCCTAATTAAAATATAATATTATTGAATAATTAAAAAATATACTACTGATTATGTCTTTTAATCTTTTTTGTATCAAAAATAAAATCTTTTAATCTTTTTAAAATGTGATGATCATTTTTGCAGAAAAAAAAAAGAAGTTACGTTGAATTTCTTTGATTTGATTAATAAGTTCAAAAAACTTTATCACTAATAATGATTTATTAGTTACTAAAAAAAAGAAATGATTTATTGTTACTAATAATGTATATCCGGCAAAAAAAAATTCGGTTACATATATAATTGGCAATTGGCAAACCTTATACTAAAAATAACAATACGAGGGTATTTTTTTTTTGGTAAGGATTGAAAAAATTCTATGGAATAAACGTTTTGGATACACATTAAATCTGCCTCTTTTTTTTTCCAAATATTTGAGCAACTTTCCTATTAAATTGTGGATACACATTAACGAACCTGATATTATTGAATTGAATTGAATAATATATACAATTAATTGTTTTTTTTTATTTTGAAACATATGAGAATTAATTGTTTTTTTTTGAAGCAATGAGAATTAATTGTTGAAATCATAAAAAAAGAGAATCATTTCTAGGATGCCACGTGTACAATTTGCTTTGAAAAATAGGTCTCAAATAATAATAGTATAGATAAAACAATGTTCATTATATCACTCACATTCATATTTCCAATTACCATTTTACACACTACTAAAAAGAATATTATTAAAGAAATCAAACATGACTAATCTTATACCACATGTGCAGACGAACCTGGACATCAATTACTAGTGTGGCTAAAAATTTTATGCATTACTGAAAAGAAATAATTCATTTTGATAATTTAGAAAAAAAATACAATAATAAATTAGAAAATTTCTATTAAAAATAAAAAACCAACAAACTATATCCAAAAATGTATTTTCTTGTGTACCCCGACAAAATTTGAAGGTAATTACCCCCAACAACTTAAATTTTTTTAAACCGATATAAATTTTTGTAAAATAAACTCTTGGATTAAAAGTTTATATCATATAGATCATTTGTGTAAAATTTTAGACAAATTCTAAAATCATTTGATATGTTATTTAGACGAATCAAAATTAACAGTTTTTGTGATTTCTTAAACACCGTTAATCTTTATGTGTCTCAATAGCATATCAAATGATTTTAGATTTATCTGAAATTTTACACAAATGATCTATATGATATAAACTTTCAATCCAATAGTGTATTTTATAAAAAAAGTATCGCTCAATTTTTTTTATAGTAGATAGAGGTAAATACCCCCAAATCTTGTGGGGGTACACAACTTGGCACCATCCAAAAAACTACAAAGTTTTTATTAAAAAAAGACTATAACTTATTGAATATCTTCTAAATTATGCATATCAGTGATATTACTATTGTTTGATACTTCACAAGATCCCACCTTAAGTCAAAATATATAGAACCAAAAATTATTCTAATTTATAATTTACTTTAATAATCTAATTCAATTAACTTATAACTTATTAACCTTTATTCGAATTTTACCCATAAGTCAAAATATATAGAACCAAAAATTATTCTAATTTATAATTTACTTTAATAATCTAATTCAATTAACTTATAACTTATTAACCTTTATTCGAATTTTACCCATATTATCTTACTTGAAAATATTAAGTATTAATTAAATATTTTCTATGTCATTTCTTATTTATATACTAGTTCAATTTGTTAATTTTACCCCATACTATAAATTCAATTAGTTGTCCACTATTTTTACAAGCAAAGTCAAAATTGATTATTATAAAATTAAACTATATAACTTAAAATAATACTCTATGTATAATGGAAGATTTGAAATTACAAATAATAGACTATAAATTAATATTTACACTAATACTTAAACTAATATCTATACCGAGAACTCATCGATAAAAAATTCAAAATTAATATTTACATTAATATTTGTATAAATATGTATATAGAATGACTTAAAATGATTTATAAATATTATCATTGTTATTTTTGAAAAAAAATTGGGCTTGGAAGGGGATCCGTCCCTGCACATGTGTCACAAAGAGACAAAAGTTTGCATAACAATGCTGTGTCTCTTAAATACTCCATCCGTCCCAAAATGTAACAGAAAAAACTCAATTTTTTTGTCCCAAAATGTAAGAGAAAAAATTCAAACATTTATCTTTTCAAGAAAAGTTTACCCTCTCTCTTACTTTTTCTATAACCAACAACTAATAAAAATTGTTTTTACATATTTCCATACAACCTTTTTCAAAAAAAACATACTCCCAATCATTATATTTTACTTTTTCTTAATAAGTGTGATTTTTATTTTTTCTCTTATATTTCGGGACGGAGGGAGTATGTAAAAGTGATCTTTGAGCAAATTGATTTTGCAATTCTAAAAGAGATAGCAATGCAGCTGGTTGCTCGTTTAATTTTAACACATATGTAATTATATATATAATGAAGTTACTTGACTTTAATTCTCTGACCAACAACAGAAGCTGAGCATAGAATAACCCACAAATAATAACACAGGATTCCAATTACCTATGTCCGACCCTGTGGGGTGTGCCGGGTGAGCCACCGCACAGGGCCTTAAAAAATTAGAGGTCTCTAATTATTTGTATGTGTCTATTAAAATTTAAATATATGTATAAAAAAATAATGACTTTGCTATTGCTTAAAAATATTTTGTTTTGTTAAAGAAATAGATTTAGTATGTAGACATATTTTTGATTTTATATGTAACTTTGTGATCTATTTTAAAAACAAAGAAGTAACATCACTTGAAAAAATGTAAACTGACAATATTTTATAGTTGAATACAATCATATGTTCATTTTTAAACATAAAATTTTCTCAAAGGAAATTGATGTATTTGGTTAAAAAATTGGACTATATACATTAACTTTGGTTAACCAATTTTACATTATATTTTGAGATGGAGAGAGTATTAATTAAAGTTACTATAAAATATATGTTAAACTTTGTTGGCATGGGGACATTGCATTTTATAGGTGAAATTTTTAGGCACTAGACGATTAGACCAAAAGAAAAATAATATGTTAAGTGAAATAAAATGAGACTCTATTGATATACTATTAAACTTTTTAAAAGACGTGATTTAATTTGTTATTCTAACATAATTATTGACTAAATTGTCATAGTTGTCTCGGTAAAATGACTTGTTTTATGTAAGTAAGAAGATATTACACTTGTTATTGATTAGATTATAAATTTTTTACTCCAATTACAATTATTTTATATTATTTATAATTTAAATTAAAAATTAATTCTATTTTAAAAAAATAACATTTTTTTAAGGCCTATTTTAAATTTTTGAACAAGGCCTCTTAAAACATCGGGCCGGCTCTATTACCTATAACTAGAAGCACTTAACTTAAATTCAGTACCACTTCTTTTTCCAGTTCTTTTGCTTCCTTTTCTCTCTTATCTTTTTCTCTTTCTTCCATTTCTCTTGCTTCTTTTTCTCTTTCCTTTGCTGCTCGAAAAATTCAGCCAGTATTTTATCCATAGCTTCGCTATGGCGTTGCAGTGTCTCCTGCGGGTTAAAAGACGTTGATACTAAAGAATTAGAATATGCACATGAAAACTAAATTTGTGAAACTAGTGTCAAAAGCATTGCTGATGAGATTTCAAGAGATAAGAAAAACTTGCCGGATCAGGGCCATAATCATTAAAATCAGTGGCGGAGTTAACTAAATTGTTGGGGAGGACCGACAGTAAATAAAATGGCACGATACAATTTGATTTTTCTAATAATATATATAATATTGATCACTCCTTTTAAAATAAAATTAACTACAAACTATCATTATTGCTTTTTTTTTGGGTACTATATTATTGGTTTATTATTTGTGGTGGTTATCTTTGAATAATTTAATTGACCACTGCTTTTAAAAAACAAAATTAACTACAAACTATTATATTGATTTATTATTATTTGTGGTAGCTTCTCTTTATATAATAATTTAATCAAAGGCAAAAGAATCAGGAGCAAGAATCAAACCCACGCTACTTCAAACAATTGATGCGACCAATACCAATGAACCAAATACAACCTCGTGATAAATTCCATTGGTTCTAGATAAATATACTTTAACAGTTAACAAAAATATGTATACATAACTACTAAATAAAAATTTAGGACAGAGTAGGGACGCGGCCCTGCACTGTCCTAATCTAACTCCGCCCCTGGGTTTCAGGATGCACCGGTTCAAGACCCCATTGCACCGGTTCATGAAATTTTTTGTTTTTTTTAAAAGCATAATAATATCAAAGGGAATATAACTGTTATTGAATAACTTAAAAAAAGTATTTTATTTAAAACTAAATCTAGTAATGATGCATTTTTTTTGGTGGTGTAGTAACGATGCTTCTGTTTAACTTAAAATAGAACCATAGACTTTCTTGTCGGCTCATTGTGATTGTGGGTGGGGGAGGTATGATAAATCAGCCATTGATATCGACTTTTAAGTAGTGTAGGTACCATTTTTATTGGTAGACCAAATGAAGCTATCATCTATGGCATCATTGAACTTCATGTGCATGTTGTTAATGGTGTCAGACACAGCGTGAAAGTGGCGGCACCACTTTTTTTTTTTTGAATGGACGACTAAAATAAATTATAGTATTTAAATTAAATATAAAAAGTTGATTATAAGAAAATTAAACTACATTACTTAAAATGATGTTTTACGTGTACTAAGTTTCTCTTAAAAAAATTATTAATTTTTTATTCTTCATCTTTATTTTTCTGTTTTACAAAAAATTAACAACAAATCAATCAACTAAATCCATATTTAGTTGACAATGAATTACAAGGATTTGGCACCGGATTTTAATTATAACGGGTGTAAATCGTTTGTTATCTAGGCTCATTTTAATAATTTTATAATAATTTACACCTTATTGTATCTTATTGTATGCATGAAGGGTGTAAAATAGTAGTATTATGCACTAAGTTTCAAAATTTCCCTATCTATCATATATCAAAGGTTAAAAATTTAATTAAAAACTAATGAATTCTAATTGTTTTTACGTTACCCCTTCTCAAATTGTACTAAAGGGTCAACCACAACACATTGATATACTTAATAAACATTTAATAATGTCCATAATTATAAAAGTATTTTTAAAACTACAAAACCACTATAAATATATTTTATAGTATAATGTGACCTTTATACGGTATAAATAATCAAATCATGTTCTATTTGTTACGTTCAAAGAGAAAAAAATATGGTTAAAACTATCAAGTTTGTTTATGCGTTGCTTATTTTTTTGTTCCTTCTATTTGCTACAAAGAACGTTAATGGTAATACACTTTTCACCTTTTTCATGTTTCCTTCTTCACTTTATAATTCGTCCATAATATTTATCCATTTGTAGTAACATTACTTTATTATCTTTTTTAATTATAGGTGTTAATTATAGAAAAATGCAAAGTGTTGTCCGCGGGGAATGTGAAAAAGACAAAGATTGTTATGATCGTGGTTTTCTTCCAGATCATTTTAAGTGGATATGCAATTTGAAATTGATGTGTGTAGTAATAGAACTTGATATGGATACTACAGTGGTACCAAACTAGTATCGTATAAAAATGCCATGCAAGAACGAATTAGATCATAAAATAAGAAAATAAATTTATGCAATATACATTATGCTAAAATATACCATGTGTTTCTTACCAAAAAAAAAGAATATACCATATGTTTCCATTAAGTTTTTGTTTTTCACCCAATAATATTTTTTTTTAATGTGTTGGACCTTGCAATTATGGCTTTATATTCTAAGATGTCGTTAATGAAATGAATCAATAATAAGATGTCATATATTTTTTTAATGTGTTGGAAGATGAACAGAAAATGAGATTTGGCCAAGTTAAAAAATAAATAAAATAAATGAAGCTTGGAAAATGAACAGAAAAGTTGACCGAGGAAATTTGACTGTGATGGCTTTCAATATTTCGGTAAGTGAATTACCATTATTGTTTGTGTTGGAAGGATAATGAGTGTTATGCGAGAGTAGTTAATGTTATAATTTAGGAGGGAAAATTAGGGTTAATTTTTGCTTGAATGTTAAGCATTGTAACAAACATATAGAATAAAAGATTTGTGGTGGTTATCTTTAAATAATTTAATTGACCACTCCTTTTAAAAAAATTAACTACAAACTACTATATTGATTCATTATTATTTGTGGTAGCTTCTCTTTATATAATTTAATAAAAAGCAAAAGAATCAGGAGTAAGAATCAAACCCACGCCACTTCAAACAATTGATGCGACCAAATACAACCTCGTGATAAATTCCATTGGTTCTAGATATATATGTTGTAATTTTTATATTACAATAATTTATTTTAAAGTAAAAGAAGAATTATATTATTATTTTACTACATGATACAATTTATTAGTTTTGTCTTTGACTAATCAAGTCATATTACTATATACTTATTTCCATTCATGTTGTAACGTTTTATAAATAAATCATGATTAATATATGAATAAGGGTATTGATAAGGGAACGTTAACCTTTTTCTATAAGTGAGAAACACGATCAGTTTATGATGGAAGGGGGATCTACACACATAAACAATATATACACACACAAAAGATACTTTCTATCAATACAATATAAATATTTGAGTTTTGGGTTAAACATCTTCCTGTTTAAGATATGTTCTTGTTGTTCTGTTACCTTTGGTATGATCCATACTAAAGAAGAACTTGTTGAATCCTGGGGGATTTGCGCTTATGAGGCGGATAAATCCTTAAGGATAGTGACTTTGTCATGCCTCAGGTTATTATATGGTTTACTACAATTTGGAGGTCATCTGTCGTTCGTGATTCAGGCTCTCGAGGTGTTGTTGATGACATCAACCTCTACAAAATTAAGATAAGTTTACCACCGTCACTATTATATTTTATTCTCATATTTATTTGATGCTTATACTTATACGTTGTTTATTATTTTGATAATTCTAGGTCCAATATTACAATAATATATACTTTAACAGTTAACAAAAATATGTATACATACCTACTAAAAAAATATAGGATAGGGTAGAGCCGCGGCCCTGCACTGTCCTAACCTAACTCCGCCCCTGATTAAAACATAGTCGAGGCATGGGAGCTGGTACACTTCCCTTAAACAGATCTATATCTGGCGTCCTAGCAAATTATTGTGTTGATAAAATAAGAAACCAATGGTGAGGTTATTTGACCGAGCAAAAAGTAAATATAGAAGACAGACAAAACAAAATAAAAGACTTCTTTGAGCAAATGAGTTAGCTGCAATAGAAACGGATTAGGCTTTTTGCCATTAGGAAGCTCCCTCTTTGTGCTTTCTACATTTTCCATTGGAGAGAGAGTCATCAGTTGCTGGCTGGCAAGGGTCCTGTAGAAGCAAAAAAAAACTATATAATTTAACTACGTTGATTGTTGATTATGATGATAATGAATCTTTATAATATATAAAGGGGATATGGTTTTTTCATATCACCACAACAACCTTTAAAAAAAAGACTGAATTCTTATAACTTATATATGCTTCATTGATATGAATGATGTTTAGATTTTTTTCTCTTGTACAATTTAATGAAATTAAGGACTAATGAATTTAGAGTATGGTTTTGAAAAGAAAAATTTTAAGAGCTAGCATTCTTTTTTTGTGTCTTTGCCGTGGCCATTCTTTTAGAGAAATGGTTGATTTTAAAATAAAATGTGATGCTTTAATAAAATGTTAGATTAAGATCTCTTACTTATTATGTTATATATTTTTAAATCTTTGTTTAAGTTAAAATTTTGTTTGCGTTTGGCAAATGAAATTATTTTGTTCATTCGCCATATATGAACTTCAACATAACAAATGATCCAAGTCATACATCAAAATAAAAACAAAATTATTAGAATTTTTTAGACACACAAGTCAGCAACAATTCATTTACTACTAGTAATATATAATTTCATATATATATATATATATATATATATATATATATGAATTTCAAAATAACTAAAGATCCAACTCATATATAAAATAAATCCACATAGACAAAAGGGTGAAGATCACAATTCCTACTTTCCTATGCTTTGATGATTACTAGTACATAATCATATCATAATCCTAGTACAAATCATCCTATCCATCGATCTCGAGAGCAATGTCACTTAATAGATCACCCCCCATCCATCAACCTCAACTTTTTATGATTTATGAAGCTAGGGTTTTGAAAATAAATAGATGAGAAAAAAATAATACAAGTTACATGATGTTATTTTTTGGTGGATTATGCGCATTGATTTTGAGAAAAAAAAATACAAGTTACATGATTTATGAAAGCTAAGTTTTTTAGAATACAAATTTGTTCTGTACCAAAAAAAAATACAAATTTGTCCTGTCCAGTCATCTGTTTTTTAGTAGATCAAACGCACAAATCATCCTATCCATCGATCTCAAGAGCAATGTCACTTAATAGATCACCCCCCATCCATCAACCTCAAAATCAATGTCATACTTAGAAGATCGTAGGAATACACAATTTTAATCGCGATTTTGACCACCACGGAGGACCCCGATAAACCAAAAACCTCCCCCTCCCCCTACCTCTTCATCATCATCTTCATCTTTAATTGCCTCTATATCTCCAGACCTATAATTCAAAAATTATTCAAAACATAAAATTCAAACACAAAGGGAAAAAAAGAGTGCATAATGATTATGGTTAAAAGTTAAAACTGCAGTCATATCCATCTATAGGTGCAATAAATTTGTACAAGTTTGTCACTTGCTCATAAACCTCTTTCGCGTGTCTCCCACCTTCGAATTTTTTTTACTATGGATTTTTCTTACAAAACCAATGTCAATGTTGTTTCATTTGTGTCTAACTTTTCATGTAATTTAGGGAACAAATCATCTTCTAGCTTATAATTAATATAAAATCAAAACCCTTCGGATGCAATATTTCTCTGAATTTCTCAGTCGAAAGATCAAGCGAAAACATCTGGAAAAAATCAACATGAGGAGCCACAAATTTTATCGTTCCTCCAAGCATGCTTAATTCTTCGCTAAGTGTTGACTAGATAACATTACCATTCAAATGCACACCACCATCCAATAAAACAGGAGACAAAATATCTCTCCAACAATCACCATTGCCACCATTGTCACCACCAATATTGAAAATTCTCACAGTACTTTTCCATATGCCAGTGTGAACCGAGTGAAGCAACACTATCTTGTAAGTTCCTGTTAAATAATCACAACCAAAAGTGAATTTGAAAATACCTACTATAGGTAAATTTTCGCGACGAAACCCTAATTTATCAGTTATAGTTCTTGTTGCAGGGTTCCATAAACGGAAATTGAAGTTAACATACTTTGATTTTTTTGATGAATTTTTTTATGAATGGAAAGAGCAAGCAGATCAAACCGTTGCAAGAACCAACGACACGACAATTTTCATCATCGTTAAGCAAATTAGGGAAAGATTTACAAGAAAGAGTGATTGAAGGATCATTGTGGAGTAAACAAGAAACAGGTAAAGATACTATGGAATTGATAGGGTAATTGTGAAGATATGGTTTGAGAACGACATCAGGGAATTCTTGAAGAAATGGTGAGAGAATGAAGTTAGGGTTTAGTGAAGAAAATAATTCTTCACTAAATTTTTGTTTTACTACCTCCTTAGTCAAAGAAAATAATTTTTGTTTTATTGTATGTGTTTCTAAATTTTATTTTATTTTGGTTTAATAATGGTTTTTTTTGAATTGCAAATATATATTAATAGGCATTGGTTTCTTCTCCTTCCTCGCACCTACTTTTCCATTAGTTGCCGAGTCAACCGAGAGTTTAAAGTCCTAGCACGGTTTCTCCGGCAACGGAGGGCCTATCGGTTAGGGACCGGTGTTGGCAAAGCGGCTGATTGATGAAGCTTTGGGTTGTTGAGGATTGCTACTTTTTTTGTACCATGATGCCTGATGTACCAACTGCTATGGATACTTTTGTTTTCAATGCTGCCACGCCGCCACCTTATAAGCCACCGGATGAAGGGCGACAGATTCACAAACCGCAAAAGATGTCCTTCAGGGACATTCTCACTGAAGGTCAAGAGAAGATGCAAGTGAAAGAGAGAGTATATTTGATCGCCAATGGGATGATGAAAGTCACCTTGGAGGAAGGAAACCGTCTGTTACCTAAGGTCACAATGGATGAGAATCTTTTTCAAGATTTGTGCAGTCCCTGGAAGGAGGCTCTTGTTGTCAAACTCTTGGGGAAGAAAGTGGGGTTTACGTTGATGAAAGATCGACTGCAAAAGTTGTGGAGACTGACCGGGGGATTCGAAATCATGGATGTAGATAATGGTTTCTATATGGTCAAGTGTGAATTGCTTGTAGATCGTGAGAAGATTATGTCGGAAGGCCCTTGGATGTTGTTTGATCACTATCTGGCAGTAGCAAGATGGACTCCTGACTTTGCTTCTCCGTATGCAAAAGTGGAAAAAACTCTAGTTTGGATTAGATTCCCAGGACTTAACCTTCTGTACTATGATGAAAGTGTTTTACTGGGATTGGCTTCGGTGATTGGCACACCGATCAAGGTGGACACTAACACGCTGAAGGTGGAACGAGGCCGATTTGCAAGAATTTGTGTGGAGATCGATCTAACTTTACCTGTGGTTGGAAAGGTTAATGTTAATGGACACTGGTATAATGTCCAATATGAGGGGCTTCATATTATTTGTGGAAGTTGTGGCTGTTATGGACACCATACCCGTGATTGTGTGAAAACTCTAGATAAAACTTCGCCGACGGTGGAAACAACGACGCAACCTGGTGGCCGGTCGGAGAAGGAAACGGTGGTACCTGAACCAGTTAAGGAAAACATTAATGAAAAATCAGTTACTGATATGGGAAAGGCAACTGAATCTGGAATAATTAAAGAGGTGCATGGGGAGTGGCTTGTTGTGCAACGTAAAAAGAGGAACAAAAAAGTTAATGTTAGTCAATCCTCATCACTACCAAATAATGAGCAAAAAGATTCTTTGAATAAAAAAGGAAAAGAAGTTGTTTCCTCTTTTAAAGGATCACATGACAATTACAAGAATGGGGTGGGGACTAATCACGTAAACAATAATAAAAAAAGAAGATTTGATAGGAGTGGAACAAGTGGAGACACACGCCAACTCACCATGAAGAGGGACCCACGCGGGAAAAATGAAGCAAACACTCTTCTTGTTGACCAACGTGTGCACAAAGTGGGGCCTAGTTTCAAAACAGGACCAATTCCTATGAACTCAATGGAATTTACGTTATTTAACTCTAGCGGAAAAAATCAAAACCATGCACAGGAGGGCAGCAGTATCCCGTGGAAAACTAAAGAATCGAACCCACATTCTGATGCTACTACTCAAGTCTTCAATGAAGAAGTTAGTGACACGCATGTCGAGGAACGTGTTCCGGAGTCTCCCATAAATTGGGAGCCTATTCAGTAAGTTGTTCTTGTTGCTCTTCTTTGTCTCCGCCATTTTCTTATGATGATAGGATTCAAAGAAGTTACTCTGTTGTCCTGGAATGTCTGGGGGGCAGCAAATAAGAAAGCTAAAAGACATTTGATGGATTGAATTAGGAAACATTCACCTACTTTCCTAATTATTATGGAAACTCACACTAGTTTTCAGAAGACTAAGCATTTTTGGAATAGAGCTGGTTATGTTGTTGTTCACTATGTGGATGCTCGTGGTCATGCCGGGGGAATTTGGATTTTTAAACAAAATGGGAGCAACATTGATGCCAATGTGTTTGATGTTTATATGGATACTATTACTATTAAACTCTCTTTGGGGAATGATTCTTGGTTGTTAACAGGAGTTTATGCTAGTCCTGTGTATACTTCGAGACTAAATTTGTGGAACCACCTTATTGATCTTAAGAGAGATGTTGTTGGATCTTGGCTACTTATGGGTGATTTTAATGACATTATCCACCCTAGTGAGCAGAGAGGGGGAAATTTTTCTCAGTCAAGGGCAGCGGCGTTACTAAATGTCATGGATAGTTGCAATCTTGTTGAGCTTACTTCGACTGGTGGTAACTTCACTTGGAATAGACCTTGTGCAGGGAATCGTATGGTTTACCGTAAGCTAGATAGGGCCTTAGCTGATGTCCCTTGGCGCATGGCCTTCCCGGATGCTTATGTGGAAGTGCTCTCTAAATTTCATTCAGATCATAATCCTTTACTTCTTAGATGTGGTGTCCCAATGCATAATTATAGTCCTAGACCATTTAGATTCGAGGCAACTTGGATCACTCATCCTAATTACTCTGATATTGTCCAGCAGGCTTGGGGTAAATCTAATGAAGATATTGTCACTTCTCTTCGGCATGTTCAAGATGACTCTATTCAGTTCAATAAGGAAACTTTCGGCAATATTAGGAAGAGGAAAAATAAAGTTGAGCGCATGTTGAAAGAGATTCAAAGAACCTTAGAACAAGTAGACTCGGCGAGACTTGTGTACCTGCAACGGGAGCTCCAACATGAATATGATGTGATTTTGGGCCAGGAAGAAATCCATTGGTATCAGAAGGCTAGAGAAAATTGGATCAAGCTAGGGGATCGCAATACTAAGTTCTTTCATACCAAGACTATTATTAGAAGAAAGAGAAACAAAATTTATGGTCTCCATCTATCTAATGGCATTTGGTGCACAGATGATACTACTCTTCAAGAAGAAGCTCAAAAACACTTCAAGAACCTTTTTTGCTCTCAGAACCCGTGTGATCAAAGCGAGTTGAGTGATTTGCCGCATGCCCCGACGCTCAATCATGAGGCATGCCAATCTCTTACTCATCAAGTAACTAAGGAAGAAGTCAGTCATGCTTTGAATCAAATGCACCCTTTTAAGGCTCCTGGTCCTGATGGCTTCCAAGGTATATTCTTTAAGCAGTATTGGCACATTGTTGGCGATGATGTTGTTCACCTCATTTTTACTGCCTTTGAAACTGGGAGTTTCCCTTCCACCCTTTCAGAGACTCTTATTGCCTTAATTCCTAAGGTTGACTGCCCTCAGAATTTTAAGGAGTTTCGGCCCATCAGCCTTTGCAACACTATCTATAAGCTTATCACGAAGATCATGGTGAATAGATTGCGACCATTTCTTAATCAGATAGTGGGACCTTTTCAGAGTAGCTTCCTGCTTGGGAAAGGTACTACCGACAATGCAATCATTCTCCAAGAAGCAATACATTCCATGAGAAAATCGAAAAGGAAAAAAGGTGATATGGTTTTCAAAATTGATTTAGAGAAAGCCTATGACAATGTTAGTTGGGAGTTTCTTCGGTTTTGCTTACAGAGAAGTGGATTCCCTCCCATAACTATCAGGTTGATTATGTTTTGTGTATCTAGCTCGTCCTTAGCTATCCTTTGGAATGGTCGCCGCCTCCCTAGTTTCACTCCAACTAGAGGATTAAGGCAAGGTGACCCCCTTTCACCTTACCTATTTGTTGTGTGCATGGAATGCTTATCGCAAGTTATTATTAAGGCAGATGATGATGGCTATTGGAAACCAGTGAGACTTTCCAGGAATGGTCCCCCATTTTCTCATTTGTTCTTTGCTGATGATGTTCTCCTTTTCTCTAAGGCTACAAACTCTCAAGCTTTGAACATTGCTACTATTCTCACTCGTTTTGCCAACTGCTCAGGGTTAAAAGTCAATGTCACTAAGTCGAAGGTTTTTTTCTCTTCTTCCACCTTGCGGGGTAAAATGAACTCCATTGTGACCAACACAGGCATCAACCGCACTCATTCTTTGGAAAAATATCTCGGATTTCCCATGATGCATGGTCGCCTCCAGAGAAAGGATTTTGAGTTTTTAGAAGAGAAAATTAGTCAAAGGCTAGCTAGTTGGCAACATAACTTGCTGAATAAGGCCGGTCGAATGACTTTGGTTAAGTCAGTGTTGAATTCTATTCCAAACTATTATATGCAGATTGCTTGGCTCCCTCAATCTACCTGTGACTCTATTGATAAATGGCGCGTAATTTCTTATGGAAAGGCACTTCTAACAAGGGAATTCATCTTGTTGGTTGGGACAAGATTACTAAACCTAAGAAGCTAGGAGGGCTAGGAATTAGGAAGGCTAGAGAGGCTAATACTTCTCTCCTGGGCAAGCTAGTTTGGACTATGCACCAAAATTGTGACACGCTTTGGGTCCAAGTTTTGAGACACAAATATTTGAATGATGACATGATTCTTACTATTACCAAAAGACCGGGCTCCGTCACTTGGAATGCCATTATGAAATCTCTTTTGGCTCTTAAGAATGGTTTTGAATATCGACTTGGTGATGGCAACTCCTCTTTTTGGTATACTAATTGGTCAAACATTGGTATTTTGGCGAACCATGTTCTATATGTAGACATCCATGACCTACATATGAGAGTGAGGGATGTCTATATTGATGGTAAATGGAACTTTGACTTGCTCTATACGACTATTCCAACGGATGTCATGGACCGCCTAAAATTACTTCCTATTTTCTTGAATCCTCATGTGGTGGACAAGTATACTTGGAAAGGCAACCTAAACGGGATCTACACTGCTCATGACGGTTATTATTGGCTCAACCGCGATGCCTTTGTTGATAATTCCACGAATGATATTTCTTGGAATTGGGTCTGGCATATCCCGGCGCCAGAGAAGATAAAGTTCTTTATTTGGTCTGCACTCCAAAATTCTCTTCCAACTAAGTCTATGTTGGCCCATCGTGGATTGTTACAGGTAGCGATGTGTCCTAGATGCAATAATGATGAAGAGACAATACTTCATTGTTTGAGAAATTGTGAAGTTGTTAAGTGTTTCTGCAAAGCTATTGGTTTTGTGGACACAACCTTTTTTCAGGGTGATAATTTGTATGCTTGGCTGCGAAATGGCATAATTGGTCCCTCTAACTTTCTGTTTCTTGCTGCTGTGTGGTGGATTTGGCGTGCTAGGAATCATTTGTGTATGGAAAATGAAGTTATTTCTTACTTTACTCTCAGGACGAACACTGAAAACCTTGCTCAGTTGCTGAACACAAGTTTTTTAAAGCAGAACATAAGTCGAGCATCTACTTTGGTTCGTTAGAATGCTCAGGGTGGCATCGACATGATCTTGAATGTTGATGGGAGTAGTATTGGCAATCCAGGTGTGTCGGGCTTTGGAGGTTTGATTCGGAACTCTGACGGGGGATGGGTTCACGGTTTTGTTGGAAACATAGGATTCTCGAATATCCTTCATGCAGAATTATTGGCTGTATACTATGGTTTAGTTCTGGCGTGGGAGCTGAACATTAAGGATCTGTGGTGCTATTCTGACTCTAAAACCGTGATTAAACTTGTTTATGATAATATTAATGAATGGCACCACTATGCAGCGATTATCTATAACATAAAAGATCTCCTCACTAGAGACTGGAGGGTTAGACTGGTTCATACTCTTCGAGAGGGAAACACTTGTGCAGACTATTTAGCTAAGATTGGAGCTCACAATTCTGAAGTTTATTCTCATATAGCTGTTCCGCCAGATGGAATGAATCTCCTCTTACTAGCTGATGCTAGTGGGACTCTGTTTTCTCGTTAATTCATTTTTGTTTTTTCTCTTTCCTCTTGTACCAAAAAAATAGAATAGTACAAGGGGTACATACTAGCCAAAAGGAAACGAACAAAAAAGAAGGGAGGCTACAAGCAGCACAACCCAAAAACACAAAGAGCCAAAGACAAAAGACTACAACAAAACAAGGCCCTCTTATAGTAAACCAGCAGGCGGCCTACAAGCTGATCAGCAAAGAAAAAACCAAATAACAGACAAAAAGACCAGCAAGCACAAGCAGCAGAAAAACGAAGACAGTCCCACCACCGACAAGCAGCTCCTCGTGCACCAATAAACGTAGCCTAAAATCACCGAAGCATACACTCACCCGGGTTCCATGTCCAATCATATAAAAAACACGGACTTTTAGCAGACTTATGCATAAACCACTGCCAAGAGGTCCGTTTTATCAAATCCACCACCACCTCCACATACCCCTCAATGTTATTAAAAATTCGGTCATTCCGAGTCTTCCACATCACCTAAACAAAAGCTAACCATACAATAGAATAACCTTTCCTAACTTTTTTATTTCTCCCACTTCCAACAAGCACACTATATGCCAACAACACCTCCGGAGGGAGCACAACAACAACGCCAAGCCACCGGCATAATTTGTACCAAACCGCCGAGCTAAAGTTACAATGTAAAAATAAATGCTTCGGACTTTCCATCTCACCGGCACACAACACACAATCAACCTCATCATTTGGCACCATCCCTCTTCGATTTAAATTATCCCTCGTCGGAATTCTATTACGCAAAAGTTGCCATGCAAACGCACTTACTTTGGACGGGACCACACCTTGCCAAATATTTTTGAAAACTAAGGATTCCAAAGGGCTAATCGGCGGTGAAGGCAATAACAAAGAATCCAATGCAATGTAAAGGGATTTGACCGAGAACCCATCTTCACCATTCGGATTCCAAACCCCTTAGTTGGTTCAGTTGTGGCGCTGAATTTAGTAGGGAGGACCACAATTCGATCATCTGCAACTGCGATCGATACGGGTTGAAATCACTTGTCAAAATTATAAAAATTGTTTGTGTCATTCGATAAAAACTTCTATAGAAATTGATTAGGTGACATTAAATTAGATCTTTTGAACGTAGTGCTTATTGTTCTATAATCGCATTGATAACAATAATTTAACTTTTATACAATTTTATGGGAATGAGAATATACGTTTTTTTTTAAAATAAAATATGTTGTTCGAATCTCATTGATAAAGATAATTAAATTTTTATAATATGTCATAAAATAAAATCAAAAGAAATGTGTAATCTATTTTGTGAGCAAAATAAAAAATAAAACATCTATTCATGGAATTATTCGTGAATTTTTTTTCTTCTTTTTGTTATAAAACAAAAAAATATTCTATTTTTTTTATACATAGATGAAGGGGTGAAAAAACGGACGGCCATCCCTTTTAAGCCCGTCCATAATCGAGACGGGGCGGACATACGTAGGTGTTCGAGCTCAAAATCAAGTTTGTCTCGTATATCGGCGAGTTGGTGGGTTAGCGGGTTGGGCCACTAAACTATTTTTTTTATTTAAAAGCACTTTTCCTTTTTTTATATTTTAAATTAAAATATTTTGATATAGTTTGTACTTTGTACTTATTTTCTTTTTACATTGTGTATTTTGATTTTATTAATTATTTTTGTCGAGAAAAAACTCTATATATTTTCTTCATTAATATTAAACCACTTTTTTTTAAATAAGAACTTCATAAAATACGTGTTTGGCCATATTTATGACTTTTTTTTTTTTGACAAAGCTCTACTTATGACTTGAAGAGAAGTAAAGCTAAAATAAAATTAGGTCAAACGGACACTTAGTTACCATGTTACTCCCTACGTTCCGAAACTATAGTCCATTTGGACTTGGATACAAATATTAAGAAATCTTAAATTTTTATATTAATGGACTGATTTTTCCCTCATTATTTTTATTTTTTATTCACAAGCATTACTAAAACATAAAGCAACTTCAAAAGTATAAATGAAAGAATATGCATAATTGTTTTTTAATATCATAAAAAAAACTATTGTTTTGGAAAAAAAAAGTCCTAAAAAACTATAGTTTCGAGACGGAGGGAGTATTGGTTTAGAAAGGGTGTGAAATACATGAGTATAATTCTGCATATTGAATATGTACGAGGAGTCGACGAACAAATTCATAAGCAATAATCATATTCATAAACACTTGGTCCAAATTTTTTATCATTCGAAAGCAATACCCATTCAATCAAATATATAATATCGACATATTTTTCTCTCTTTTTAGTTCAAATTAATATTGAAAATATATAAAGTTGTTGGTTCTCCTTTTTTTTGTTAATAGGATTAGAATTTCAATTGTATTTACCAAAAAAATAGAAGGGTTCTCATTGTTTCTCATAACATTAGTCATATACATTAGAGCTATGTTACTTGAACAATTTTTTTAGACAACTTTTCTCTATACTACTACTGATTAGAATTTTATAGACGTAAACGTGAATTAATGAAATCATGAATATATTTAAAGAGTAGTTTACATGACTATATTTAAAAGAAAACTAAACAAAACAAAGTAAAGTAAAGTAAATAAAAGATTTATAATCATTACTAAATTCTACCATCCACCTTCGCAGCCGCCTCGCCACCCTACACTAGAATCCGCCATTTACATAGTAATAGTCATAATAAACATGTTATCGTTCTTTATAGCACTAGAAGCTAGCACGACGTCTTGTGACTTCTTCTACTTTTTTAGCTGTAGAGACTCGGTCACTTTCACTCTTTTTCTCCTCTAATTTTGACGCTAAGTCACTCGTCTTGTTATTAATGACTGTCTTTCTTGTTGAAGGTTTGGTGAAACAACTTCCCATGTCGTTAAAATTTGTATGAGAATAAGATTATAGTGAAATTTCGGTTTCTAAAGGTATGATGTAGTTGAAATACGAATTGCTTAATGATACACTAAGCTTTAGACTCTAGTATATATATATATATACAAGCATGACAAGGGGATAAGGGAAAGCTAAAAGATATTAGTTGATTTTTTCTTTATTTTAATTTTTTTGGTTATAAAAAACGGCTGAAGATTCAAAGATAAAAAAAATAAATAAAAAAAAACTAACTAAAAGCAAAATATTATTTGTATCTCTATCTCTATATATATCTCTATGACTCTATCTTTATTTCTATGAGAGTGACTGAGTGAGAGAAAGAAATATAAATCATTTGATTAAAATAAAAGGCTAAGATTTAAAGTGAATCACATATTCCTCTTTTTTTTTTCTTTTAAAAAATGTAGATTTGTTTTGTAACAAAAAAAACTCTTTTCTTAAAATAGTAGATTAAAAAAATCTATTCGATTTGTTTTAATACTAAAATATCTTTTCGTTTCAAGAATAAGTGTCGTCTCACAGCATCATATCAATCTTCTATGAAAGACTCCAAATTGTTAGTAACATGATTAATCGAATTTAAGAAATTTCTCCGTTTTATTTGTTATTGAACGGGAAACATCTCCTCTTCAATTAGTTTAATTTTTTTCTTGGGCTTAGGCCTTCTATTAACAAATTTTTTGTAAAGATTATAGAATGCCACATAAGCATAATACTTACTTATGAGCTTTGGTATCTTAATTACAAAGTTAATCACACGAAGAGTTGAATATATCTCCTCTCAATTCAGCAAAATAAAATTGACTAATATGAACTAGACACTACTCATAGATTATCACTGAACTACCAACCTCATAACCCAATGATGTTAAAGCATCAACTTTTTTGTGTTAATCCACGCCATTGTATTGCAAGCAAAAAATTAATTCCCTGTTAGCACTACCTAACAAATTAGGCCATAAAAACATGCAGAGTTGTCTCCTCCATATCATTACAATGACCACAACTAGCACTCCATAAATGCATATGAAACTTCCTACTATTAGTAAGCAGTTTGTCATGTTGCAACATCCAGATAAAGCTACAAATTCTTTCCGGCGCATTTAGTTTCCAAATTCGCGATAACTTTCTATCTTTAGTATCTGTTCGAAAATGACACAGAAAGTTGTAAGCTGAAGCCCGCTTCTGAAGCACCTGGCCAAAAGCTAGTATCGGCATCATTAGTACCTTCACCTTACAAACTGGTTTTGTAGGGTTAAGATAAGCTCAATCCCAATTCCTAACATAAATATAATAAGAAAAAGGAATAAATTTGTGTAATGAAAGTAGCTATATATACATGATACATCAATAAGACAGGTGGAATGCTTTGCTCATGCCTAAAGAAATGGCTAGGATCAATTTCATCTTTTACCTGTGCCAATCTTTCTAAATTAGACTTGAAATATTTAATGCCCCAAGATTTTGTTTCTTCATAACTTGTGTTTTCTCTATTCACTCCTAGCTATATCAAGGTCCCTATAATTCAAATATGCAGCTCTTGAACACTTTGAAACATAAGGTTTCATGTATGCATATAACCTTCCGAAGTTTGTCAGCGATAATTTGCCATTTCATGAAAATCTTTGGAATGTTGAAAACTGTCACAATTGAAGGAACATGAACAAGCTTAACTTTCCATGAAGTAATCACTCCAAAGCTTGAACCTCCACCTCCTCTAATAGCCCAAAATAGATTCTCACCCATCAATTTTCTATTTAGTATCTTTCCATTAACATCTACTATTTCAGCATCAATTACATTATCACTTATCAGCTGCAAGACCATATTTTCTAAATATGGTACCAAATCCACCTCCACTGAAGTGTCCTCCTATACCAACAGTAGTACAGCTACCGGCTGGAAAACCATGAACATTGCATAGTATAGTTCTCCAAGAGTAGCACCTGATTCAATCCATGCACTTTCTTCTTTGATGTCAATAGTTATGACTAGAGGTTTTAAGATCAATGATTAGGAATGGAACATTGGAATGGAGACATAAGAAAGACCCTCATAGTCATGTCCACCACTTCTAACTCTAATTTATAGGCCTTGTTTTTTTGAGCAAATGATTGATGTTTGGATTTGGAATAGGTTGTTTGGAGTGATAATAAGGTTAGGTTTTGGAACTGAACTGTTTAAGAATCTGTGGTTTCTTATTGTAATAGAGGTGCGTATGATGAACTGTTCTTAGTGTGTAGTATTACTTTTGTAATTGAGTTTGAACCTAATGAAAAACATAGAAGGAAAATGTTATCAATGTCAAAAGAAATACATGTTCAAGGGAAAATTGAGATGAAATTGTAAATGATGATCGATAGGAGTGTTAACTTTGTGTATGTAAATGACATGATTGTTCGGTATTGGATTAAAATCAAACAAGCCCCGATAATTTGAATTTGGCCGAGTTGTTTCAGTCAGAATTCAAAATTCAAAGTTTTTCAGATAATTCGCGCTCAACTGAAGCTCATTAATTACTAATTGGTACGGCTATTTATTGCAAGAGACAATATGAATACTGAGCTAGGGAGATATTAATTATTCACAAAACAATATCCATTGGAAATTCCAATGTTGGGAGATTGCATATCTTATTTCCAGCTTTGGATGTATAATTGCTTTTGAAATCACAGCTGCAAAATTAGCATTGTTGTCAATTTGAACCAAATAGACTCTTATGGCCTAAAATCTTATAAAAACGATCAAAATCCTAAATTAGTGTTACCTTTAGAGTTACATGCACCACTTGGGAAATGGGAATCCATCATCATCTTAAAGCTTTAGGAATATTTGCTACATGATTGGCATAATTGGACTTTATATCCAGATTTCAGTCAACCCCAACACAACCATAAATAAAAACACTTATCTTCAAGTTTGGGATTTAAGGATTCTATAAACAAGGGCCATAACAAAGAGATACTTTTATGGCTGCTACTTGCCAGCCTGTGGTCTGTGTCATGGAGTTTATTATTAGTTTAACTCTCTTGTCCTAATTGCACATGATATAAAAAATGGTTGAACAAGTCACTTATATGACATGATATGAAATAGTGAAACAAAATTGAAATTATCTACTTCAGTGTGGAATTGTACATGCCACAATATTCAAATTAACAATAGAACTAACAGTCAAAAAGTAAATTTAGTGTTAAAAAACTAACACATAACAAGATTTTATTGTAAAAAGATTCGTTGTAATTTGACAAACTAACACATAAGCTTTCAACATATATTTCAATCCACCCTAAATCTATCACCCACTTTGAAACAAAAATATAATCATTTTTCAGTCAAACAAGTGAACAACAATTTGAATAAGCTAATATATAAGTTCATATTCCATATATGAACTTCAACATAACAAAAGATCCAAATAAGTGAGCAACAATTTTCATTTACTAATATGTAAGTTGATATGTTATATATGAACTTCAAAATAACTAAAGATTAAGTCATATATATAATAAATCCACATAGACAAAAGGGTAAAGATCACCAAATTCCTACTTTCCTATGCTTTCATGATTACTAAGTACATAATCATATCATAATCCTAGTACAAATCATCCTATCCATCGATCTCAAGAGCAATGTCACTTAATAGATCATCCACCATCCATCAACCTCAAAATCAATGTCATACTTACAAGATCGTACGATTACAAGATTTTAATCGTGATTTTGACCACCATGGAAGACCCCGATAAAGAAAAAACCTCCCCCTTCATCATCATCATCACCAGCATCATCATCATCATCATCATCATCATCACCACCACCATCATCATCACCACCACCATCATCATCACCACCACCACCACCACCATCATCATCATCATCTTCATCTTCATCAAGGAAGACCCTGAAAAAGCGAAAACCTCCCCCTCCACCTACCTCTTCATCATCATCATCATCATCATCATCATCATCATCTTTCATTGCCTCTATAATTCAAAAATTATCCATCAGATTGAAAATGAAACAGCAAAACATAAAATTAAAACACAAAGGGAAAAAAAAGTGCATAATGATTATGGTAAAAGTGCAGCCATATCTATCCATAGGTGCCATAATTCATATAAAATCAAAACAAATTCATTCATTCAATCCAGTAGATTCAACATAAGGCATCCATCGTATAAAATATTCACACATGCTATTATAACATGACAACGATTATAAATGAATGCATAATGATTATGGTTAACAATGCAGCCATATATATCTATCTATATGTGCAATAAATTTGTACAAAAATGTCACTTGCTCATAAACCTCTTTCCCTGCGTCTCCCACCTTCGACTTTCTTTTACTATGGTTTTTTCTTACAAAATCACCTGTTTCATTTGTGTTTAACATTTCGTGTAATATGCATGAGGGAACAAATCATCTTCTAGCTTATAATAATAATTACTGTAAAATCAAAACAAATTCAATCAATTCAGTAGATTGAACGATGAATAGACAACCATTCTCCACTATAATCAACCTAAGGCATCCATCGTATAAAATATTCACACATACATGAATTGCGATATTTAAACAATTTTAAACGGTAGAAGAGAACTTACTTCCAAGGAGTCGGAACTAAGCTTTCAACGTAATCATTGGCATAGAACCAATAAATATCATTGGAAATTGCAGTTCTCGCTACGCTTTTATCCCTCTTATTATAGATAATTGCTTTGTCATCTTCTTTATTTGATAATATCACTGTATCTCCATCCTTAGATACATATAATGGAACCAATGGAGAGTGATCCAAGTTTTCAACCTCAATGTTAGGCATTTGAAGATCAATAAAACGAATTCTAAACAACTGAGTCCAAGAATCTTGAACTCCAAACTCCTTCATTTGCCATATAACAAATTCAGTTTTCCTAAAATCATGGGAAAAGCAAAGACAATCCAGGAGAACCTGAAGATTTGTTTGGCCACACGGCATCTCATTAAAACCCTTTGGATGCAATATTTCTCTAAATTTCTCAGTCGAAAGATCAAGCGAAACCATCCTGAAATAATCAACATGAGGAGCCACAGGCTTTATCGTTCCTCCAACAATGCTTAATTCTTCGCTAAGCGTTGACCAGATAATATTACCATTCAAATGCACACCACCACCACCAAGCATAACAGGAGACAAAATACATCTCCAACAATCACCATTGTCACCATTGTCATCACCAACATTAAAAACTCTCACAGTACTTTTCCATACACCTTCAATCCGAAACGAGTGAAGACACGCTATCTTATAAATCCCTGTTAAAGCATCACAACCAAATGTGAATTTGATACTGCCTGGTCGAGGGAATTTTTCGCAAAGAAACCCTAATTTTTCAGATATAGTTCCTGTTGCAGGGTTCCATATACGGAAATTGAACTTAACACGCTTATTTGAGTTCCATTAAAAAGAGAGCAAGCAGAGTAAACCATTGCAAGAATCAACGACACTGAATTTTTCATCATTGTTCAGCAAATTAGGGTAAGTGTTAGCAGAAAGAGTGATTGAAGGATCATTATGGAGTAAACGAGAAACTGGTGAAGAAACTATGGAATTGAGAGGGTATTCGTGAAGAAATGGTGTGAGAATGAAGTTAGGGTTTAGTGAAGATGATTTTTGAAGGTGAATTTTGATGAAATGTGATTCGGAAATGAGTTTTTTCCATGATTTTGAAACGCAACGGAGTTTTGCGATGATTTTGACGGGAAGAAATGATAGGATAACGGCGATGAGTTCGGACGGAATAATCGGCGGAGGTGGCGGTGGAGGTGGCGGAGGGATTTGATCCGTTGGATTTAGAACGGTGCTCATGCGGCGGAATAGGGTTTTTCAGTTGGAGAAATGAGAATGCGGCGGGAAAGGGTTTTTCGTTGGGAAATGAAAAATCTATTATATATTAAATTATACACTAAATTAAATCATAAATACGTAATTTAGTAATAATATCAATTGATATTTTTTTTGGTATAGAGTAATATCAATTGATATTGATTGCTTAAAAAAAATCAATTGATATTGATTAATTTTTATTTTCTTTCACCTTCTTTTTTTGGTACAATCAGAAAGATAAGTTAACAAATGAGAAGGATCATAATGAAGAAGGAGAGTTACTTGCAGAGCAAGTAACTGAACACATAAACTAGTGTTCATCATACTTAATGTGCATTGCATGTAGGATAACAGAACCATTATGAGTTAGTTAGTTTGTTAGAGACAGTTGGCAAGTTAGTTACATTGGTAACTGTGATATGTGTCTATATAAGCAATTGTAACTCTTGTAAGAATTATCTTTCTCATAATACAAATTATCAATGCAAGAGTTTGATCACACTCTCTCTTTTATCATGATTTTCATTTCTGTTTTAGCTTCCACTGCCATCTTCAAGATGGTATCAGAGCTTAAGCTCTGATCTTCAACCGTAACCGTTTTCAGTTCTTCGACATAACCGTCTTATCTCCACCGTAACTGTTTTCTAACGTGCTCTTCTTCATGACGCGTGCTTCCACATCTGGTACAGCGGTGCCACCCATTCAACCACCGCAAGATCCATCGCAAATTCCCGGTAATGTGTATCATGTTCATCCCTCCGATGGACCTTCTTCTGTATCAGTTTCACCAGTGCTCAATCACTCCAACTATCACGCATGGGCGCGTTCAATGCGTCGTGCATTAGGTGCGAAGAACAAACTGGATTTTGTTGATGGCACCATTCTCGTGCCTACTCCTTTTGATCCTAGTTATAAAGCTTGGTCACGATGTAATATGATGGTTCATTCATGGATTATGAACTCGGTGGAGGAATCTATTGCACAAAGCATTGTTTACCTTGACAACGCCATTGACGTATGGAACGAGCTTAAAGAACGTTTTTCGCGAGGTGATTTCATTCGTATTTCTGAGTTGCAGATTGAAATCTTTGGCCTGAAACAAGGTAATCGTTCTGTTTTTGAGTTTTTCACTGCTCTCAAGATTCTTTGGGAAGAACTTGAAGCTTATCTCCCTGCACCTGTTTGCAATTGTCCACACAAATGTGGTTGTGTTACTGGTGTACGAAACGCTAAATCACAGCATGAATTGATTCGTACAATTAGGTTTTTAACTGGTTTGAATGAAAATTTTGATTTAGTTCGATCACAAATTTTGCTTAATGATCCATTGCCACCTATGAACAAAGTGTTCTCTATGGTGATGCAACATGAACGTCAATTCCCTTCCTCTGGAATCACTTCTGATAGTGTTGATTCTAAAGCATTAATTAATGCTGCTGATGGTAGAAGGGGACAAGGACGTGGTAGGGGAGGATATAATGGATCCAAGAAGCGTGTTTGTACATATTGCGGCAGAGATAATCACATTGTTGAGAACTGCTACCAAAAGCATGGTTTTCCTCCTAACTATGGTAGAAATTCTAGTGCAAACAACACTAATGTTGATGATCAGATTGAACATGATAATGGATCTAACTCCAAAGGTACAGACCCTCCTTTTGGCTTTACCAAAGCACAATTTGAGAAGCTTGTGAATCTACTCCAAGCAAGTGATAATACTCCTAGCACAAGTGCTTCAACTTCAGCAAATGTAGTTTCTACACATACAAATCTCACATACTCAGGTACATCTTGTTCGACATATTCTTGTCACAATTCCACTGATGGATCTTGGGTTATAGATTCAGGAGCCAGTGATCACATTTGTTCAAGTTTTACTTTGTTTGATAAGTATGAGACTATTTCTCCTATTCAGGTTAAAATGCCTAATGGAACTATAGCATTTGCCCACACTGCTGGAACTATCAAGTTCACCAATGATTTTTCTGTAACAAATGTTTTGCTTGTACCTGAATTTTCATTGAATTTACTCTCTGTACCTAGATTGACTCATAATTCACAGCTTATTGTGTTATTTGATGGTTTGAACTGTGTGATACAGGAAAAGAAGAGCTTGAGGATGATTGGTCGGGTGAACTGTTTGATGGATTGTATTATCTCACTACCAAAACCAAGCCTAACATCATCTCAGCCAATTCCACAAATTCCCAACAGTCATCTCACACTTCAAACACTGCAAACACACACATTCCCAAACAAGCCTTATGGCATTTCTGTCTTGGACATTTGTCTAATTCTAGATTACAGCTTATGCAGTCTTCATTTCCTTTTGTAACTTCATATTGTACTTCTGTTTGTGATATATGCCATTTAGCTAGACAAAGAAAACTGGCATATAAGCCTAGTGTAAATAAAGCCACTAAGTGTGGTGAATTAATACATTTTGATATTTGGGGTCCTATGTCTACACCTTCTATTCATGGTTATAGATATTTTTTAACTGCTGTTGATGACTATAGCAGATTTACATGGATCATTTTACTCAAACATAAATCTGAAGTTAGTTCTCTTGTTCAACAATTTATCACAATGATTGAAAAGCAATTCAATACAATAGTTAAAGTTGTGAGAACTGATAATGGACCAGAATTTCTTATTCCTCAGTATTTTGCCACCAAAGGCATCATACACCAAACCAGTTGTGTTGAAACTCCCCAACAAAATGGGAGAGTTGAAAGAAAACATCAACATTTGCTCAATGTTGGCAGATCTCTTCTATATCAGTCTAAACTTCCCAAACAATTTTGGTCTTATGCCATTCTTCATGCCACTTACATAATCAATAGAGTGTGCACACCTTTGCTTCAAAATCAGTCACCATATTACCTTCTCCATAATACATCTCCTCAGCTTGATCAACTCAAAGTTTTTGGTTCCCTAGCATATGCATCCACATTACAAAACTAGAGAACCAAACTTGACCCTAGAGCTAGGAAATGCATTTTCCTAGGCTACAAGTCAGGTACCAAGGGTGTTGTCCTATTTGACATGCATAATAGGCATATTTTCATGTCTAGAAATGTCATACATCATGATCATATATTACCTTACTCACAAAACCCTAATTCTATCCCATGGACTTATCATTCTGCTTCAACAGATAAGGACTTATCTGATAATCACTTATCTGTTTTTCCCTCACCAGCTCCCAGTCCATGTTCACCTAACCCTATTCATATCACTCCTACATCATCATGTGATGATGATGAACCTACCCCTACTCCTAACTCTCCTGTTCCTAGAAGATCCACTAGACAAATCACTAAACCTTCTCATCTGTCAAATTACCTATGCAATCATTCAAACAGCTCATCCTTATCAAACAGCTCAGGTACTTCTCATCCTATTTCTAACTTTCATTCTTATTCAAATGTCTCCAAAACACTTAAGCAATATGCTGAGTCTGTGTTGAATATCTCTGAGCCACACAATTATGCTGAAGCTTGCCAACATCAGAGTTGGATTGATGCTATGAATGCAGAAATACATGCCTTAAATCTTAATCAGACATGGACATTTGTGGATAAGCCTTGTAATGTGAAACCAATAGGATGCAAATGGGTTTATAAAGTCAAACATAAGGCAGATGGGTCTATAGAAAGATTCAAGGCAAGATTGGTTGCAAAGGGTTATAATCAAATTGAAGGTATTGATTTCTTTGACACTTTTTCACCAGTGGCCAAGATTACTACAGTCAGAACTCTCATTGCTTTGGCTTCTATAAAATCTTGGCATCTCCATCAAATGGATGTTAACAATGCTTTTCTACATGGAGAATTACAGGAAGATGTTTATATGAGTGTCCCTGAGGGTGTGGAAGCACCTAGGCCTAATCAAATATGCAAGCTTAACAAGTCTCTTTATGGTTTAAAGCAGGCCAGCAGAAAATGGTATGAGAGACTTACCAGTTTACTGATTCAACAAGGTTATACTCAATCGATGTCTGATCATACTTTGTTCACTTTACAAAGTAAGTCCAATTTCACTGCCCTATTAGTATATGTTGATGACATAATACTAGAAGGAAATTCCCTTGAAGAGTTTGATAGAATTAAGCTTATCATGGATAAGGAATTCAAGATTAAGGATTTAGGGATGTTAAGATACTTTCTGGGAATTGAAGTGGCTCACTCCAAAGCTGGCATATCCATTTGCCAAAGAAAGTATTGTTTGGACTTGTTAAAGGATACAGGCCTACTTGGAGCTAAACCTGCTCCCACACCACTTGATCCCTCCATTAAACTCCATCAAGATGACAGTTCAGCTTATGAAAACATTGGAGAATATAGGAGATTAATTGGAAAGTTGTTGTATCTGACCACTACTAGACCAGACATTTCTTTTGCAACTCAACAGTTGAGTCAATTCTTTTCATCACCTACTCTTACTCACTATGATACTGCTTGCAGAGTAATTAGATTTTTGAAAGGCACACCTGGTCGTGGTCTCTTTTTTCCCAGAGATTCTACACTCCAAATATGTGGTTTTGCAGATGCAGATTGGGCTAACTGTGTTGACACTAGGAGATCAACTTCTGGCTATTGTTTCTTCATTGGGAACTCTTTGATCTCATGGAAGGCAAAGAAGCAAAACACAATTTCTAGAAGTTCCTCTAAAGCTTAGTACAGGTCACTGTCTTTTGCTGTTTGTGAACTACAATGGTTGCTATACTTGATGAAGGATCTGAGAATTGAATGTGACAAGTTCCCTGTGTTATATTGTGACAACCAAAGTGCTATTCACATTGCTGGTAATCCTGTGTTTCATGAACGCACAAATCACTTGGAAATTGATTGCCACTTCATTAGAGATAAACTTGTGCAAGGCACCTTTAGATTACTACCTATTTCTACCAAGTCACAACTTGCAGACTTCTTCACCAAGGCATTACCTCCAAAGGTTTTTAATTCCTTCATTTCCAAGCTGAGCATGTTGAACATCTATGCAAATTCAGCTTGTGGGAGGCTAACAAATGAGAAGGATCATAATGAAGAAGGAGAGTTACTTGCAGAGCAAGTAACTGACACATAAACTAGTGTTCATCATACTTAATGTGCATTGCATGTAGGATAACAGAACCATTATGAGTTAGTTAGTTTGTTAGAGACAGTTGGCAAGTTAGTTACATTGGTAACTGTGATATGTGTCTATATAAGCAATTGTAACTCTTGTAAGAATTATCTTTCTCATAATACAAATTATCAATGCAAGAGTTTGATCACACTCTCTCTTTTATCACGATTTTCATTTCTGGTTTAGCTTCCACTGCCATCTTCAAGATAAGTCTTCGCCAGAATTTGATCTTTTAATTTTTTTTTTATCCGACTCATATGTCCTTCAGCTCATAGTCTCATAATACCTAAGCTATTATATGGGAACTTCTTTCACCCTCTGGTTCTAGAAGAAAGAGACTCTAGTAATTCAAAGTTAGTTTGGATTGAGTTTAGGTATTAAGTGTTTCAGTCCCCTCTCAAATACAATTATGGAGATCAATTTGTAGTCATTTTTATTAAGTTCTCATTACTGTTTTTGTTATATTGATTTATTCTTTTAGTAGTACTATCTTTTAATCAAGAACGTGTGCAGATGGCTAACAAAAAGCAATGACTTACATTTTCTGTTATCACCTTAAACCATGTACATTGGTTTTTATCATTCAACACCTACTTTTCTACTTTTTACACTCCACATTATCATTCAACACACATTCAATTTTTACTCTCTCCAATAGTTTTTTCATTCAACACCCTACCCCACCACTTTTTATTTTACATTCTTATTTAAATTTAAAATTTTGTTTTTGTTTTTATGATTAAATAAAATTACAATTATCGATTAACATTAAATTAAAATAAAGAACACTTAAAAAAAATTAAATAATTTTTTTATTGGGAAGTGTTGGAATTTTGGGTGTTGAAATAATTATTGGGATTCATTTTACTAAAAAAAACACTTAAACTTCAAAATTAACACTAATAAACACTAATAATATGATTAAAAGAGTGAAAAATTCGAATTTTTTTTCTGTGTCCAAATGAAATAAATCAAGTCTCTATTTATAGAGAAAAATATTTTACGAATTTTGGTGAAAAAATAAAAAAATAACTTGCAATGAAATAATTGAGTTTAAAGATAAGGATACAATTAAAATTCGCGCAGCCAATCAGGACGCGCCATGTGTCACCATCTATCCACTTTCTCATCTCTCTCCGCGTTGCCTCTGTCACGCACGCGCGTCTGTCGCGATTGTCTTGCACGCGCCATGGGTGGACGAATGAGATGCTACCGTGTGGCCATATGGGTCAGATTTACAATTGATTACTCTGTTTCAATCTCTCCTCTGTTTTCTCTCTTTCTCTTTTTTGTTAACTACCGCATAGTCTCCATCTTTAAAAACTAAAACCATCATACGTTTGCCTTTGATCAGAATAAATAATATAAAAAATGATATGATTGCCGACTCAATTTGAAGGATATTTTTTAGTGCTGCAGCTTCCTACTTCCCTTTTCTTCCATTGTACCATCTCAGGGAGCTTTTTCTCTTGCTATCCGTCCCACTTATTCTTGCACGCTTCAACAGTAGCATGTCGGCGACGGAGATGGTTTATTAGTGTATTTTTTCTTCCCATCAATGGCGATCGAAACAGCAGCGTTACAAGGTTGTGAACGGGACAAAGGTCGGAGACAAAATTGGCGGTGGCAAGGTGACGATGAACGGAGAAAGCAAGTTGACAGAGGCGGCGAGGGTGAACAAATTTTCTGGAGACGAAAAGGGTTACGCAGGGAATCAGTCAATGGCGGCACTTAGAAGAAAAAGAAGAGAGAGAATTTAAGAAAAAACCATTGACTCATTAATACCCACAAAAAAAAAAGGTGTATTAATGACTTATCCTGTGCAATCTTGCACAGGTTAGAAACCATTGACTCATTAATACCAGCAAAAAAAAAGTGTATTAATGACTTATCCTGTGCAATCTTGCACAAGTTAGAAAAATCCAATTAAAAATATAAGTGTTACACCATCTTGGAGCAAATTAAATTATAAAATCTTGGAGCAGATTAGCCAAAAATATCTCATCTCATTGTCTTTATTGCACATGATAACAAAGATAGTGTCTTTATTGCACATGATTTAAAAAATGGTTGAACAAGTCACTTATATGACATGACATAAAATTGTGAAATTGTACATGCCACATTTCAAATTAACAACAGAGCTACCAGTCATAGAGTAAACTTAGTGTTAACAAACTAACACATAACAAGATTTATCGTAAAAATATTCGTTGTATTTGACTAGGGAGATCAATTTTGCAAATTTCATCATATTACGCATTACCTTGTCCAATAAATTTCGCAAATTCTCCCGACCATTCCCCTTCACTCCCTCTAATGATAC
Organism: Trifolium dubium; assembly: GCA_951804385.1. NCBI lineage: Eukaryota > Viridiplantae > Streptophyta > Magnoliopsida > Fabales > Fabaceae > Trifolium > Trifolium dubium. The sequence continues at coordinate 4,719,278 of OX638066.1, forward strand.
CTCCACACCTAATCCGACCATCATCTCAACACGATCCATCCGTATTTAACCGAACCCATCCCATAGCCAGAGGTTTCCAGCTAATTAAGCACTCCACTCTACCACCATGACTTCCAACTTTCAAAGCTTGATCCGCTGCCTAATAACTACTAACATTTCTTATAACAACACTAGCTAGTGCATAACGCCTAATAAAGTTCTCAACATATCTCTCTTTATTTCTCCAGGTCCACACTAAATGACAAGTTGTTGCCTACAAATTATTCCAATCCATATCCTGTTGGCCACGAGCATCCATTGTAAGGTTAAATGCTATCCATTGTTTAGTATTACCCAAAAAAAATTGCCCTCTCATATTGGAATGAACCATATTTAACCAAACCGGAATTGCGGACAGTGCCCAGTAGCATGTAAAATATTCTCAACATGATCACCAAAAAAATTTACATAGCTGAACCAAATCCCATGCTACTCTTCTGTAAATTCGTTAGGAGCCTTTCATGTTACATTAACCAAACAAATGTTTGATACATTAACTAATCAAGCAAACTTACAAAAAGCAAAGACTTACATTTTCTGTTTTCACCTTCTTAGGTAGTACACCAGCAGATGGCTTTACTTCAGTGTGAAATACAATATTCAAATTAACAACAGAACTAACAGTCACAAGCTTAGTGTTAACAAACTAACACATAGCAAGATTAATTGTAAGAAGATTCGTTGTATTTGAGTAGGGAGATCAAACACTCACACATTTACATACAAATATAAGCTTCATCATATATCTCTACTCATCCTAAATCTATCACCCAGTTTCAAACAAAAATATGATAATTTTTTAGTCAAACAAGCGAACAACAATTTGAATAAGCTAATATATAAGTTCATATGATATATATGAACTTCAACATAACAAAAGATCCAAGTCATATATAAAATAAATCCATATAGACAAAAGGGTGAAGATCACCAATTCCTACTTTCATATGCTTTAATGATACTAGTACATAACCATAATCTAGTACAAAACATCCTATCCATCGATCTCAAGAGCAATGTCACTTAGTTTTTCCACATCGTCGGATGACAAATCATCCCTCATCCATCAACCTCAAAGACAAAATAAATACCATACTTAGAAGACCCTGAAAACGAAAAACCCTCCCCCTACCTCTTCATCATCATCTTCACCTTCATCTACCTTTGCCTCTATATCTCCAGACCTATAATTCAAAAATTATCCATCAGACTGAAAATGAAACAGCAAAACATAAAATTACAACACAAAGGAAAATACATGAATGCATAATGATTATGGTTAAAAGTGCAGCAATATCTATCTATAGGTGCAATAATTTTGTACAAGTTTGTCTGCTCATAAACCTCTTTCCCATGTCTCCCACCTTTGACTTTGTTTTACAAAATCAATGTCATTGTCTGTTTCATTTGTGTTTAACTTTTTGTGTAATATGCACGAGGGAACAAATCATCTTCTAGCTTATAAATTTATAATAATAATTACTATAAAATCAAAACAAATTCACTCAATCCAGTAGATTGAACAATAATAGATAACCATTCTCGACTATAATCAACCTAATGCATCCATCGTATGAAATTTTCAGATTTTTCACACATACATGAATTGTCAGTTTGTGATATATTTTAACAGTTTTAAACAGTAGAAGAGAACTTACTTCCAAGGAGTCGGAACTAAGCTTTCAACGTAATCAATGACATGGAACCAATGACTATCATTGGAAATTGCAGTTCTCACTACACTATTATCCCTCTTATTATAGATAATTGCTTTCTCATCATCTTCATTTGATAATATCACTGTATCTCCATCCTTAGAAACGTATAAAGGCAACAATACACACCCCATCAAGTTTTCAACCTCAATGTTAGGCATTTGAAGATCAACAAAACGAAATCTAAATAACTGAGTCCAAGAATCTTGAACTCCAAACTCCTTCATTTGCCATATAACAAATTCAGTTTTCCTAAAACAATGGCAAAAACAAAGGCAATCCAAGAGAACCCGAAGATTTGATTCAGCACTTGGAACCTCATTAAAACTTTTTGGAAGCAATAATCGTGTGAATTTCTCTGTCGAAAGATCAAGCGAAACAATCCGGATAAAATCAACATGAGTAGTCGCACTCACAGGTTTTACCGATCCTCTAACAACATCTAAATCTTCCGAAAGCGTTAACCAGTTAACAGTACCGTTAAAATGCACACTATTTTTACCAAATAAAACCGGAGACGAAATATTTCTCCAACAATCACCACCACTACCACCATCACCAACACTGAAAACTCTCACATTACTTTTCCATATAACAGTATGAACAGAGTGAAGCAACACTATCTTATAAGTTCCTGTTAAAGAATCACAACCAAAAGTGAATTTGAAAATACCTACTATAGGTAAATTTTCGCGACGAAACCCTAATTTTTCAGTTAAAGTTCCAGTTGCAGGGTTCCATAAACGGAAACTGAAGTTAATATACTTTGAGTTTGATGATTGAAAGCGCAAGCAAAGCAAACCGTTGCAAGAACCAACGACAGTGCAAATTTCATCATCATTGAGCAAATTAGGGAAAGTGTTAACGGAAAAAGTAGTGATTGATGGATTAGGGTTGAGTAAATGAGAAACTGGTAAAGAAATTATAGTGTTGAGAGGGTGTATGTGAAGAAATGGTGAGAGAATGAAATTAGGGTTTAGTGAAGATGATTTTTGAAGGTGAATTTTGATGAATGATGGATCGGAAATGAGGTTTTTCCATGTTTTTGAAACGCAACGGAATCTTGCGATGATTTTGACCGGAAGAAATGATAGGATTACGGCGATAAGTTCAGACGGAATAATCGGCGGTGGCGGTGGATGAGCGATTTGATCCATTGGATTTTGATTACTCCCTCCGTCCCATTTTAAGTGTTAGTTGACCAAATTACACACTTGTAAAAGAAAGAGAGAGAATATGACTTTTACTAAAATATCCTCTATTTTTATTGGTAGTAGACATTGGAATACTAAAAAGTAGATTTTATAGTGTACTTTTTCTCTTATCTAATGATTGTTTTAAATGATAAAATAGTAAAAATTAATGTTATAAATAGTATATAACACTTATTTTGGGACAAACAATTTTGGCAAGTATGACACTTATTTTGGACGGTATGACACTTATTTTGGACGGAGGGAGTACTAGTTATGGAAAATGGAAAATTTATTATACTTCGTATCTAGTTATGGAAAATCTAATATTGTAATTTAGTTATATCAATTGATATTGATTAATTATTTTAGTATTGTACTTCTCGCAAGGTCTCAAATTCGATTCTCACTAATGTCAATTTTAGTGAGTTAGTCAGTAAAAATTCTAGCTTTAAATGGAGTCATGCAAATAAGTGGTGAGATTAATTTCTTCAAATTAGTCGGTCCTTAGACTGAATACTGAATTTAAAAAAAAAATAGTAGTGTGTCTCTTAATTTTACTACCTCCTTAGTCAAAAATTTAATTTTACTACCTTGGTTCTAAAATACTACTACTATAAGAGTTTCTTAACAAAAGCACAAGAATTAAAAAACAATAATTATTGCATTGAATTTATTAAAATTACCTTAAATTATTAAAATAGAGAAATAATGATACTTTACTTTCTTTCTTTTTTTTTTGGTAGAAATGATACTTTACTTTCTATTCATTTAATAATGGATATTTTTGTAAAAATTAAATTGATAGATATTGAATTTTGAAAAATATCTTATAAAATAGGACAACAGAATTTTAGAAGTAGGTTTTATTTATTGTTCGCCGTTTGACAAATAACACTTAAATTTAAGAGGACGATTACATCTCAAAGTTGTCATGTCGTCTATTTCTTTGTAAATGTACATTCTATATTATCCGCCTCTTTAACATTTAAGTGTACCAAATCACAAACTTATCTTATCATGTCTTTGCGTGCAACTCAGAATGATGTCTTTGGAGTTTCTTGATATTTGGATTATGTTTTTGAATCACGTTTTCGATAAAAATAGTGGGTTTTTTTTTTAAGATTTGAAGTGGATGGAAAAAAATTAGTGAAAGTGTGTACCGTTTGTGTGAAGGTTCATGCATATCTAGGTAGCAAATTCATGTAACACTTTTCGCATGCAAACCTGCGAATAATGTTTTATTCAAAAATGCAGGATTGGGACAAGGTGAACGTAATTCAACAATCACATTTTTTATAACGCGGGCTACCTAACCAGCGAATTATGATTCATTGTCTAGATAAAGAAGAAACTATTTATGTCATTTTCAAAGATGCGTGAGAAATGGTGAGGGTGCGAAAAACAATTATCTGTTTGCGGTAAACCAGGATAGCACACTTATTAATTATTATGCATCAATATATGATAAATAAAACTGTATTGTTACATTCTTTTTTTCTTTTGTAACAAAAAAAATCAAGGTTTAAAATAGTAATAACTTCATGATTAAAGAAATTTCCATAAAAAAAACGAGTAATTCATATCATAAACCCTGCATATATAATGGTACATAGCAGCAACAGAAAAACTACCTTTTGCATCATCCATACAACAACTCAAATCTGCTCCTACACTGTCATCCGGCGATGGAATAGCAGCGATTTTGTTCAAAATATCGATAGGCAGCAATTCAGCAAGCACATTCCACTGCCACTCTCGCCATCATGATCATCATCTACAAACTGAGCAGCTAACATTTTACTACACTGTCAAGACAACCAACTTAATTGTTCAGTTCTATAGTTTACAATGTCAAAAGGTGACAGAGTAAGCTTTGTGTTAACAAACTAACACATAATAACAAGATTTATTGAGAAAAAAATTCGTAGTATTTGAGCAGGGAGATCAATCACACACACACACATTTATATACACATATTATAAGCTTCATCATATATTTCCACCCACCCTAAATCTATCATCCACTTACAAACAAAAATATAGTCAAACAAGTGAAAAACACTTTGAATAAGCTAATATATAAGTTCATATGCCATATATGAACTTCAACATAACAAATGATCAAAGTCATATATATCAAAATGAAAACAAAATTATTAGAATTTTAGAGACAAACAAGTGAGCAACAATTTTCATAAACTAATATAGAATATGTCATATATGAACATCAAAATAACTAAAGATCCAAGTCATATATAAAATAAATCCACATAGACAAAAGGGTGAAGATCACCAATTCCTACTTTCCTATGCTTTGATGATACTAGTACATAATCATAATCTAGTACAAATTATCCTATCCATCGATATCAAGAGCAACGTCACTTAGTTTTTCCTTATCGCCGGATGACAAATCATCCCCCATCCATCAACCTCAAAATCAATGTCGCACTTTGTAGATCCTGGTAAAGCAAAAACTTCCCCCTCCCACTTCATCTTCATCTCCATCCTCACCTTCACCATCACTGTCACCGTCACCTCCACCACCATCACCACCATCTGCACCTGCACCTCCACCTCGATCTTCATCTCCAGACCTATAATTCAAAAATTATCCATCAGACTGAAAATGAAACAGCAAAACATAAAATTAAAATACAAAGGAAGAAAAATAAACACAAAGGAAAAAATGAATGCATAATGGTTATGGTTAAAAGTGAAGCCATATCTATTTTTCTTACAAAATCAATGTCATGGTCTATTTTATTTGTGTCTAACTTTTCATGTAATTTGCACGAGGGAACAAATCATCTTCTATCTTATAATAATTAGTATTAAATCAAAACAAATTCATTCAATCAAGTAGATTGAACGATGAATAGATAATCATTCTCCACTATAGTCAACCTAAGGCATCAATCGTATGGAATACTCACACATGCTATTAATATTATAACATGACAAAGATTATAGAAAACAACATACACGAATTGCGATATATTTTAAATGGTAGAAGAGAACTTACTTCCAAGGAGTCGGAACTAAGCTTTCAACGTAATCAATAGCAGAGGACCAATGAATATCATTAGAAATGGTAGTTCTCACAACACTATTATCCCTCTGATTATAGATAATTGCTTTTTCATCATCTTCATTTGTTAATATCACTATATCTCCATCCTTAGAAATGTATAAAGGCAACAATGGAGACTCATGCAAGAATTGAACCTGAATTGGTAGCATAGGCATTTGAAGATCAATGTATTGAATTCTAAATAACCGAGTCCAAGACTCTCGAACTCCAAACTCCTTCATTTGCCATATAACAAATTCAGTCCTCCTAAAATCATGGCAAAAGCAAAGACAACCCAAGAGAACCCGAAGATTTGACTCCGCCCACGGCACCTCAGTAAAACCAAAACACTTTGGATGCAATAGTTCTGTGAATGTCTCGGTGGAAAGATCAAGCGAAGCAATCCGAGGAGTCACACGTTTTCCTAATCCTGGCCCTCCAACAAAACTTAAATCTACCGAAAACGCTAACCAATTAACAGTTCCATTTAAATGCACACCATCACCATTTATAAAAGGAGACAAAATATTACTCCAACAATTACCATTTTCACCACCACTATAAACTATCACATTACCTTGCCATATACCAGATATAAATGGAGACTCAATATTTCTCCAACCATCGCCACCATCGCCACCACCAACAGTGAAAACTCTCACATTACTTTTCCATATGCCCGGATTCTTCTGAACCGAGTGAAGACACACAATCTTGTAACTCCCTGTTAAAGAATCACAACCAAAAGTGAATTTGAAACTACCTGCATTAGGTATATTTTCGCGAAGAAACCCTAAATTTTTGGTTATAGTTCGATTTGCAGGGTTCCATAAACGGAAACTGAAGTGAAAATGCTTAGTAGAGTTTGATGATTGAAAGAGCAAGCAAAGCAAACCATTGCAAGAACCGACGACACGGCAATTTTCATCAATATGCAGAAAATTAGGATAAATGTTACCGGAGAGAGTAGTGAGTGATGGATTATTGTGAAGTAAATGAGAGACTGGTAAAGAAACTATAGTGTTGACAGGGTATTTGTGAAGAAATGGTTTGAGAATGAAGTTAGGGTTTAGTGAAGATGATTTTTGAAGGTGCATTTTGATGAAAGATGGATTTGAGATTAGTTTTTTCCATGTTTTGGAAACGCACCGGAATCTTGAAATGATTTTGACAGGAAGGAATGATAGGATGGCTGCGATGAGTTCAGACGGAATAATCGGCGGCGGTGGTGGCGGTGGAGGAGGGATTTCAGCCATTGAGCTTACTTCTCTGTGAATGGCTGAGTTGGTTAAGAGTTGGTGTTGTTGTTGTAATACATTTAAGAGCTTTTATTTCTCTGTAGACGATAAGATATGGAGAGAGAAGGCGGGAAATGCATTTTTATGTTTTTTAAATTTATTACTCTATTTTCTTTTGTAACTGTAACAGTTAATCTCCGAACATTAAAAATATATTTTGAAAATACTTGTCGAGATAAATTGAATAATTTTTATACATTAATATTTGTTTTTGTATCAATAAAAAAATATAAACAAGGTACGCTATAAAAATAGTGCGTGCGGATCTCAAATGACGCATGAAAAGAACGAAGAGAATATTATTTTGTAGCAATTTTGACTGCTTCTATGTAAAAGTTAGTTCTCCCAATGTACGAACGGTTTAGGCCGACGCAAATGTGGTTGTTTTGAAAGGTTTGGAGAATATGGAAAAAGTTGGTAAATATGCATACTATTTGTGTTTGAAAATTCATGCATCGTACAAAAGAAAACAGTTCGCTACTTAGGTAGCGACTCCATGTAACACAACTTCACATACAAACTTGTGAACAATAAAATTTTCTTTCAAAATACTACATGGAGGGCAAGAGAAGGGTGACTGTGATTCAACGATCACATTTTTATAATGCGTGCTATCTAACCTTCAAATTATATATATCTAGATAACGACAAATGTCATTTCTAGAGTACGCAAAAAATAGCGCACAAAGCAATTTTCATTTTTGTAGTAGGAATTGAATTTGGCACCTAAAGATTTACAACACTTATACATATCAATCACTTGCAGTATATGGCACACTTATGATGCATAATATATAATAACTAAAACTTTATTTTTACATTCTTCCTTTTTCATAAAATTAATTGATATCATTTTTAATCTCACCCTAATCAATGGATGAAGTGCTCGCCAAACAAAATTAGCTTTTCAAACAATCACTTTCATTATATCATTTTTAAAATAAGGATCAGTTTCTTTCACGTCAATTATTATTTCAAAAATCAAATGATTTTTTAAAATATTTTGATTTTTTTTTTTGCTAATAAGTCATGAAAATGTTAACTAAAATTTGTCCAAAACATTAGTTATAGTTATACTACATGAAAAATAAAGATAAATATGTACAAGCATTACTATTGTACAATTTGCATCTAGCATATCATTAACTAGTATAAGCTTTTTTTTAAAGAATTAATTGGTGTAAGCTGTTTATGCAATGCATTAGTGTAGATAATGCAACACCATCTCCATGTCCAATATAACACTCTGAAATCTGTTGTTTCGAAAATAACATAACTCGTACACTTAATGGTCATCGACTTACTAAAATTAAAATCAATCAAACCCCTCATAGCATCTCAAAGATGATGCACAAATTATGACAGTTATCTGATATTAACCGGTATAAGCTATCAACGGTGTATTAGCATATTTCCTTTTTATTGATGCATCTTCCGACACAATCAATCACTCAGTATTGCATAGTTACTTCCCTTTCAGGATAACATAACTGGATCCATTAGTTTTCTGTATCTTAGAGATTCTCTTCAGGGTCTCAGCAAAAGCTTGCTTGTCCTGCAAATATCAAACAAGCACGCGGTGCAATGATCAGCAAAGTTTTAAAAATTAAACTGGTGAGAGTTTCTAGTCAATTACAAATTTTACTATCAATCTAACCAGATAACATGAACAAGAGCAAGCAAATAATTTTGCCAATAAATACGAACAAGAGAAGACAGTTATACAAGCTGGGATGTGGGAACAAATCTCGCATCCTAAGCAAGAGAAGACAGTTTGCTGGTTTTGACATTCATTCTGGTTCAACATGGAATATTTTTTCTTTTTTCTGGACAGTTATCTATGTCTAATCTATAGTTGAATCGGTCTTGTCTGGTTTTTTAAATTGGCAACAAATCGGCATATCATGGTTAAATGTGCCATAAGGATTTGTATGTTCATACTTTATATATCCAATTATCCTCCAAAACAAAAGAACACAGCAACAATTTACCATATTATTATTAGTTGAATTGCATCATTTTAATCCAACATTGACAAATATCAGTCACAGATTTGTTCTAAAGATTAAAGAAATCTTCATAAAATTTAGGTGTGTGATAAGTTTTATACTCTTTCCGGACCATAATAATTGTCACATTTGTAACAATGGAATATTGTCCCCGAAATATTGTCGCTTTTGATTTTCCATGTAATTTTGATTATTTTTTTTTCCAATTGTGCATCTAATTAAGATTATGTGCATCACTTCCAATTTTTTATTCTGCACTTCGCAGTAATTTATAATGGAAATACACCAATGGTTAATAAAGTTAATTTGGTGGAGTTGATATAATGACAATTATTGTGAAATAAACATAATATGACAATTATTGTGGGGTGAATGGAGTGTGAAATCAGATACTTTTGACCAAATGTTGATTAAGATATTGAAACTTAGAATGGTCAAGCAAATATATTCGATAAAAGTTTACCTCTGAACATCTTAATCTTCCCTTAAATTTAGCTACAAGCTCCTGTGTTGTTAATGGAGTCCTTTGCATTAGAACAGCCCTGATTTCTTGCTCAGTTACAGGTCCAGAAGCTGCACTAGAAGACCCAGTGTTTGATGACGGTGGTGGTGTGCCTTTTGGAGGTGCATTACTTTTAGATGCAGATCCATTTACATCTTTTCCAGATGATTTTGGTTCCTGATTCAATAAAAAAAATTAAGAAGTTCAATAACAGCAATAGAAAAACACTCTAAATATCATGTAAGCTGCAGGTTTAGAAAAACACTTTAAGAGTATTTTGGTTGATACTATTTTACTTTTTTTATATCTAAAGAGCAAAATATGATACACTGGGTTGTTTGTCGTAAGGATCATGCTTATGACATGTTTCACACTGAAAATGTCAAGATGTATATGCAGCATCTTTGGCAAAATCTCATATGTTGAAAAGTTATAGATCATTGCTCAATGCATCTAAGAGAATTTTGAATCAATTGTACAATGTTCTTTTTGAAATGTATAGTCAAGTTGAGTTTTTTAATCGTAAATTATTTACTTCCATAATGTTTTCTCACAAGTTGGGTTGACCGAATATATTATGTAACCTGTGTTTCACACAGGTCAAAAGTCTAGTAGATAAAGAATGATCAACACAATCTTCTTCTGCAAACAGAAAGAAAAAGAAAACCTAACCCACGCAGGTCTCTCCTCCCTCCTCCGCTGTTTTTCCTCCCAACTGTTTTTTCTTTTTCTTGCTTTAGGCTTATATTTGTTGTTGAGTTCACTTGAAGCGCTACATGAGATTTGTTTTTTGGTGGATTATGCAAATAAGTTTTTTTAGGATACATGTTTGTCCTTTGATAGAATCTTACGAGTCTTACAAGACTCATGTTTTACTACATTGTAAAGACGACCAACTTAATTGTTCAGTTCTATATTTTACAATGTCTCAAAGCAATAACTATAATAAAATTCATAATCAAGCTAGTAGGCAACAAAGCAATGACTTACATTTTCTGTCTTCACTTTCTTAGGTGGTACACTAACAGATGGCTTTACATCCTCATTGGCTTTCCTTTTCCCCTTTGAAGACTTTGAAGTAGGTGTTCCACGAGCAGGTCCTGTTGCTGCAGGTTTTGAAGGACTATTGTCAGAAGGTTCTTCCTTAGGTTCCTTCTGCTTTGCAGCAGTCACAGGAGGCAAACTAATGTCGTCATCCATCTGGACAAATAAAATTGATCCGATGATTAATGAAAGATGCTGAATCTTAGTTCAAACCATAGGCAAGGATTTAAAAAATTTCAATAAAATAGGAACTAGTCAGACACTTCCTCGATAGAGAAGTTACGCAAAAAGTAAAAGCTATATGTGGCACACCATAAAGGGAGTTTAGTTTTCAC